>BMAU01020046.1:1300000-1822169 GCA_019973935.1 Trichonephila clavipes
GCGAGTAAAAACTTCGCTGAGAACTTTTTATCCATTTGTTCATTTTAACTATACTAACAACAGTCATGTGTGTTGTTTCGAATGTCACCACGATCGGTTAAGTCATGTCCGATCGTGGCAAGGGGGTATTTTGTACGCCTGTCATTATCCGCAGCTTTAAGCACCATGCAGGTGACAGTCCAATTTGGCTTGGTCCCATTACATGTTTGACAAAGAACAAATACCCTGGGTTATCTGGGTGCTACCCATGAACAAATGGAGTGGAATTGCAGTTCGATGTATAGTAAGCTTCCTTGTCGCATTGGAACTATACTTTTACAAATACCCATGCCTTCTACGGGATTCAAACCCAGGTCCTACAACACAGCAATCAGCGTCACTAACCTCTATACCATCGCAGTGGCAAGTGCAAAGTGGTAGTGGTGATGGCACTAATCCCCATCTGGTCAGGTGAAACTAGACCAGATCCATAAGTCCATAACTCTGTATGAAGTCTAAGAACAGTATGAGGGAAGCAACATCATCCTCACAGGAAAACACCAGACATTGCAGAATGTGCTGAGGAGAAAGAGGGCTGATGTTACCTTTGATGCAAATTAGAAAGCTTATTTTTCCACCCCCAAAATTCACGCACCTCAAATGGCCTGTCGAAAATCACGAGAATGGCATGTGCAAAGTATTAGTCATCATTTCCAAGAAATATGATGGCCAAATAGCAAGGTAATTTCTAATGCTATCACTCGATGATATTAAAGTATCTGACTACGTTCAGAATCGTGATTTAAAAAAGTGTATAAATAGATACTTTTCATGATATTTAGTATCACTTAGATTAGAATACATGTATACATGTGTTTTAAGGCCATTTTGACAAAAAAATTATTTGAATACAACGTTGTGGTAAAATATTAACTGAGAATAATCTTTTTTTCAAAATGTCCTCCTTTTGTGAAAAATGCTTCTAATATAATAATATTTTGCATGTATATAGCTCAGACCTCTGTACAGAGACTCAACTAAGATTTTTGAAAAATTCATATTATTTTCAGAGTTACAACCAATTAAAATAATTATCGGCGTGTTTTTCTTAAAATTTCTCCCCTCTGTTGACGTAAAACATGGATAAACCTACTTCTGAGTTATGTATTTTAAAAATTCTACTTGAGCCTATGTACAGAGGTCTGAGCTATATACAGGGAAAATATTATTATTATAGAAGCATTTTTCACAAATATTGTACTTAACTAATTTTTTATAGTAATACTATTCTTAAAACAGTTTTATATACATTTTCTAATCTAAGTGACACTAAATAATATAAATATTATCCAGTTATACGCTTTTGCAAAATCATGGTTCCGAACGTAGTCAGATACCTTAAAAAAACCTTTTTTTTTCAAAATATTTTCCTTTTATAAAAATGCTTCTATATAAAATAATATTTTGCTTATATAAAGTAAAGATTTCTACATAGAGTCTGAACAATTTTTGTTGAGAAATTCACATTATTGCCAGAGTTACAACCAATTAAAATAATTATCGGTGTTTTTTTCTTAAAATATTTCCCCTCTGTTGTCGTAAAACATGGATAAACCCACATCTAAGTTACATATTTGAAAATTTCTAGTCCAGCCTCTAGTTGAACCTCTGTACAGAGTTTTGAGCTATATATGTAAGCTATACAGGCAAAATATTATTATAAAATAATCATTTTTCACAAAAGGAGAATAATTTGAAAATCAATCATTCTATGTTGTTTTTTTGTCGAAATATTGTACTTAAATAAATTTTTATTGTAATAATATTCTTAAAACAATTTTACACACATTTTCTAATCTAAGTGACACTAAATATCATAAATATTATCCAGTTTTACGCTTTTGCAAAATCATGGTTTCGAAGGTAGTCAGATACCTTAACAGGAATTTGTAAACTGCGCAAAGAAGGCCACTATCAAAAAAAAAACAGTAAAAACATAGTGCATGGTCAGAATAGTTTTCCCGGCCTTTGTTCATTATTTTCAGAGATGTATCCAGTGTTCAGTATTTTCATTCAGTGCTTTAACCAAAGCATGAATGACCGTTAAGACCACTGGTTGTTCAAGAAAACACAAACCTAACTGAAAGTGCCTTTGAGCCAATTATCTTTGATCTATGCAAGCTACCAAACATCACGGTACCCAGCAGCATTGACCTGGAATCTTACGCAATTGTTTGAAGTAGTAAGCAGTCAAAACATATTTGGTGGCATTTATTACAACAAAGAGGGAGGGAAGTGACTGTACACTATCATACAGAGCTTAAATGATTAATTTCGTTTTTGCAGCATTTAATTTGATAATATGATTTACTTTGATTGGCATTAGTAAACATTTTACAATATAAGGCGATATTAGTTTTCGATCCATTAAGTTGCTTCTTTTCATGATAAATTAACTTATATTTTAAAGGGATAAATCGCAATTGTACTCAACAATCATAATTACTTAACTTTTCAAGTACTTTCCTCTGGCCAAGTCGATTGTTAGATGTCTACCCAAAATACAATGTTTGACAACCAACTTCCCACTTATAAAACTTTTTATTACACCCAGGGAACCTTCTTGAATAAATACTGCGGTTTGCAGTACTTCCTCAGGTCGCCATAAAATATTCCAAAGGAATTTTTTTGTAATTGTTAACTTTTAAACAAAACTCTACATTTTTAATGGTTTGAACAAAGATAAGTTATTTTTATTGGATCCAATCTGATACTTTTTCAACTTAATTTCTATAAATTCTAAGACTTGATAGAAAATGTCAATTATTCATTCCATTTCTAATTCATTGTTTCTCAATAGTAATCTTAGGTTTTGAAAGGTAAAAATCCTTAGTATTGAAGCAATTGTAAAAATTAGCTGGTAGACTCTTACATAACAGGACAAATTCACTCAGTTTGACTTTGTAGCAGGGCTTCTGAAAATTCAATATTTGCGACTCAATATTCAATCATAATTTTCATTGTATCATCCTCCATATAATAACGATGTATTAAACTCTTTGACGCTAAACCTACAATACGACTTTAACCTTTTAAATTCCGCCAGCGTATATAAACGTCTCACACAGCCAGTGCGTCAATTGCCCCTGACGTATAAATACGTCTTTCTGAACTACTACCTTTTCTGTGCGCTACTATTCTTAAAATTATAAAACAAAAAGACCTCTGCAGCGTTTTCCTTATTTAAGATGATTTGCTTATTTATTTCTTCCCCCCCCCTCAATACATCACATACGCACGACTACACGGTAAATGGTAACATTGGGGAGTGAATCGTGTATCTCTTTTAATCTGCCATGAAGGGGTTAATTATAAACCGTACGTTACCAAGATAAGTGTTAATTTTTGTATATAATTCCATGTATGAGAAGCCCATGAGTTCATTGGTAATTATTAAACTTTTTCTTTGCTTAGTATTATTTAATTACTTATAAAATACATTGTGAAGTACTGATATAAGTGTATTGCATCAGTGTATAAACGTGCACTTTACTTCTTATTATGTCAAAATATATTTTTGCTTGTGTTTACTTTCAGTAAATTAATAGATTTTTTAAAATAATCTTTTGTTTCCAAATTTTCAAAAGGCTCGCACCCCCCACCTCACCCTCCCTCGTAGGGTTATTCCTTCCCACAGTTTAAAAAACACTGTTTTAAAGAGGCGAATCCATTTGTATATAACATGAATTAATACCAAACCGATTAAAAATTTGCATAAAAACCAGAAATAGAAGAAAGTCCTTTTTTATTGATGTGTGTGTGTGTGTGCATTTCATTTATATTTTCATTAAAGTTTTTATCACTGAAATTCCAAGTGTTTTTATACATACGAAATACATTTAAAAAATGTCTACACTTTGTTGGTATGAAATATCTATAGTTCAATAAAAATTTCAACCATTAATTTTCTTGAATATAAATCTGCTTCGGCTTCACTCTCTCTCTCTCTGGCGTAAAATATTTTTTCACACAACACCCATTTCGAGTAAAATAATTTTAAAGTTTGACATCTTGTGTAAACTTATGGCATCTGCTTTTACTAAAACACTTGTAATTTTTGGTCTAGTGAATACAAAATGAAAAAATGCGATATTTTTATTAAGCTAATAAAATGGCTTATAAAATAAAATCATAAAAAAATTGTCAATTTTTGAAAAAAAAAAATCATTTTAGTGTAGTTGTGCACCTTACAAAAACTTGTTGCATAATGTAAGTAAACCAAATAACAATCTTAACTTGGATGAAATGAATATTACTATGTGTGTTAATGAATTTACTGAATCCTGGACATTTTAAGTAAAAACCAAATTTTTTCTACTTTTGCTTTGTTTATTATTTGTGTCTTCTTTAGAACTATTTACCCAACGCTAATACACCTAAATGTATAATTCATTCATGGAAGCGTTTAATATTGCAGTATTTATTGAGCAATTAACTGAATCCCGGAAGTTTAAAACAGAAATCAGTCAAGAAAGTTGCAGAAGAAATAAATTACTTTCGAAAATATAAAAAAACAAGAATTGCATCGATTGAATCTTTAAAGTATGATATAAATATGATTTCATATTTACCCTAAACTCATAAAATGCATAGTACATGTGTAGATTAAAATATAATTTTTTACATAATTTGTTTAAACAATAATAAGAATGCCTTGTATATCAATATCATTAGAAAAGTGCATTTTTTTCTCAATTATTATTTAATATGAAAATGTTCAAATAACAGTAATTAAAAATAAATGAAGATAGCTAGATGAGATTTTCTTTTAATAGTGAATAATTATTAACCTAAGAACATCTTTTAACATTCATAGTTTGGTTTTTTTTTACTGGTAACTCATTGCATTTTTATTTTTCATGTTTGGGTTCTAGAGTTAAGCACTACATAAGTAATCAAATATACATAATTTTTATAGCTTATTTCTAACTGAATTTCTTTTTTCATACGTTGATATAGTGTTCTTTTTCAATTTAAATTTCCATAATTAAATGCAATCTTGTTCATTGGTAGAAACTCAAAACTGTTTGTATTCGTTATTAAAATCGCTTCATTTTCCATGCTTCAGTTTTTCCCCCTTTCAAGAATCATTATTGAGTTTTCATTGATAACGAGCGTTTTTTACAATATTGATATCTACCTAAAAATTAATTATAAATCAGAAAATATACTCCTTGAAATTTTAATTAATATCGTACTTTAATGATTAAATACTTTTTAATTAGAAATCTATACAAAACACATACTTAAAATTGTTAATAAAATCAATAACACCTGAATAACTTTTTTGTGTTCAATAACGTTTTGTATTCAATAAAGTTTCATCTTAAATTGTTAAATTTTGATTGCCAAGTATGTATTTAAAATTAAATTAAATTTGAACTAAGAAATTACTAAAGCTATTAAAACTAAAAGCAAATGAACTAATTTATCACTTTATTTCTTTATAAATCATTCCTTTCCAATTCAACTGTTCTTCGTATTTTCAATAAAGAAGTTTAGAGTTTTTATGTTATTATTTAATTATCAATTGGTTTTATTTCTTTATTTTGTCGTTATCGATTCAATCAAATGGAAAACTTCAAGGGAAAAAATACGTCGTAAACACAAAACAAAACAAAACCTTGAAATTTTATATTTTTCTCGTATTTCTTTTTCTACAAACTTCTTTAACTTATTCTTTTTTTAATTCAAAAGAACAATATTTTTGAGTACTTTAGTTTTCTCAAAAGGTATTCATTTACTGAGTCTTTGTATTTGTTTAAATTCTTTGTTCAATAAAATAATTTAATTGTTTTTTTCCGGCTGATAGGGAAGGGGAATTTCTTTTTGTTGATATATCTAGCATTAAATTTATACATGCCTCTGTTGCCAAAAATATTTTTTTGAAAATTGCATTACATATATAATTTTGAAATGAGAACTAAATTATCAGTAAAATAACTTCAAGAGAATCTAGTTTTGATAATTCTGGTGTTCCTTTTTAATTTTTGAGTTTGTTTTTCATAGAAACTGTTAGAAAGTAAAACTGTTTTGCTTTGAACTACATCTTTTATAATGTTTCACTTAATGAAACAAAATATGTTTTTTAATCAATATTATGAATTCAATAAATTTATTATTAAAGTAATTTTTAAAGGTTGCGAATTTAATATTTATCTTTTCTAAATACATTTTTCTTTACAAATATAATACTTTTTGCATCTGCATAAAATAAAGGGTGTTTTTAGAGGTATAGAACTTTAAATTGCAATAAAACAACGATGTATTATTCGATTGACATGAATTTTTCTTTATTCGAAAGATAATCTTGTGGCATTACATTTTAAATATGATATCTGGCATAGGACTACCACGGCTGGCTCGGATGTAGTCCAATCTGGACGTCCAATTTTCGATGACTTTTTCCAACATTTGTGGTCGTATATCGGCAATAACACGGCGAATGTTGTCTTCCAAATGGTCAAGCGTTTGTGGCTTATCCGCATAGACCAATGACTTTACATAGCCCCACAGAAAATAGTCTAGCTGTGTTAAATCACAAGATCTTAGAGGCCAATTCACAGGTCCAAAACGTGAAATTAGGCGGTCACCCAACGTGTCTTTCAATAAATCGATTGTGGCACGAGCTGTGTGATATGTTGCGCCGTCTTGTTGGAACCACAGCTCCTGGACATCATGATTGTTCAATTCAGGAATGAAAAAATTAGTAATCATGGTTCTATACCGATCACCATTGACTGTAACGTTGTGGCCTTCATCGTTTTTGACGAAGGATTCCACCAGCTCATAAAGCGCACCAAACAGTCAGTTTTTCTGGATGTAACGGTGTTTCGACATACACTTGTGGATTAGCTTCACTCCAAATGCGGCAGTTTTGTTTGTTGACGTAGCCATTCAACCAGAAGTGTGCTTCATCGCTAAACAAAATTCTCTTATGAAAATCGGGAACAACGGCAATCTCGTTTCGGGCCCATTCGACGAATCTACGCCTTGCTTGATGATCGTTTTGATGCATTGCCAAACCAAACTGAGAATAAATCACTTGACAGCTGTTAAATCGGTCGCCATCTTGGAAAGTAATGCCAACTTAAACTTCTATACCTGGAAAAAAACACTCTTTATAATAAATAAGAAATATGAAATAAGAAAAAAAGTTTAAAAAATTATAAAAATGGTATTTATAACAATTCTATTGATCCCTGGCAGCCGTAAGTAAGACAAACAATTCTTGTATCAAATTGTCTTAAATACAAGCAAAATTATCTACCTTTTGTGATTTATTATAAAATATATATAAAATTACCAGATTTTTTTCTTTTCAAAGAGTTGAATCACTAATCAACTCTCGAAAAAATGTTTTAATGTGCTTAAAAAAACTCCATCATTCTTTACTTTCTCAACATTTATTCGTTTATACCACTGTTTCTCAAACTTTCTATACTTGCGACCCAATATGCAATCAAAATTTTCATCGCGTCCCCCTCCCTACACAAATAACAATGCATAGGATTCAATAATACTGTACTTTGAGGATAAAGCTGCAATACGAACGATACCTCGTAAGTGCCACCGGCGTAAATCTATATATATTATAAATGGGAACGTTTGTGAAAATCTTTGTTAGTCTTTCACGCAAAAACTACTGAATGGATTTTAATGAAACTTTACAGTAATATAGCTTATACATCAGAATAGCACATAGGCTATAATTTATAGCACAGATTATAATTTATAAAGATTTGGGAAAAGTGTCAAAATATAACGATATTTGTCAAGTAAGTTGGAAAAAATTCTGTCTTCTGCTAGCGATTCTGGCATGCCCTGCAAAAAAGAACCACGTCTGCATATATCTATCTTTTGTTTGTGAAAAACCTTTTTTGTTTTGGCTACGCAAGGTGCTCGCTTCTAATTAATTCCTCTGATATAATGCCTATTTTTTTATTTCAGACTCAAACTAAGTTTTGAAGGGAGAGGTTGCTATAAATCTCTCTTTATTTCAATGTTTTTTTAACATCTTATTATGCACATTTGGTAGTAAGAAGTTGATCTTTTTTTCCAAATAAATGCTTTTATCAGTTCTGATACTTAAAGTAAATAAGCTTTCTCTTTCACACTGCATCATTTGGACAAATTTTCAAAATTTATTTGTGGTTAGTAGTTAATTATAACGCTATAATTTGAATTGAATAGGCAGATATAATTATTTTTACACTTAAAAACGCAATAACTACTGTACTGTATTTTTTTGAGTCTGAGAGTGAGTGAATATTAATGTTGCACTGTTCAGCTACACGAGGGCTTTTGGCAACGGATCACGTAATTTTGAACCATAGTCAAGTAACGTGGACGACACCTGAGCTGGCACCCTTTTCTCCTAACTACCACACCACACCAACTTAGAAGGAATATTCTGCCAATAATTAGCAGGAATATTCTTTGAAATCCACTCTTCCAAGATATATGGCAGCACGGGTTCCATGATGAGTATTTTAGCGAAAAAAATAGTTTGTCAAAATTTAAGTGCCGTATGTTTTTGTATGTTAATGAAGACCTTAGAAAATGATTTGACTACTTATTTTAAGTGAACGGTATATATAATTAATTTTACAGTGGAATATCTTTATTTAATTTATTAGAGCTCTAACGGATTAACTTTCCCAAAGTGGAGTATTTTGTTTATGTATATCCCTTAATTTTCAATGTAGTGATCCAAAAAAATATAGTATGAAAAAAACTGCAGTAAATCATTATGCGGTGGATAAAGTATTAACGTGCATCGCTCCCCTACAGGGTGGGTCTTACAAAGCTCTAATAAAGCTCGAGTTATGAAAGTAGCTAGGCATTTGCCAACTTGACTCTATCGTTAACATTTCGCTATGTTTTTCATTGGATCGTCATTATAATTTAAGAAACGGCGTTGCTTACGAACATTACAATTTTAACATAAAATAAATACTACAGAAAGTAATATTAATGTATTATACTTTCAGATAAAAATTATTTACACTATTTTAAGCGTTCATTACACAAAACTTTTAACAATGTGTTACTTTTGCTGAGCACAGATCAGCTTAGGAAGGTATTTTCAAAAATCAACCCTCAAGAGTGTTACGGGGAGTTATAAATAAAAAAAAATCCTTTTTATCAGCTATTAGACCTACATACTTAAAATTTAACAAAGGTGTTTTATTTCTCTTTTTTTGTTTAGCTCAGATATGCAAAAAGCTTTTTTTGTTTAATTTGCAATTCACGTAAAATGAACTCATTAAAAACTTCTTTATCCTTCAATCTGTGTTGTTTAGTTTTTCAGTTCACCCGTGCGAAGAACGGGTATACCAGCTAGTATATATATATATATGTCTCGCTCAACAGATGCGTTAAATGACCCGCACGTATATATACGTCTTTCCGAAGTACGATCTTTTCCGTGTACTGCTATGAATAAAATATTACCAAGGCTTCGGAATCCAATGAAAGGACCTTGATAACGCTTTCGAAGAATTTACTTATATCAGAGGATTTGCTTATTTATATATATTCCATTTCTTCCGCCTCCCCCAGGACATCCCATACGCGCTCCTCTCTGGAAAACGATGGCTTTCAGGAGCGAGTCGTGGAACTGTTAATCCACAGAAAAGGAATTAGTTATAAACAGTACAAATTATCAAGATAATTGTTATTTCTATATATTGTTTTATATATGATAATCCCATGGGGTACTAGTAATTATTAAACTGGTTCTTAATATTGTTAAATTAATTATAAAATGCATTATTCAGTACTGATGCATTTATAAATGTATTATATCAGTGTAAATGTTAACTTTATTTTTTTTATTTTGTCAGAATGTATTTTGTTCGCTTACTTTGGTAAATTAATTTCTTTAAATAGTCTTTTGTTTTTGACTTTTCAATTTGCTCGTGCCCCCCCTCGAAGAGTTATCACACCCCCCAAAGAGGGGGGCGTTTCACAGTTTGAGAAACGCTGATTTATACTTAAAACATTTTTCATTTCTTATTACGATAAATTAAAAAATTAATGCTTTCATAGTAAGACTTGAAACTTCGTTCCTTTTTCAATCTGAGTTTGGATAAAACTCCCCTAAACACTTCAGGGCGTATTATAATGCTCTTTAAATATCCAAAACACTTAACCTAGCAATATAATTTATAGTATTTTTATGCTTCAAACTTCTTCTAAATGCATTTGAAAGCACCATTTCAAATAAAAGTACCTCTTCAACAGAAAATCTTGGACGGGGATCTGGACTGACATCCAAAAACTCTCTCTATTTAATCCGCATACCTCAGCTCCTAAAATGTAAATATCGTATATTCACGGGTATAAGCCCAGAATTTTAGGAACTTCTTTAAAGTTAAAGTAAAGGGACGGGGCTTATATACAGATTCGCTAATCTCGGAAAAAACATACATGGGGAAAACAGCTTCCATGCCATTTTCTGTTAGACATATGCAAGCGATTTAAATCTCTTAACTTTTTGGTTGCTTTGAATGGAAATTTTACTCTGAAAGAAAAGAAAAAAAGTAACATAAATCCTTTAAAGTCAGAGTCTGAATCCGGGTTTTCCGAATAGTTGGCAAAATTCACATTCACTCATAGGGATGTTGGAAAGTATACGATGATCATTCAGCGAAACTTTCCTCTAGTTTATGAAACATTGGTCGGGCATCACATTTTATGTACGAATTTCTGTTCATACTTATTTTCCTAGTAAAAAAAGTGAGTCAGAAAGCTTTACCATCACAGATAGGATGAAAGGTCACAATTTAAAGGAGAACATGCGTAGCTTCAGACAAGTTTATCAGAAATAAAATTACCAGCGTTCACACCCTGCATTTTACATTTTAGCATTTTAATTGGAAAAAATATATTCCACCCGTTTGACAAAATTTCATCCTTCATAGCGACATGCTTAAAAATTACAGATGCTTCTATATATGTGTTTTGAATTTTGATTTAATTTTTGAAGAATAAATTCACTTCTGGTACAAGTGAGTGAATATTAACGTCGCACTATTCAGCTACAAGAAGGCCTTTGGCGAAGGACCTCGTAATTTTGAACCATGGCCAAGTGAGGAGGACGACAACTGAGGTGGCACCCCCTTTCCTAGCTACAACACCACACCAACGGAAGAACGTTTAAGCTCTCGACAGATTTAACGTGCATCGCTGCCCTACACGGCGGGTCTTTAGTGTTACTCATGCCACGCCAGCCCCTATCCGATGCCATGACCTCTTGACTACCGCGGTAATCGCATTTTATAACTATTATCATTAAAATTTATTAAATGATTTTATTCTGAGTACCATTTGAATTTGAAGCACTGTCGGATACCAATGCTTATAGATATATGCAGGGATGTCAGGTTGGCTGTCCAAACAAGACAATTAATCTACAGTTATATTTTAAGTTTAATTATGCATAACTATTAACAAAATTAAATTAATAAATTTCATGTCTCAACTGTCCGAGTCGTTTCACTCGTCTCTCTGGAGTTTCTTACAGCAGCGTTTCTCAAACTGTGGGACGCACCCCTTGGGGGGCGTGACCATTCTACGAGGGGGCGCGAGCATATTGAAAAGTCAGAAACAAAAGATTAATTTAAAAAATATATTAATTTACCAATACTAAGTTAAGAACAAGTTTAATAATTGCCAGAGACCCTTAGAATTGTCGAACATAAAATTATATGCATAATTATTTACAAAAATTCACACTTATCTTGGTAATTCGTACGGTTCATAATAAATAACTTAACTGCCGATTTAAAGTTACGGGGAGAAAAGGAATAAATAAAAGCAACAAAAAAGAGCCTCTGAAATGAGTACATTCAACGCAAACACTGTCAAGGTCACTTCAATTCATTTCCAAAGCGTTCGGAATAATTTTTGGATAACAGTGCTTAGAAAATATCGCACTTCAAAAAGACGTATATATACGTCCGGTGAAAGAGCACTTGAGTGAGACGTTTATATACGCCAGTGGCACTTAAGAGGTTAAAGTCGTATCGTAGTTTAAGTATCAAAATATAGTACTATTGAATTCAATACATTGATATTGTATGAGGAGGGCGCGATGAGAGAAAATTATGATTGAATATAGGCTGCGAATATTGAAACTTTGAAAAACACTGGCTTACGGACCCCACGAGGCATCTTCGCCTTCTTCTCTTGTAATGGCGCTCTGTAACTTCTAGCGTTTCTAGATTGTATAGCTCCAACAACACTGCGCGTTATCAGGTAAGCGCAGAAGCGTTCAGTCTATCTTGCGGCTTGACAATAGTGGCAGGGACAAAGCACACACATATATATTCTTAGTAAAAAAATCTATTTTTATAGGGGTGTTAAGACAGTTTTTACTAAGTGTAACGGGTGTCTTTAATTGATCCTCCAGGGAAACTCTTTTTAACAGCTGTATGATTATAAAATCACTTTCCGTGGAGAAATCATTATTAATGCAAATGTGAGTCGCTATTTAAAGCTAAGCTAAGAAAGAGACGTAGTCGATCGTCGTCAGGCTGAATCTGAAGTTAAGAGTACCAGAGCCATAGTAAATGAAGCCATTGGAGTCCCAGTAAGAAGATTATAATGGCTGCGGAATCGACCGTAACAAGTAAGTTATACAATTAATTGTTACAGCTACTTTTGGAAATAATTAAGTTGATCGCTCTCTTTGATTAAGCTAAGATTTGATAATAAATTGATACGTAAAATAAAGGGGTTGATATTGTTAAAATTTCTCTTGATGCTGTGCATCTAACTATACGTGTGACCACTGGGTGGCGACATAAGTAATTAATATTTTCTCTTTTTCTTTTAGTACTTAAAACTGTAAATAACTATAATAAACTGAATATCAAAATCTATTACAAGATTCATGTTGTTGTTGTTGTTGTTCTCGTGTCCATGAATAAATACAGTAGATATCCCTAAATTCCGTCGAAAGTCTTGATCACTGCCTCTGCTATTCGGGGAGCATCAAGCCTGTACAGGATTTCCCGCAAAGAGTCCCTCAGAGGGACCATTCCCATTTTTAGTAACTTTGTTGCGACGGTTGGGCATTCCAAGATGTGATTGGGCGTGAGTTGAAGATCTGGGCAGTGTTTGCTTTGAACATATAATCTTGTCTTGTCTGGGTGAATCTTCGTGGCCTTAAGGCGTTCAGTTCTCAATCTGGCATTTGTGGATGTTATAGTTTGGGGACAGTCAAATTCCGTAACTAGGGGTTTTTAAAAGTGTAATTCATAATTCTATGGTGGGCTACTGCGTTAGTATCATCAAGTGTGATGGTGGTGCACTTATGATTGATGTCTCTAGCTTCTTTGGCGAGGCTATCGGCACATTCATTACCCTCAATGTTGACATGTGCGGGTATCAATTGCAGGATACAGGATTTTCTTTTGCTGTGCCGCTGTTCTAGAAGGGTAATAGTATCACAGGAGATGTTGGTATCTCCGTTTCTTATGACTTATATAGCTGATTTAGAATATGAGAAGATTAATAATCCTTCTGTAGAATCAATAACATGTGGGTCGTGTTCGTATAATATAAGGGCCTCTCTAATCGCTATGAGTTCACTTGTGAAGTTTGAGGCGATTATGCCTGTGTTAATTTTGTGCTTGTAGTTATTACCATCTGGGAGGAGTAAGATGAATCCGGCACCTCTATTGCTGAGGGATATGTCTGAGGAACCATCGGTGTAGGCGATTGCAAAGTTATCTTGTGAGAATATTTCTATCGTTTCATTTTTGTCTGAGAGTTACATGGTCTTCTTTTTTAGAACATGGCTGCAACAATTCCAATTCGAAACAGGTGTTCTTTGGTGGGAAACAGCTGTTCTTTGTAGGTTTTTTTGGAATTAGGGACTAATGAAGGAACTCTAAGGAGGAATGTTCCAAATTAAGTTCTTTTCTGATTTCACTATCAAGTTCGAGAGTCGAAGATCTTGTGAGCCTTGTAGAATTTTTCCATTTATCAAAGACTCTTCTAGAGACATGGTCCAAACCATATGCGCGTAGTTTATTAGTGAACTTGATAGTGGCAAGGTTGCGCCTGCTTTCTAGAGGAGGCAGGCCGCATTCTTGTTCTGCCTTTTCATTATTGGTTGATGACACTGCTCCAATAATAATTTTTGCAGCTTTTTGTTGTACAGAATCAAGTTTCCACTTAACAGAAATAGAGGCCGGAGTCCAAATTGGGGTCGCATATTCTAAAATCGGTCTAATAACAGTGCAGAAAATGCTTTTTAGGGTTTCAGGTCTTGAGCCCCAAGAAGTTCCGCATAGCTTTCGAAGAATATTCAGTTTTCCAAGAGCTTTGTTGGCAGCTTGTTCGATGTGCTTTGAAAAGCGGAGTTCGGGATCTAAGGTTACTCCAAGATAGAAAGATAGGTCGACTTTTTTGATTTGAGAGTTCTGTATTTTGATATTAGCATTAAAACTGCTTCTGTGTCATCTATCGGTAGAGAAGATGCAGCAGTTGTTTTTTTGTCTGCGTTGATGGTTAATTTAAGATTCTCTGCCCATGCATAAATACCTTTCAGTGTTGTGTTTAGTGCCTTTTCCGATTCCGTAATGTCATTGTGTGAGTGCCATACAGCACTATCGTCAGCGAAGCAGGCGATATTTGTGTCTGGGTGGATATGATGGTGGATGGTATTCATAAAGATGAGAAAGAGCAAGGGGCTTAAGACAGAGCCCTGTGGAACTCCAGCCCCCATTCTGCGAGATTCTGAAAGTGCCCCATTAAATCTAACAGAAAATTTTCTTCCTCTGAGAAAATCATGTATCCTCAATAACGCTCTGCTATTAATTCCGGTGCCTTGGAGAGTACAAAATTCATAAAACAGGTATATAGCTTTACAGGAACTGTTAACACCAAAGCATGAATTGAATGAACAAAAATCGAATATCGGTGAAGTAATCCAGAAAATTATTAATCACCGAGCCATTCTAAAAAAGTTAATCAAAATGAATACAATAAAAATAATCTAAATATTTTTTTTAAAAAATAATTAATAATTATCTTTAATTTATGTATATATGGAGAGAAGATTAATTATATAAAATATATTGTAAAATATTATTTGTAATTATTATATGTGATTATAGTAAAATGATTACAAATAATTCAAAATAAAGAAATAAAATGAAAATGATTCGCAGATAAGTTTATGCATTGTAAATCATTCTGTTTCTTGTGTTAGCCAATAAGATTTCAGATTCGAGAAAACTAATTAATTATTTAGTATCTAATAATAAAATTTCCCATGCCAATAAACTCAACATGATATTTTTTTTAATAAGTATCCATTGCATGAAAATAAAATATTATTCGAGAGGAACTCTCTAGTTTTACTCACTCAGAAGAAAATTGTATTTTTATAAACCATAACTGCATTTACTACAGATAATTCTCTTCTTTTTGTTAAAGATATATTTTCTTCTGTGTTCTTTATGAAAAGTATTTTTAAATTTAAACCAATTGTTAAATAATATTGCTGTTAAAATTTGTATTCATTGAATACAAAGCCTCCTAAAAATGCTTACGTTTTATTTAACAGAATTCTAAACATCGGCATTTTTGGTTGCCACACGAACGAAGAAGAAAATAATGAACTCAACTTCTGCAAATATCGTCTGCAACATAAAATTAATTTATGGAAGACTTTTGATTATTTATGCTTCATATTTAAAGTATTAATGAAGATAGTACTTTCTCATGCATATTATTTATTAAGTATGTCTAATACATTAAGTATTTTATTACCATTATTAAATTATCATGCTCATTTTATAGAATAATAAGAATTGGAAAAAAAATGCAAGTGCTAGTTTTATAATTCTGTGGAACAAAACTTTCTTTTGAGGATTATGACATTTGCGTTGTTCATATTAGTATAAATTGTGCTTTTACATTTTTGGGATAAATTAAAGATTATTCTTCCACAGCTAATAATCCGATACATATCTTCTGTATGTTCGAAAGCTGAATTAAAAAACAAACACTTTTTTCGCAATTTTCTCTGGATATATGTAAAATGTATATGAGTGCAAATATTTCTACATCGTTCTCGTACCAAAAGGTTAATTTTAATTGAAATGTTTATTTTTTATACTTATTAAGCCTATTTTTAAGCCTTACCGTGCAATATAATGCTTGATTAAATTATCTTAAATGTCTTTTTTTCTAATGCAAAATGATTTGAATGTATTCCAGTTATTCTTAGGAAATAAATAACTTTAAAAAGGGATACACTTGGAGAGAATATTCTAAACAAAAAAGGGGATTTTCCCTTCTTCTGTGGAAAAGAACTCTTCTCTTGCTCCGAAAATAAAATTATTCCTGAAATATGTACGTTAATTTTGTAAACTTTTCACACAAAAATGCCCATATATTGAATTCTCATGAATGCATAATTACGTTTATAAATCCTGCATTTAATTATAGACAGAAAAATAACAATAAGAGATAAGTATTTCTTTGCACATTTAACAGAAGAGATAAATCTCAAACATAAATGATGGATAGATAAATTATAATGTCATAATGTGCGATATATCTTTTCATATGTTGAATACACGAGAGATTCTCAGGAAGATCTAATTTAATTAATCTTCCATTGTCGTCAGAAATTTCTGTTGAACTTAATATTGAAATAATAAATCAAATATTGAAAAAGATCCTCTGACAGATATCTAATCTAATTAATCATCCGCTGTGTCTTAAGGTATAATTTATATTCAATTTCGAAAAGACAGAAGTCTTTATTTGGAAATCTCGGAAGTTTACTTAAATTATCAGTAATTAATCATTTTTTTCATAACTTCTCTTTAGAATATTATATGTGTTCTTCCCCAGAAAATTTCACAATTTAAGCTATTTTATTTAATTACTTAAAAATTAAATAAAATTACCCTTCACGAATTATTGAAATGGTACTTAAATGAAATTGAGACTAGAGAGAAAGTGTCCCTTATTAGGAATTCGAAATAATGAAAAATAATGATACTATATTTACCTAAAAAGTAAAGAATTGCACCCGAGAAAAGTAAAGGAAATATTTTTTTTTTCTAAAATTTTATTGACTTACCTAAAATGTTTAACGCTGTTAATCACTATGCAGGAATTATAAAACTTTTTTAATGTTTCAAAACAAAGAGGGAAAGAGAATGAGAGAAAATTATAATTATATGCGATCAAATAATTTTTATCGTTTATTTTTAACAAGGGTTAATGTTACATGTATATCTATGCAGCACATGTAAGACTCCACCAAAACATTTTTCCAGCATTTGTGTGTGTGTTTTTCTGTAAAATTATAGTTGATATTAGTTTCCAATCATTTTATAAAGAGGTATTAAGTATGAATTAGAAGGGCGATTATAGATAAGCACATTTTTATTATGTTTTAAGTATAAAGTTTTCAGTTTATAAGAAATTTAAATATATTGAGACCAATTTGACACACATTAGATAGTTTTCTATGGCTTAACTACAAAGAAAAAAATAATAAAAGCGATGAATGATGCAAAAATACGTTAAAGGTACCTCTGAATCACACACAAGTTTTTTTTTTAGATTCTTTTTCCAGATCAGCAATGATATATATCTCATGTTATGAACTCGCACTCACTGTAGAACACATCGTATTTTTCCTGAAATATAGTTACATAAATCTCTCTATATATTTGAATTAGTTTTAGGAGGTTCACCCAAGTGACGGCCTGTTTTTTAAGCATTCTTAGGAAGTTTTTATTTTTTGATGGCCAGTAAAAAAAAGAACTTTAAGTTTTTTATTATTTATTTATATGTGTTTTAAGAGTATGTATATAAATGTTTAGCCAAAAATATATCCAATAGAAAGTGAGTTATAGCGCTCTGAACACACCCATCTTGAAAAAATGGGCATTTACTTCCTCCACAATTCCGGCTGATTGGCTTATTTGAAATAAAAAAAAATAATGGCGTTTTAATCAATAAGCTTGAATGCACCAAATGAATATTTTTCAACTAAAAATATCTAAAATTGGAATTTTGGTAGAACTCAGAAAAAAAGTTTCGAATTTCAAGGATTTTTTTTAATGTTTTTGTTGTAAAAAATAGAAATATTCTGTATTTTTGAATGACCGTAGTTCATTTGGTGCGTATATATGTGCGGCGTCTACCTTATAAATGTGCAGTACTTCGGTCAAACTGTTCTTGAGGTATAATGGAGGAACGTTTGAAAGAACACAGTTTTGAGAAAAAATCTTAGCGCTACGAACAGCTGCTCTTCTAACACCTGCTTTTTTATAAAGACTTCGAATTTTAAAAAATACTTTACCACCGTATTCTAGACATGCTAAAAAAGCAATTTATGAAAAAAGTTTTTTTTTTATGTTTTGAAACCCTCACATGTGTGAGCCCCCTTATGTGATTCATTTTTAAAATGTTTTCGTCTCACAACCAAGATAAAAACCTCTGGTCTAAATGAACTGACTGAAAACAAATTAAGACGGTCAAAATGTAATGTTAAGCAAATAAATAATGAGGGTTTTGCAGTACAGTTTTAAAGTATCCGACTACGTTCGGAACCGTGATTTTGCAAAAGCGTATAAATGGATATTATTTATGATATTTAGTGTCACTTAGATAAGACAATGTGCATAAAATTGTTTTAAGCATAGTATTAGAATAAAAAAAATTAAGTATAATATTTTGACAAAAAATGAATATAGAATGACCCATTTTCAAAATATTCTCCATTTGTGAAAAATGCTTCTATTATAATAATATTTTGCCTATATATAGCTCAGACCTCTGTACAGAGGCTCAACTATAATTTTTTAAATATACAACTTAGAAGTGGATTTATCCATGTTTTACGACAACAGAGGGGAGACATTTTAAAGAACAAACTCCGATCGTTATTTCAATTGGTTGTAACTCTGAAAATAATGTGAATTTTTCAAATTTCATAGTTGAGCCTCTGTACAGAGTTCTGAGCTATATGCAGGCAAAATATTATTATAATAGAACATTTTGAAAAAAGGTTATTTTAAGTTAATTTTTTGCCGAAACATTGTATTTAAATAATTTATTTTTTCAAAATGTCCTTAAAACAAATTTATGCATGTATTCTAATCTATGACACTAAATATCTTGAAAATTATCCATTTATGCGCTTCTTTTAAAATCACGGTTCCGAACGTAGTCGGATACCTTAAGAATACAAGCTTTATGTCTGCAACCCCCTGTCGGCGGACTGGTACCGGTTCGTGGATGAAATGGTGCCGGACCACTTAAAGAACATTAAACTATTGTGATTTTATTTAAAGTGGTGCATTTCTCTAAGATTTGTGCAATTTTCCAAGTAAATCATTTTATATTCCACGTTAAATCACTTTTATTCATTTTTGGAGTAACTATATTTTATTCTGAAGCCATATTTAAATGCAACTATAAAATTGTTAAATCAAAACTATCTAAAATATAAACAATCAATGCGTCCCACCCTCAGCGGGCTGCGGTAAAATCATCAAACGTTTACCGGTCCACAGCGATAAATAGGTTGCGGAGCACTGGTCTAAGAAGTTTAAGAGAAAACAGGATACTACTAAACCTTTGCATCTGAAGTGATATGAACAATGTATTAAGTGCTAATATGACTTAAAATATAGCCTCTTCTCGGGTTAGAGAAAGAGGATCACATCTTTCCTGATCTTCTCAATTTTTGTTTTCTTCCAATGAATTTCTAAAACCATCAACGAAATGTGGTATCGATAATTGCATTATCGATACCACATCGATAACATACATATCGATACATTGCACTTAATATTTACTATGTTATGTTATGACTGCAGTACGGATTTTGTCGAGAACGTAAAAAAATAGTATCCAGGGTGTGCTTTACCATTTGCCGTGTTACAGCATCTCATGTGCTTTTGCAAATGATGCACTATCAGAAACAGTTCGTATTTATAAGCAGGTATTCATACATTTCATTAATTAACAATTCTGGTCAACAAAATCCATATGCAACGAAAGTTCAACTAGGAATCAGTTCATCTCCAAAAATGACAAAGATTTTGGCACATACCTTTGTATTATTGAAGATCCAAAAATTGTACCCAAAACATTCATGCAAAAAATACATATGCAATAAAATTAGATTTAAAAAGGTGGGAAAATTATTCTAATAAAATTTAAAATTTTTTGATGCAACAAGTTCAGAAAAAGAAAAAGGGATGGTAAAACCTTTTGAAAAAAAAAATTATTGTGCTTTTTTTTTCAGAAATATTATGTGTGTAACGTAAACTTTGATATAAAACTTAAAACTTTAATCAAAATTAGACTTAGAGATTTCGTAAAATGGATGAAAAAAGCTAAAAGAAAGCCACCGCAATGGTATGAAAAATTCAAGTACTTGATACTTTCTAAAAAATTCGTATAATTTTGAATTTTGCATAAATAAAGTTACACAAGTATTCGTTTTCCTAGATTATTCAATGTTCTCTTACATAATGTCTAAATCAATATGAATACCAATTCTCAACCAGAGCACTAAATAATATTGATAAAAAGGCAGACCTAAATATATTTAAAGTCATTAACAGTGTATGCATTTTTCCAAGTAGAAAATCTTGTTTATATAAGAAATATGTTACTTCTATGTTATAAATTGATTTTAAAATTTGTTCCATATCATTTTGTAATTGCTGGTTTCCAGTTGAAAATGCTCTTCATTACGTTCGGTATGACTCAAATTGAGGCATTTAATAAATGATTACAGAAAATGATCCTGCCAAGTTATTAATAATTAAGTTTTATATAATTCTACTTCAATATTGTCTGGGATATAGTGATTTCATTAAAGTTGCAGATAGTACTCGTTTGCAATTAGTAACTATATACAGCGATACGTATTTGGTAATTTTGAGAAAGTTTATTAGACAATATACAAACTAATTGAAGCATTATAGTGGATTAAATCCTTGTGCAAAATATAATTTATAATCTACAGATAATACATTATATTTAATAAATTGCAATGAATTTTCAGTTTCACAAAGTATTTTTATTTAATCATATAATGAGTAGAGACATATTATGTTATAGTTCACGGTAACCGAATGATTAGTATGTCGAGCACTACACCGACGGGGTTTCATTCAAGATTTTTGTTCAGACCCTGGTTCCTTTAATGACGTCTTTTAGTGGAACTGATGAAAATGTTGTTGTTTATTAACACTTCTTTTTTATATTTAAAAAAAGCAAACATTTAATTAAAAATATTACAAAATATTAATTTGAAATAAATAATGTACTTAACTGCATTAATAAAAAATTTTTAATGAGAAGGATGGCGCAGCACTTCTTTTACAAGTTCTGCATGATCAGTACTAATGTTTGAAAAATGTAATGCCCATTTTTGTTCTACTAAATAGGAGGGACGTTATCCCTATCGTATTAGGGCGCTATGAATTCAATTCTTAATCTTTGCACAGTTTCTACAATTTTTTAAGTATAATACGCCGTAGTAATGGCTATAGAGTTGAAAATCATAAAAATATCGAATTATTATTCTTGATCGAAATTCCTGTACTAGTAGTTTTTCATTGAGGCAATTTAGGGATATAGTTTAGGATGGCAAATCTTTCAGTTTCCCGACGAGACTTTTCAGAGTCTGTAAAAAAAGAGACATTTTCACATTAAATTAGATATATTCGTGGATCCCCTAGAAAGGAACTGTTGAGCCACGGGGATAAAGAGAGCCCATTTTAAGTACCGCTGCTCTAAAGACTGACAAAGTCATAAAAGATCATTTTATTCTTAAGAAGTCAAACTAAATATATATAAAGACATCCGTATAGCAGTATTTCTCAAACTGTGGGGCACCTCCCCCTTGGGTGGCATGATAACCCTATAAGTGTAGTAAAGGGTGTTTTTTTAGAGGTATAGAACTTTACTTTGCAATAAAAAAACGATGTATTATTCGATTGACATGATTTTTTTTTTATTCGAAAGATAATCTTGTGGCATTACAATTTAAATATGATCAAGCAAGGCGTAGATTCGTCGAATGGGCCCAAAACGAGATTGACGTTGTTCCCGATTTTCATAAGCGAATTTTTTTAGCGATGAAGCGCTCTTCTGGTTGAATGGCTACGTCAACAAACAAAACTGCCGCATTTGGAGTGAAGCTAACCCACAAGTGTATGTCAAAACACCGTTACATTCAGAAAAACTGACTGTTTGGTGCACTTTATGGGCTGGTGTAATTCTTCTTCAAAAACGATGAAGGCCACAACGTTACAGTCAATGGTGATCGGTATAGAGCCATGATTACTGACTTTTTCATTCCTGAATTGAACAATCATGATGCCCAGGAGCTGTGGTTCCAACAAGATGGCGCAACATGTCACGCAGCTCGTGCCACAATCGATTTATTGAAAGACACGTTTGGTGACCGCCTAATTTCACGTTTTGGACCTGTGAATTGGCCTCCAAGATCTTGTGATTTAACACCGCTAGACTATTTTCTGTGGGGCTATGTAAAGTCATTGGTCTATGCGGATAAGCCACAAACGCTTGACCATTTGGAAGACAACATTTGCCGTGTTATTGCCGACATACGGCCACAAATGTTGGAAAAAGTCATTGAAAATTGGACGTCCCAATTGGACTACATTCGAGCCAGCCGTGGCAGTCATATGCCAGAAATCATATTTAAAATTTAATGTCACAAGATTATCTTTCGAATAAAAAAAAATTCATGTCAATCGAATAATACATCGTTGTTTTATTGCAATTTAAAATTCTATACCTCTAAAAAAACACCCTTTATAAATGGGCAAGTATAAGTAACCCTATAAGTAAGCAAGCATATCAAAAAGTTGAAAAAAAGATTATTTAAAGTAAAAATGTAAATTTACTGAATTGAAGCAAAACAAAATACAATCTGACATGATAAAAAATTAAAATGACATTTAGAATGGCATAATATACTTATAAATGTGTGTCAGTATTGCTCAATGTATTTGATAATGTATCAATACAAAGTTAAGAATATGTTAAATCATTTCTTGTGACCGACATGGGCTTCTCATATACTAAGTTTAATACTTAATCTGATAATTTGCACAGTTTATCATTAAAGTCATATTGTAGGTTTAGTCAAAATACATTATTATTGCATTCAATACATTTTTATTGTATGGAGGGAGGTGGGATGAAAATTATGATTGAAAAGTATTGAAAGTTTGAGAAGCAATGTCATATAGACGTCTTTTCTGGAAAGATCCATACAGATCAAGATATGCTCGGAGGAATCCTGGTGATTCTGACACTTTGTGCAAATACAGAAGATCTTTTTTCTCTGAGAATGAGAGACATTTGATGTGACCACCGGCAAGACGAAAGAATGTAATCTGGAACTCCCCCAAATTTTGAAATTTTTTTCAGCGAGTATTAATGTACATTAAATCTATAATTTGAAATCCTAACGTTAATGGAATCTATACATAGAGACAAGAATGAAAGCTGAACTGACAATCTGGTCATTTGACCGTCTTTCAAATTACGAGATGGTTTAAATTATCTTTGTGTCACGAATAAGTAGACTTCCGGATACTGTACAGTACTTGAGATGGCTGATTTGAATTCCAAAATTGTGATTTTCAGACCCAAAAGGTTTCAAAGAATTTGTAATCCATGTTGTTTTTATCAGAATTATAAGCAAAGTTAATTCAACGGATTCTTAGGTATATTTTACTTTTAATTTTGTACATTTATTCTTAAAACATTCTTAATAAATATATAATAAAAAGTGAGTAAACACAATCTTTTTTTCAAAATTATTTCTTTTTGAGCGAGCAAAATGCAAGAAAAAACTCGTAGTTTAATTTTGTTTTTCTTAGGTGGATTGTTACATTTACATTAAGTTCAAAAAATTTCCATTTAAGAGGAATATCTATCTTTACATTCCTTTTCTTCACCGATTTTTTTTTCATTTTCTTTTTCTTTCTCCTCTTTTTTTTTTAAAAAAAATATTTCAAAACAGCATATCCCTAAAATGTAAAGCATATACACAAATTCTGTTATGTTTCCTTGAGACAAACTGGAGTTCGTACTACTATTTTTGGATTAATTCGGATGGAAGAATTTTATTTATCATAACTTCAGCTGTCGCAATAATAAATATGCAAAATAAAGTAAACTAATTGCAAACCCAATCCAAATACTAAAAATGCAGTTAACTTTCTTAGACAGCTTTGGGACACAGCCGTTCTTACCAAAACCGAAGAAATCCAGTGCTTCTAAAAGAAGGCAGCGCATTTAAATTCATGAGTTTCTGTTCTACCTCACAGATATTGATCAACACATCATAAGATTATATATATTATATATTATGTATATATATATATATATATATATATATATATATATATATATATATATATATATATATATATATATATATATATATATATATATATATATATATACAGAGTGTTCTTTTTCCAGGTGTAGAAGTTTAAGTTGGCATTACTTTCCAATATGGTGACCGATTTAACAGCGGTCAAGAGATTTATTCTCAGTTTGGTTTGACAATTCATCATGAATAGACTCACGCCTGAACAACGCTTTCAAATTGTACAATTTTATTTCGAAAATAATGGTCGATTTTCATGAACGAATTTTGTTTAGCGATGAAGCGCACATCTGGTTGAATGGCTACGTCAACAAACAAAACTGCCGCATTTGGAATGAAGCTAATCCACAAGTGTAAGTCGAAACACCGTTACATCCAGAAAAACTGACTGTTTGGTGCGCTTTATGGGCTGGTGGAATCCTTCTTCAAAAACGATGAAGGCCACAACGTTACATTCAATGGTGATCGGTATAGAGCCATGATTACTAACTTTTTCATTCCTGAATTGAACAATCATGATGTCCAGGAGCTGTGGTTCCAACAAGACGGCGTAACATGTCACACAGCTCGTGCCACAACCTATTTATTGAAAGACATGTTTGGTGACCGCCTAATTTCCCGTTTTGGACCTGTGAATTGGCCTCCAAGATCTTGTGATTTAACACCGCTAGACTATTTTCTGTGGGGCTATGTAAAGTCATTGGTCTATGCGGATAAGCCACAAACGCTTGACCATTTGGAAGACAACATTTGCCGTGTTATTGCCGACATACGGCCACAAATGTTGGAAAAAGTCATTGAAAATTGGACGTCCCAATTGGACTACTCTCGAGCCAGCCGTGGCAGTCCTATGCCAGAAATCATATTTAAAATGTAATGCCACAAGGATATCTTTCGAATAAAAAAAATTCATCTCAATCGTTGTTTTATTGCAATTTAAAGTTCTATACCTCTCAAAAAACACCCTTTATATATATACAGTTCACTGTTGCATTTTACAATTATAATCCTGATATCCACCTACTACATTATTATCTCCGTTTTCTTTAAAACACCAAATTCATTTACAAATGACATTGAACATATTTTTTAGATTAAGACTCTACAGGGGGGTATGAGCGGGACAAGAGAACACTATTTCTGCAAACACTGTCACGACACGGAACTTGACACAAAATATTTTTCCTCCTGCTCAGCCATTCTGGAAAAATTGTTGCTTTTTAGGAACATCCCCGTGAAGACTTATACTAAGATAACTATATTAAGTTTGCCGATGCTATCTATAGGACCTTTGGTCCTATTTAAGTACTGTCCATGACAAGACTCCAACCATTGTACACTCATGGACAAAAAAATTAGCGCACCAAAAAATAATTAAGGTATCGTAACAAAACTTGGCATGGATATGCAAATGATTAGAAATGCAACGTGATTGCGCATTACGTATAGCAGGTAGAGGGTGTTTAGCGTCGTTCTCTGTGAAGTATAAAACAGGTAACCAAAGCTTGTTTGAGTGTGCTGAATCATCTACAAAGAAAGGGCTGAGGTAGGCATGCAATTATGGCGTTTTCGAAGTCAATATGAGCAGCTGTCGCAGTTTGAGAGGGGGAAAATGATCGGCATGATGGAAACTGGGTGGTCAGTTAGGCGAGTAGCTCGTCAATTAGGCCACTGATTGTGTTGCGAGGAGGTGTTGGGACCAGTGGATCCAAGAGATGTCATTTACACGAAGACCAGAATCAAGACGCCCTCGACAGTCAATTCGTCGAGACCACTACATCGTAAGAAATACACGCGTACAGCCAACTGCTTTATCGGCCGCCATCCAGGCACAGATAGCACCTTCACTAGGGGCCACTGTGTCTTTTCGAACCATACGAATACGCCTGGCTGGAGGACATTTAAGATCGTGGCGCCCATTATGTGTGCTGCCCTTGACGCCCACCCATCGACGCCTCTGTTTGGAATGGCCAGCACAAATAACCTTACGAGTCATTTCGGAAAAACATTATAATCCCGCGAGCCACATATAAAAATATATATCTTTACAATAAATTTGAACCCATTACAAGCATTTATTGGAGGGAAAATTTAAGACAAAAAATGAACTATTATCATTATTTTCATAATTTTTCATATATACCGGGGTGTAAAACTCGCGGTCCACAACGAACATTTTTGCTGTTCTATCAGTGCATTGGCACACAATAACATGTAACAAAATATCAAAATTTCTCCTGGAATAAGAAAGATAGTGAGCAGAGAAGAGATGTCAAGTGTCAGAACCAAACCTTAAATTTATTTTGTTATTTTTCGTATGTTTATTATAATGTATTCTTCGAAATAAACTTACGTTTCTATGAATATTGATTTTCTTGCAGCTCACCTAAAGTTAAACCTTGTTTGTTTGACCCAAGTTAGCCTTTGAGTTTGATAACCCTTGGTGTAAGTAAACATAGATAATATAACAATAATATTGCAATGATCAGATAATGTTTAATTTTTTTGTTTAGTAAGATATTTATTTCTTAATACTTTCACTTAGTTTTTGCAAGTCGATCTTAATGCGTGTATTTACACATCGTAAATGAAGGTTCAAGTTTTCGTCCGTTAAGTTTGAGCTCGATTTATGTTAAATAAATTTCATATTTGATTTTTCAGATTTATTTCTTATAATACACTACACACAAAAAAATATTGAACAAAATAGTCGTATTTTGTTAAGTTGCAATAAATCCCGTGGGCCGCAAAATTGTATAAGGTGAGCCACATGCTGCCTACGGGTGTAAAGCAGATTATGTCACGCCTGCAAAGGTATATGCGCGATACAATATGAATCTTATTACATGTTGCCGAAATTATCATACATCCATTGGATCTTTGTTACCTCTCGCGGGGTAGACTTTGTAATCGAAGATTTGAAGATTTCTTACCTGCCTTGACCAAAGTAAGATCAAAGGTTGACTTACTCCATAATTTATGTGTTGGCATTATTCTTTTCTGGATACTGTCTATGAGAATTTAAGTGACCATTGGGAAATAACTAGTTACCTTACAGCAGGGGTGTCAAACTAGCGGGCCGCATGAGGCCTTCCACTGCGTAAATTGCTGCCCACTTCTTTTTTAGAAATTTTTAAACACCAAACATTTAAGTTTTTTTCAATTAAATTTATTTGAGGTGAGCCATATATAAATCTACACTATATATTTGTCTGTTACCACACAACTCTGCTTTAAAAAAATCATTTTTGATAATAGAAATGGCCTTTCGATTAAAATTTTTTTTTAATTATTTTATTAAACGTAACATTAGTTATTCATTAAACGATTTTATTCAATTTTATCATAATAAATTCTATTTTATTGAATTCTTAAATGCACTGGGTGCAAATTCGGAACTATAGATGGCACCCTGATTCTTCCAGAGAGCGAATTTCATTTATCTTCCTCCTCCTCTGTTTCGAGTGTCCAATTAGCAAAAGGCAGTCTCAGAGGTGTTTTCTAAAGTTTAAGAAATATTCAAGACGCTTAGCATAGGCCTAATCGTTTGAGAATGAAAGCACAATCAAATTTCAGCGATAAATACAGAAATATCAATTCAAAAGGAATGGCGTAATTCTAAAGGAAATAGTAACTGTAATATTTTTGTCTTCAAAATAAGATTAAAATATGCTTGATATCTAAAAACTACTTCAGTTTCTAAAGAATATATTCTTAAAAGGCCCTATGAAACAAATCATGAAGCAAATTATGACTAATAATTTTATTGATTTTTTTGCGGATTCTAAACATGCGGGCCCCATTTTATAATAAAATTGACCATGTGGCCTGTAACATCATATGAGTTTCACACCCCTGCTTTTCAGGAAGTCGATTCTTTATTGCAGATTGCAGCAAAAATGTAGAAGACCCCAGAGGTTAATCGAAAGGAAAGAAAAGAGTAATAACCTAATCCATAATGATCGATAAATTATTTTTGAAAGTAATGAATGTAATAAAAATAAAGCATGTTCAATATACACTGTTTGCATAAAATTATTCATTTAACTTATGTTTTTCAATTCCTACCATTAACTCACACTCACTGTATATGTATTTATTTATCTTGGCGGAATTTTCAATCGCTAATAAAATACATTTTAAAGTGCTCAATTAAACTGAAATTTTATATACATAATCATTTTTAACGACAATACAATAATTTAATTATAATTAATAATAATTAATTGGTTAAAACTAATTATTTAGAAAATTACAAATACAGCCACGTTGGTATTATTATGGCGATTTAGTGACCCTTTTGGTGACTTATGTCAAAACTTGAAAAGTTTGTTTGTTTGTTTTTTCACACGTTTTAAAGCGTTCAGTTGAAATGAAATTTTATACACACTATTGTTTTGGATGACAATTAATTTAATGATAATTAATAAAATATAATTACCACTTAATGTTGCGATTCTTTCATATGTATATACATATTTATATTAATTTTTACTATTTAATAAAAAATAGCTAAAATAAAATATTTCTTTGTTGATCCAAGTAGGGATTGACTTAATTTTTTATATTACTTGTTTCTCTCTCTCTCTCTCTCTCTCTCTCTCTCTCTCTCTTTATACTGTTAAACTATGACATTCAATGATATATTTAGCAGGTGGAAATATACATGTGCAAAAGCAGCGCTAAAATAATATGAAAATCCATTTTATATCATAATTTTATTGAAATCGAAATGTGAATAGTATATCTAAATTTTAATTTGCTTTATCGGTACTTTTGTATTTTTAAATGTAAATGATATCTGAAACTAAACTATGGAGTATAAGTGAAAAAAAATTCAGCTAAAATGAACAAAAAAGAATGTACATATTTGGCATTTATATCCTGGCAGATTATTTTTTGAACAAAATAAAAACAAGAAACACCCACGGAAACATTTTCAGTTTTTTAGAACATTGCAGAAATAGTTAATTGATTTCAGGGAATGAAAAAAAAATAATTTTAAATCAAATTAAAAAAATTAAATATTTATACGATACATACAAAAACGTTTACAAATGCAGGGTTTTTTGCAAAGAGAAATGAAGTATAACTAAAAAAGCTATAAAGAATGCAAAATAATTTATTACTTAAACAGATTTGTTATCTCGATTTTTTCTATGCAACCATGCTCATCCAAAATTCTTGAGAAGGAACAATATAAATTAATAGTTGAAAGGTTAATTGATTTGAGAAGCATATTCGAGATGTTTCATTCCTTATGTTAATCGCTGACATTTATAAATCAAGTTTAGATATATATTGTATTTGAGATTCGTATCGAATATAAAAAATTTCTTTATTATACATTAATTCATGAATTTTATATTATTATGTTTATTTACTGTGTAATTTTATATTACATTAATTGTTTATTAAATTTTATGAATAATATATTCTGTTTATTTTAGGTAGAAATTTATTTTTGTAGTTCATTTAAAGCAGAGAACAATATATAAATATATTTCACAAATTTAAATATAAGCATCAACATATAAATACTAAGGAGAATTCCTTTGAGTTTTCATTTAAATATTTGCATATTCGAAATAAATAACTCAATCAATCTTACAGAAACTCTAGTAACTCTATTATTCCATAAATAGTTGTTTCAGAAGTAATATAGATCTATACGTGTTGTATGAAAAATACTGTACTTTGGACAAATAGTTTAGACTCTCTCACACACACACACACAAATCTAGAACAACTCGCCAAAATAACAATTTTTCTTTCGAAGTCCCTTTTCAGTATTCAATTTAAGCAAAACATATTTCTATACATGGCTTTTATTATTTTTTACAAAACTTACACAGATCACACCTGAAAATTGATATTATTTGTATGTTTAAATTAAAACTTTTTTCTCAAACGCTTGACACACACATATATCTGGCAACTAATTGTCCTTTTTCATGAGGTATGTGCTCTTTATCTTTCTTTTAGTACCTATATTTTTATGATTCTTTTTCTTATATAATGATTTTTTTATTATATTTAATATTTGATTTCTTGTAATGTACAATCGAAGCAGTTTTTGACCTTTTAGTATGAGTTTTATTATAGGATTGATTTCTGGTTAACGCTAATTTTTGGAGGATTAAAGCTTGATCTACCATTGTTTAGTTCAGTGTTTAGATCCTTCGATAGCACTATTTAAGTAAAGAACTCACACTCAATGAAGCACACAGTGGACTGTAGATTTTTCTCATTCTGTTTATTCTGGAGGTTCATAGCCAACTGGTTACATTCACTCACTCTTAGCGTGGGCACGCCCCCTCGCTAATCCTCTTTCCTTCACCTCATTTGCGAAGCGATGAAAACACAACAAATGGCGAGGCACACAACATACAAATTTGACAAATTTAAAAATATTTTCAACATACAATAAAACAATTACAAATACATGATATAACAAACAAACAAAAACACAGTACACTATGAAAATACACTACATTACTCTACACACTTATACAATCAAGATCAAGGTACGATTAAAGAATCAATTACAATTAAAAGGTAGTTTAACAATTTTATTAACAGGTCGTTTATATACACTTTTACCCAGTGCTTCTCAAACTTTCTATACTTGCGACACAACTTTCAATCCTAATTTTAATCGCGCCCCCTCTTCCTACAATAACGATGTATTGAATTCAATAATAATATACTCTGACGTAAAGCTACAATACGACTTTAATTATAAATCATACAAATTATCAAGATAAGTATAAAATTTTGCATATAATTTTATGACATTCCCATAGGGTCAATGGATATTTTATTAAACTTATTCTTAACTCAGCACTATTAAATTTATTATGAAACAGTGTGCAGTACTAATACATTTATAAGTGTATTATACCAATGTAAATCTGTATTTTATGATGTCAGAATGTTTTTTGGTTTGCCTCCTTTCAGTAAATTATTAATTTTTTTTAAAAAATAATCTTTTGTTTTTGACTTTTTGGTATACTTGCGTCCCCCTTGTAGCGATATCACGCTTCCCTAGAGGGCGCGCCCAACAGTTTGAGAAACACTGCCTTTACCTGTTTTTAACGTTACTACTCTAGTTATGTGATCTGTTCCTGGATGAACCTCTATTATTTCAGCAAGATTCTAATTAAGTAATTTTGAATTATCTTCACCTTTAACCAAAACCACTTCATTTACCTGAAATTTTTGGTTGTTTTTATACCATTTAGGTCTCGATTGAAGATGATTTAAATAATCTGAATTCCATCGACTCCAAAATGTTTGAGTCATTCTTTGGGCTGATTCCCATCTACGGAACCTATTCAGAGGAACTCCTTTAAAATCTGGAACCGGCAAAGAGGTTAATAGTGAGCCAATTAAAAAATGAGCTGGGATTAGAGCAAAATTATCATTGAGATCATCAGAGATAGGCACAGAGGTCGTGAATTTAAAACGGCCTCCACTTGTGTGACAAGTGTAAAAAATTATTCATGGGTAAGAATATTATTTCCCGCAACCCTTTTAAGGTGACTCTTTAAAGATTTAACTCCAGCTTCCCACAAGCCTCCAAAATGAGGTGTGGCAGGAGGATTAAAATGCCACTTAATACTCTCAGAAGCAAGAAAATCCTCAAATTTTTCGGAACTTTCCTTTTTAAAATTTTACGAAACTCATTGTTGGCTCCTACAAAGTTAGTTCCATCATCACTAAACATATTGCTTGGTCTACCTCTGCGAGAGATGAATCTTTTTAATGAACCAATAAACGCTTTAGTACTTAAGTTGCTGACAATTTCTAAATGAATGGCTTTAACAATAAAACATATACAAAAATACAAACATAACATTTATACACTTTTTTTCTCTCTACCTGAAACTAACTTTATAAGGAAAGGACCTCATAAATCGAATCCTACTTTATTAAATACTCTCGCAATGCTTACTCTGGTATTAGGTAAATGTGCCATCATTTGGTTTTTACCTTTTGTACTTACCTTAAGGGGTGTTGGAAACCTCTCTCTCTCTATACTGACAATGTTAAATTGGCTGTTTTCGAAGTACCTTTTCTCAAAATCTGTGTTTTATGTTCATGCTTGAAATTTTTAATACTATTAAAGTACATCTCTCTTATTATACTAAAATGAGCTTTTAGCTAATTTTGAATTTTTTAAGAAATTATGAAATATTTTATCAAACATTGCGAAATTTGACCCATTTTTCACTTAAAAAATTTGTAAAAATTAAATTTTTGAGTGTTTTAAAAAAAGCTCATTTTAGTATATATTAGACATCATTACAAATAATTCATAAAAAATTTACATACCTGTGAACAGTAGTTTCTCAGAAAAGGTACAACGCACATTAAAATTTACATTTTGAGATAAATTGATTTTAAAGTATACAGTGAGACTTCTAATCGGCTGGGAAATAAAAAATAACAGTCTCAATTTAAAATAAAAGATACATGTTTTGGTTCATATCAGTCGTTACACTATTAAGCAAAAACAAAGTAATTTGTTTACAATTTTCGCCATTAAAATGAGCGTGGTCCAAATTCAACGATTATTTAAAAATACGTTTTAAGGGCATCTTAATACCCTAGAGGTTCAAGTAAGGTATTTTTAAAAAGGTTAAAATCTATACAATTTGAAAATGTAAAAATCTCAAATTGTCAAAAAAATAAGATTTTAGCTTTCCAACACCCCTTAAGTCATTTAATGTATTGCTTAATTATACGTTTGACTTTACATCTGCCATTTACAATCTAAAATCTGTTTCTTATGTTTGCCAAAGTAGCCTCAGTATCTGTATGCAAATAAAGAACATGATAATGTTTAATTATTAAATCACAAATAGGGTGGTTGCTAGAGATATAAGTTCGGATGTATATTCCCACACCATTTATGCAAGGACATCTGAGCAGTTTGAAGAATGTCAATGAGTTGATGTTGCAAATTTTTTGCAACCTCCAATGAGTTTGCTCCATTCAAAACATCATCCATGTAGAAATCCTCACACAGGACTGATGCTGATAAACAAAAGTTCTCTCCCTCGTCAATAGAAATTTGCTTTAGAGTCTGCATTGCTAGAAACTGAGCACTAGCCATTCCATATGTGACTTTATTGAATTGGTACACCTTTGCGTGTTCGTTAACGTCCTCCTTCCACAAAATTCTTTGAAGTGACCGTTGACTCTCAACGATATCAATCATGCGATACATCTTGTGAATATCGGCAGTTAATGCATAAATGTGCTTTCGAAATCTCACTAACAAAGAAAAAGGGTCATTTTGAATGACTCCGCCGTTGTATTGAATGGGATTCAGCGACCTCCCATTAGAGTAGTCAGGGCGGAAGCATTAAACATTGTACGCAATTTTATCGTACTTTTTTTAGGCCTGTATATACCATGGTGAGGCATATAATAAGTATATTCAGGTATTACACTCTCCTTTATCTCAGTCGTGTGGCTTAACTCTTTACATTCTTTCAAAAAATCGCGGTACAATTTTTGGTACTCCTGGTCTCTAGACAAGCGAGTCCACAGCGATTCGAGTCTCTTTAGAGAAATGTCCCTCGAGTTCCCTAAACACGACCAATGCTCTTTAAAGGGCATAGAAACAATATATTTTCCCGACTCATCCCTCTTATGTGTCCGTGGGCATAATGCTCCTCACAAATAGAATTCTCTAAATTTTTAGGTAATTCGTTATCTATCTCTTCAATTTCCCAGAATTTTCTCAAACTCGAATTAAGTTCTGCGGACCCACTTATTAACCCGCAAGAATAGGAATTGAATTCATCCTTTACTGTACCTCCTACTATAAATCCAGATACTGAATCCTGTAAAATCAGGTTCGAATTTTTGTACAGTTATTTTTTCCCGGTTTTATCACTTCGTAAAAATACTCTGCACTTAAAAAAAATGTCTATTTTTCCCGGAATTTTAAAATTTGGATCCGCAAGTCTAACTGACTTTGGAATCTGCACATGAGCATCAATAAATTCATTTGATATAAGATCAGTTATCATTTGAACTACTAACATCGAAATATTTCTCTTAAAATTTTTATTTTCATCCGTAATGCTTACCCTTACTCCGTGATTAACTGTCAATGAGTTATTATCTATGCAAGAAATTTATTGATTTATTTTTCACTCTTTAGTTGTAACCTTTATAAGCACTCATTACTGATTAAATTTATTTGTGAGCCAATATCAAGTAAACAAATCACTTTCCGCCACTGCGAATATTTATCATTAATCAAGCATAGTACAGTGGATAAGATAACGTTCTTTTTACTTTCTACTGTAGTAGAAACGAAACTTTGACACCCAACCTAAGGAGGAACGGACCAGCTGCACTCTCCCCCTGACTGCGAATTATTTACGACTTCGGGGGTGTCTGGAAAACTTTTCTTCTTCCCACCTGACGAAACATTCCTTAATTCTTTCCGGAAATGTATTAGTTTGTTATGAGCCTTGCCACAAAAACAATTTCGAAACCGGCATTTGAGTAATAAGCAATTAAAACACGCATTTTTATTTTTCACTACTTTAACGCACTCTTGAACCGAAAGTCTCTTAAACTGAGGGTATTTTCATTTCTTAAACACAAGTCACCATTTTTGTTTTTCTCTTCATTGAGAAAAACTTAGGGAGCGGTTTTAAAGGGGGTTTAAGTTTGCTATACTTATGATCTTTTCTCGTCTCATTTACGGGCTTACCACTATTAGTGAAATGTAGATCACACTCTTTTCCCAGTTGTAATGATCTAAACCAGGGGTGAGCAGACTTTTACATAGCACGGTCTACTTTTAATTTTTTCAAGGTGTCGTAGTCCACCATGTGACGTAGTTGTGATAAGCAAAAAAAAGCTCAACACAAAATTTGTTTTACAACAATAATAGATACAAAATGTGTATACTTACCTACATAACTACAGAAGAAAAACAAAGCTTACTCTTTTAAAACTACGTTTTATAAGTAAAACGCAAAATACAAACATAATAGTCATACCTATAAATTTAATATCAAATGATGCAGTTTGAAACAATTCACAATACATCACAAATTAAGTAATTTTCCCTTAAAATTAGTTTTCATAGCTATAGCCTCAATAGACGACTTAGTGTTCGTATTTTTTATCTGCCCAATATTGAATACATCGGTACTAACTGCTAATCTTACACTGGATTCTAAGTGGTCGTCTGTGAAACGGGAATATGTTGTCTTAATTATATTATTCGTTGAGAAAATGTAGATTCTCATAGTAGGTAGAGCGAAAGCACGATGTTAAATGAATTGCAAATTTTTTGAAATTGCGATACTTTACTTCGACTAATAGATTTCAAAAGTTATTTTTTTTTTACAAATTATGTCCTTTTGAAACAGAAACGCTTCGTTTTCCTCGAGAGATAAAGAAAACATGTAACATACACTTGCTAGAAAAAGTCTGCGTTCTCCCATAAGAAATCATACAACAAAGGTAAAATTTAGTAGAAATATAATTTTTTTTCTATCAAAATTTCACGAATTTGTTTACTACTATTTATATATTGAACATGCAAGAATTCGTTAATTTTGAATTAAAACTACTTAGGATAACGGGAGTTTTGTAGCAAAATACACATATAGTAGGCAGAAAGAGTCTGCGTTCACTATTTGTATATTCTTAGTTCTTGGAATTTGTATCAACAGGCAACAGAGTTTTTGCATGTAGTTATCAAGTAAAATCGCTTAAGAAAATTGTGATGCAATAATTGTTACATTTTTGTGAGATACGGAGCAACTCAAGGACATTGAAAATAAAAAGAAGGAAATTAGTACCAATGAGATGGTACATCTTTCACAATGTGAAAAGATGGCAAAAGTCGTCGGGATATAGCCAAATCTATTGGTCGGCAGTATGTTATTATAACACATGCTATCCAGCATGTTATTTATAACTTTAAATCTACAAGAGTCTGCACCTCTAAACCTTTTTTAAGTCGTCCATCTAAATTCATAATCAGAGAAAAACGAAGTATGACATCAGTACTAAAAAAAAATCCGTGCTTGTCTGCAACTGAAATAGCAACAGACATTCATAAGCAGTTTTCCAAAATTAATTGGGCGGATACTGCAAGAAAAATCTTGAAAAAGGCCGGATACCATAGTCGAATGGTTCGCAGAAAGCCTTGTATTTCAATGACCAACCGGTTTAAGCGGCTAGGTTTTGAAAAAAATCATACACATAAGCCTCTTAAGTTCTAGAGGACTGTGATATTCTCTGACGAGGGCAAATGTTCTATCTTCGGCATAAAAGGTTGTAAATTAGTCTGGAGAAAACCTTGCACTTCACTTCAAAAAGAGCATTTAGTACCAACGGTAAAGCACGGTGGCGTTGGAGTCATGGCGTGGGAGTGCTTGGTGAGCAATGATGCTGGCAAGGTGGAGAAAATATAATCAATTATGAACAAGTATGATTACTTCGATGGCCTAAAAAACAATTTAAAGGAAAGTGCTACCAAACTCGGCTTAGGATAATCGTTTCGTTTTCAACACGATAACGATCCTAAGCACACCGCTGAGATTGTTAAACTTTGGCTCTTGTATTATGTCCCAAATCAACTGCACATGGCTCCACAGTCATCTGATCTGAATCCTACAGAACACCTATGAGATTTGTTGGAACGCAGGATTCGTCAACGCAATGGACGTGCTTTAGGATATGCCGAAGAGTGTTCTTAAGGACCAATGGGAAAAGGTAAGTGATGAAAAAAACCCAAGATTTGTTAGTTCAACGCCGAAACGACTTCAGGAGGTTCACAAATGATGAGATTAACCAACCAGCTACTAAATAGCTCATTATTCTCTTTTTAAATAATTTTTATAGTTACTTTTCTAAAACAGTGAACGTAGACCTTTTCTACTTGATTTCTGTTATAATCGTTACAAACCTGTCTTTATTTTAAAATCTATGAAGGCAAACCAAATTTACTTTTGTTATTCTGAATATATAATATATACTTAAAATGAACTAAATAAAATCTAATTAAAATTTGTTTTTTAAATTTCAATTTTTAAACTTTTTAATTATTGTTCATGTAAGCAATAGTACGTGAACGCAGACTTTTTCTAGTTAGTGTATATTTAGTTATATTTTTCACATCAACATTGCCAACTGAATAACCCATGGATGCAACTTTTGTAGGATTCTAGTCTAGTAAATTCTTGAAAAGGTCTCTCAAATTTGGTTTGGAGTTTTATTCACGGTTGTTTTCATTATCTTGGTAACCACCTGTGTCTCTTTTAGTATGCGCGTCTAAGATTTTATGTGAAGGCGGTCACCCCAAAATGTCTTGGTAGTTCACCGATCGATCGCGATCATCTTAATGCCCACCCCAGATCTAAACCAATCTCCGGATTGTCTAATATTAATATGAGCCACTGTTTCCCTATCTAATGTATGAAAAATTTTATCGGATACAATGAATTCTTTAAGAGTGTCAAAATCTGTTACTTTCCTCTCTCTCTCTCAGTTTTAAATAATATTCAAAATTCGTAGTTAAACGCGAAGCGAATTGCACATGCGTATTGTTTTCTGCACGGGCATTTCTAAAATTCTCCAAGACTGCTTGTGCTTTTGGTTCGAATTCTCTTAAAACAACTGATTTAATTTCCTCATAATTTTTTAACTCTTTCTCAGTTATGTAAGTTAAAATATTCGAAGCTCTCTCTCCTAGTAAATTTAACAGTATCTCTGCCTTAAACCTTTCCGGTACATTTTTGTTACTATAAGCTCTCTCTAAAGCCGTAAAAAAAACTCCCATCCTTCCTATTTACTAAGCACTTTAATTGTAAGTGTTCTAACACTTTTAATGAAAACATCAATCGACGTTTCAGTTTCACCTCCATTAAAATAAGTCTCGCTATTACTTGCATTAGTTCTTAGTTGTGCTAATTCTAACTCTGCTTTAACTCTCTCTAACTTAAGACGTTCTAGCTCTAATTGACCGTTATGCTTGGATTCTTGGGTTTTAGTTTCTTCTAATACCTGCTCTATCACGGTTTTCACAAACTCAATATTCTTTATACATATCACTCTCCTCAATAAACCGTTTTAAATCAAAACTTTTTGCATCATTTGGAACAGTCAAACATATCTCCTTAGCAACTCTTGCTTCAATCCATCCTTCTTTAATTTAACTATTGACATCTTTCTTTAACAACTCTAAATATTCAAACACAATACTCAAAAGGTAAATATCACACAATACTCAAAAAACTAATTATCCACTCAACACTCAAACAATTAAGTATCCCCACAATACTCAAAAAACTAATTATTCACAATACTGAAAGAATTAACTATTCACAGTACTCAAAGAATAAACTATTCACAAAACTCAGAGAACCAAATCACAATACTCAAATTGCAATACTCAAGAACTAAACCACAATACTCAAATTGCAATACTCAAGAACTAAATCACAGTACTCAAATTGCAATGTTCAAGAACTAAATCACAATACTCAAATCGCAATACTCAAGAGCTATTGTAAATCACGATACTCAAATTGCAATACTCAAGAGCTATTGTAAGTCACGATACTCAAATTGCAATACTCAAAAAATAAATCACAATTTTCGAATTGGGATACTCAAGAACTAAATCACAATACTGATAGGACTAAATTACTCAAATCTGAAAGGAATATATTTGCTTTCACCTCAATGCCAAGACTGCTTTCACCAGAGACCATGGCCATTTCTCGAATCCTCTTATCATGGTCAATACTATTATATATTGTAATCATCAAAAAAACATACTAATAATTTTTACCCATTTATCCGGCGAGCTAGAACCATGTTTAGATCCTTCCATAGCACTCTTACTCAATGAAGCACACAGTGGACTGTAGATTTTTCTCATTCTGTCTATTCCGGTGGCTCATAGCCCAGCGCTTCTCAAACTGGGGGGCGTGGCCCCTAAAGGGGCGTGATAATTCTAGAGGAGGGGGCGAACATATTGAAAAGTCACAAACAAACGATTGTTTCAAAAAATTATTAATTTTTTGAAAGTAAAACAAACAAAATACATTCTGTCATAATGAAAAAAAACACATTTACACTGATATAATACACTTATAAATGTATCAGTACTACACAATGATCGTTATAATTATCTTAACAATTCTAAGTTAAGAACAAGTTTAATAATTACCAGTGGCCACACCGGTTGGTCATGTATAAAATTATATGTAAAAATGAAAACTTATCTGGATCATTTGTATGGCTTATAATTAATCCCTTAACTGCAGATTAAAAGTTACGTAATTCACTCCCCAATGCCCCGTTTTGCACGTATGTACGCATATGCGGCGTATTTTGGGGGAAGGAAAAAGGTTATATATATATATATATATATATATATATATATATATATATATATATATATATATATATAAAAGAAATATGTATTATATATCAAAAATAAGAAATAATAGATAAAGAACATAACAAGAAATAGCATAATAAAAATATAAAACCTGAACATGAAGAAAAAAATTATAGAGAAATAAAAAAAAGAAACTAAAAAAAAGAAGAACCTAGCGAGTAAGAAAGCAATTTCGGACTTAGGACCGAATAAGTGGGGTTAAACTAGTTTGAAGGCGCCAACCTTCCCCCTTTGCAACTCGGTAGGAAAACCAAATAAAATAAAATAAACAATACTTCAGAGTTTGGATAACTCAGAGAGTATGAAAAAACCACTCATTACTACTATGTAACAAACTCTCCCAAACTCTTAATGCAGAAAAATCACAAAATAATTGCGTAAGAAAAGTAGAAAAATGCTAAAACAATTACATAAGAAAAGTATCTTTCAAGAAATAATTTAACAAAATTTCTTTACTCACAGAGATTTTACGAGGAGAATCAAGCGTACTTGACATTAATGAAAATCGATTATTCACCAAGTTAAAAAATTCGAAAATACATAAACACATCTTTTGAGCTGACTTTTAAACCAGCCAGCCAAGACAAGTATAAAAAAAGACGACAATCAAATACGGTAGAATTTGAATTGGTTGATTGTCAAAAATGTAAATTTGCTAGGCTCTAATTTAGTTGGTTGTCAACAATGTGTAAGATGTTCAAGATGTGTGTGGAAAGATGTAAACTGTGATATGAGTGTTATGATATAATCTTCACAGCAAGACCACTAACATGCTGACTTTGAAATCCAATTGTTGTGTAGTGGTTTTAAAATTCGAAGTAGCAAGACGGTTAATGTATTTGTGATGAATATAAGTTCTTAAGAAATTAAAAGGGTATTCATGATCTAAACAACAATGAAAAAATTGTTTTATATTATTGTATTTATCTATTTTGTGGGTAGTTAAGTTATCATTTCTAAATAAAAAATTCAAAATGATATTTCTGTAAATTGATATATGCAAAGTACTATTCCATTCGGGAATTTTAATTATATGGAACTTAAACGAATCTCTTTTGTCAAAAATGTTACTGACTATATATATATATATGTGTGTGTAAGGATAATTAAATTAGATTAAAAATTAAATTCCCTATCTAGCACTTGACTCATCTTTCTCCTCCGTTCCCATTTTCAAGTATCAAACTAATCACTCATTTATTTCTTCCGAACATATGGCCTAGCCAATAAACAAGTCTAATTCCAGATCGTTAGATTTAATAGTCAACATACACTGGAGTGCAAAAATTAAGGACCAAGTCGAAAAATTAGCATATCAGCTTAACGAAGAGGCAGAGCGGACAGAAAGACCAATCAGGAGATTAAGTAAGGTGATGTACGGTAGCACATGCGCAGATATGCTAGTAGACGTAATGGGGGAGTGTCTGAGTAGTATAAAGCATGTTGTCGGTGTAAGATCAGTATTTCTGGCAAAGAGATTGCACGCCGTATAGCGGTTAAAATCACAACGAGTTGCTGCCTCAGCGAGAAATGGCGAATAATCCATCTGTTAGACGACATCTGGATGCTTTTACCCGAGGTCGAATCTTGGGGAAGTTGGAGGAAGGCCGCAGTGTGACAAGTGTGGCTGCAGAGTTCGGAATTGCTCACAGCATCGTTTCACGACTTTGGAGACAATTTCAAACTACAGGAACAGCTATCCGGGGGTTCAGTAGTGGTCGTCCACGAGGAACCACACCCGCAGATGTCCGGTACATTGTCTTACAGGCCAGAAAAAACAGGCGGCAAACAGCGGGAGAAATCGCTAGACACACGACACAGGCGACTGGACGACCGATATCGCGCTTTACCGTGGCCAGAAGACTGCACGGTGGTGGTCTGTTTGCACGACGCCCTGTACGGTGTGTACCTTTAACGCCTGCCCATCGGAGAAGGCGTTCTCTGTGGTGCCGGGAACACCGGAATTGGAGAGACAATGAATGGGGACGAGTACTCTTTACAGATGAGAGCAGATTCAGTTTGAGTAGCGATTCTCATCGCATACTCATCTGGAGAGAGCGGGGAAGCTGTAATCAGCCCTCGAACATCATTGAAAGGGACAGGTATGGAGGTCGCGGTGTTCTCGTTTGGGGAGGCATCATGCAGGGTAGTCGTACAGACCTTCACATCTTCGTTGCAGGTTTAGTCAACGGGACCCGTTATTGTAACGAGATTCTTCTTCCATATGTGCGTCATTTTAGAGGCGCTATGGGTCTGCAGTTCCTTTTCATGGTCGACAATGCACCATGTCATCGCACAGGAGCTGCCGAACAGCTCTTAGAGAGTGAGGATATTGAACGTATGGATTGGCCGGCACGATCTGCGGATCTCAATCCCATCGAGCATGTATGGGATTTTCTAGGCAGACGCTTGGCAGCTCGTACCACCAGTAACGATTCGGGAGCTTCGATTGGCGCTGCAAGACGAATGGGCAGCAATGCCTGAACAACTCTCATTGACACCCTCATTCTCAGCATGGGCAGACGCTGTGAAACCTGCCTAGCAGTCAGGGGAGATCATATCCCCTACTAAAGACCGAATGTTTCTTGCTGGACACCCATCACAGGGATGTTTCGGCCTTCAGTCGCATTGCGCTCCATGCTACTTTTTCAATATCAAGCTTCTTTTTATCCCTCTGATTTCTCTTTTAGTAAGTGTTGCTTACATATTACACATGTCCTTACGTATTGGGGATCTTACGGTATTAAATGTGTTGATTTGGAAAGCTTTTGTACAAAGTTATATTGAAAAAACCGTCTCGTCCTTAATTTTTGCACACCAGTGTATGTCAGCATTAACTTGCAAGCAACCTCTTCAAAGCAGCGATATTTACCATATGTTTTTCAAGTGTTGTCCACTTGAAACCACCACCATGGCGTGCTTTTTACTCCCTGCTCTTAGCGTCAGAACAGATGTACAAATGAAGGAATAAAGGTCGTTTTTTCACTTTTCTAACTTTAATCTGATTCTGTCTTTAAAATCATGACATATATATATATATATATATAGAGAGAGAGAGAGAGAGAGAGAGAGAGAGAGAGAGAGAGCAGTGAATAAATTAAAAAGAAGACCAATAAATCCTAAAATATCTTAAGAAAAAACCGAAAGAACCAAGAAAATGAAATCATTACAAACCAAAAGAAGAGAAATTTAGCCAGAGTGGAAAAAACTATTATGATTTCCCGTGCTGCCACTGGCTTAGGACAGTGAAACAGGGTTAAACAGTGTTTTGTGAGATCTCAACCTTCCCCTACAGCGGAAAATTTCGACATAATGGCATAGGAGTTAAACTAAGGCAAAGGCCCAGAAACCCACGTGGGTGAATATAACATCAATAAAATAGAATTGGAATATTAAATTGCTATAGAAATCCGGGTGAAATAGACAAATATAAATATGTATTAACAAAAAATTTGCGAAAGAGGTTAACAATGATTATGACCATAAGTAATAATAATGAAAATGTGCGAAGAAACTAAAATCTTACCCGATGTATACAGATTCCATTCATGTACTGACACCAAGCACACAAAAAAAGCAGCATAACTAAGAATAATTGCGCCATCTATATATATATATATATATATATATTTAGTAACTAAACTTATTATAAGAAAATTAAGAATAATATATACTATAAACTAAATAGAAATGAATATGTTAAATAATCATAATTAAATAGCTATAACTTTGAAGACATATATTTATATGTAAAATTAGCTGGATAGTTATAGTCTAGGCAACTTTGAAAAATTTTTTTATAATTATTAATCTTTAAAACTTCTTCAAATACTAAATCATTATTTCTTTTTATATAATTTAGAATAATATTTCTAAAAATATTGAAATGTGAAGGGGACTATTCCAATATGGCATTTTTATAACTTTAAAATCAAAAGAGTCTCTTTTATCAAAAATATTACTTATTAGCATATTTGTTTCAACTTTTAATTGGAGATCTAGGAAGTTTATGACTCTATATTGTTATTGGTTTTTAGAAATTTCAAGTAGTGTGGATAATACTTTAAAATAGGAGTAAACTCAACTTTATTACTGAAAATAATTAAATCATCGATGTATCTATAAAAGTAACAAGAGTCTGTATCAATTTTTTCATTCTCATAATAGTGTAAATAAATATTAGCCAGACTATTACTCTCTGGGCCACCTTGTAGCAGAAAATTAATTTGTTGATAATAATAGTTATTATGAAGTATGTAATTTTCTTTCAAAACAAATTGTATAATAGTATTAAATTTATCATAATTTATCAATTTATTTAATGAATATTTAATATAAACATTTTTAAGTACTTTAATATTCTCTATATCAATAGAGTTGAATAAGTCTTCAAAGTCAAAGCTATGCAAAGATTTAATACCCTTACCTTTCATGTTCTCAACGATATCTTTACTATTCTTTACAATAATGGAGTTTGAGATATTGTCTAGAGTGTGTTGTATAACCTTTTGCAACATCTTGCCTGATTGTGTAATATAGGTATTAAAACCATTAGTAATAGTTCTTAATTTAATTGGACACTTATGAAATTTTGATGTTAGAAAAATATAAGGAAAATTGATATTCTTTGTATACAAATCTAGTTTTTTATAAAAGGCTGAAATGCTGTTAATGATTTCTCTACTGCTGCTATTAGATTTAATAAACGAGTTATTGTTTTGAAACTGTTTGTTAAGTATAAAGTTGTAAAACCATTTGCAAATGATTGCATAGTTGCCCGGAACTTTATAAACATATACACTAATGAAATATATTTGAAGATTTGAAATTTGGTGTTTTATATCTCTGTAAGTAATATTTTAATCGGTTTTATAGTTAAGCTTAAGTAATTCACATAAAACTTGGCATTTAAACTCATTAAAAGCTTCGAAAAGAAAGTTGTATTTAATTCCTATTTTTGTAATTAGTATTTGTATTAGTATATGTATTTTGTAATTAGTATTGTAATAGTTTTGTATTAGTATATGTATTTTGTAATTAGTATTGTAATTGTTTTGTATTAGTATCTTTAGAAATTTGTGCTTTAATACAGTGTTTCTCAAACTGTGGCGCACGCCCCCCAGGGGGAGCGCGGTAACACTGCGAGGGAGGCGTGAGCATATTGAAAATAAAAAGTTTAAAAAAATAATTTTTTGAAATGAAGTAAAACAAAATGCTTTCTGACATAATAAAAAAATACACATTTACACTGATGTAATTTATTTTGATCATCTGGTGATCATCAAAAATAAAAGATTCCACTTCAAACGCTCATTAGCCCTCTTTGATCCCATAACCGAATTAAAAAAATATTTTGTTTCCTTTGCTGTAATCCCACGATGAAATTTTTTATTACGTTTCTTTTAACCTAAAATATTACTTTAGCTGACCTTCGAACTTACTCGTATGGTTATCTCCGTCCTTTTTTTAGGGAAGTTGTAAATATATATAATATATTTCTGTTTCACCTTTTTCCATGTGAAAGAGTTTTATGATATATGGATAAGCATATTGAGCACTTTGAAGAATTATTTGGCCAAGATTTATTTTTATGAATATTCTGAAACATATAATCCATAATGAAAAACATTTTACACGACTATTTTTAGCAAATGCTAGACTTTCCCCATGAATAATTTTGTGGTTTTGATTGCTGTGTTGTATGACTTATTATGGTTCATAAATATAAATGAGCAGAATATTAAAAAAAAATGAGCACATCTGGGATACCTATTGAAGGGAGTGGAAACTGATCAAGCAATTGAAGAACCTACTGAAATAACGCCTATTAATCAAGATAGTAAAAGTAAATATCAGAAAAGCGTTAGACATGAAACGTTTGAGTTGATTTGAAATTTCCAAATGCTGCTTAAAGATCTCCATGAAGAAAACTATGAAGCCATAATGTACCACTTCGCCTTGTCAAAAAGGCACAATGAAGAAAAAGTTCAAAATGCTGTTTGTAGATCATAAAACAACAGCAAAACTACAAAAACGTGAAGAAAATATGATAGTTTTGCTGTAAAATAACGTCCCTATGTTGTTAGCGAAAAGTGTCTGTGATTTATGTCTTTTATTAAGAACACACACTTTTGAAACATTTACTTTAGTTTTATTAAATTTTTTCTCAAATTTTCAAAGAAAAATTGAAAAGTCCTTGAAAGTAGGTAAGTATATTTTCTCTTAATTAAATTATTCACTGGAATTGTAATTTTTTATAGTGTATAGTAAAAATAAGTATAAAATAAATTATAGTTTTAAAACAAACTAAAAAACACGCTTTTATAGTAAATAGAAGTAAAAAGTAAAAAAATAATATATAAATATATAACTTAAAAGTATCATATATAAAAATTTTAATACCTATCTTGTTAATTTTTTACGGTTTATAATTATGATCGTATTGTAGCTTTAGTGCCAAAGAGTATTATTATTGCATTTAATACATTATTATATTTAGCGAGGGCGCGATAAAAATTATGATTGAAAATTGGGTCGCCAGTAGCGAAAGTTTGAGAACCACTGCTTTAATAGCTTTATTATTATTCGAGCGCATTAATCTAAAGCATGTACCTTTAACCATTATTTCTCTAAGAGTTTTATCTTTAATAATATTTAAATTATCAGATATAACATGTTTATGATGTTCATCAATGTAATCTACATAATTATGAGAATTACAGACAATATTATTATTATTTTGCAAATCAAAATAATTGCAGTTAAAAATGGATCTACAAATTTTCTTATTGTATTTAAATGCCTTTTTAATGTTAATGTTTTTACTGGGAAATATTCAATATACTTCTCAAACACATTAGTAAAATTTACGTGATTATAGGATTTATTCATGAAAAGGATGCTATAGTATTCAGTTGTAGAATTTAAAACATTATCATTTATTGATATATTAAACTTACTAATTCAGAAATTACAAAAATCTTTCATAACATGTAAGGCTTGATAGTCTTTATAAAATTATCGTAACTAAGTATATTCTTAATAAGTTTGATTTCCTTTTTGTTCAAACCAAACATGAAATTTTTTATTTGATTAATATATTATAAGCTGTTTCAAAATCACTACAGATTTCATTAATTTTAGCTGTAATATCCTTGGAATCTTTACTTTTTCTTTTATTCCTCTTACCTCTTTTTACTCTCTTGGCTATTTTATTAATGTTACAATTATAAAAAAAATTCCTTGTTACCTTTTTGTTGCATGCATTGCAGAACATTTTTGCCATTATATAATGTGTTCAGTCCATGTGGATATGTTGTATTAAAGATATATAACAAATATATATTTATATATATATAAAAATCCACTGAAATAAGTAAATCCTTCTCAAGCAATCTTAAGGTCATTTTATTGCATTCCAAAGTCTTCGGAATAATTTTACGCATTTTGGTGAACAAACATTTTTATGAAAGACGTATATATACGTCCGGGCAAATTTACGCACTGGTTGAGTGAGACGTTTATATACGTCGGTGGCGAAGAGGTTAAAGTTATATTGTAGTTTTAGCGTCAAAGTAACATATTATCGAATACAATACATCGTTATTGTATGGAGGGGGCGCGACGAAAATTGTGATTAAGTAATGGGTCGCAAGTATTGAAAGTTTGAGAAGCACTGTCGTAGCCAACAGGTTACATTTATTCACTCTTAGCGTGGGCAAACCCCCTCGCTAATCCTCTTCATTTCACCGCATTTGCTAAGCGATTGAAACACAACAAATGGCTAGGCACACAACATCAGCGTTTCTCAAACTGTGGGACACGCACCCTTAGAGGGGGCTTGATAACAATACGTGGGAGGTGGGAGCATATCTAAAACAAAAGATTTAAAATAACTATCAGCTTACTGAAAGGAAGCAAAACAAAAGACATTCTGAAATAAAACACATTCACATTTACATAATATACTTATAAATATATTAGTACTGCGCACAGTATTTCATAATTTTATTTTATCAGTTCTCAGTTAAAAACAAGTTTAATAATTACTATTTACTCTCATGAGCTGGTCATATATAGAATTATATACAAAATTAAATACTTATCTTGATAATTTGTATGGTTTGTAATTGAAGTCTGACCGTCAAAGTATTTTATTATTACATTCAATAGATTGTTATTGTGAGAGGAAGGGACGTGATGAAAATTATGACTGAAAATTTAGTCGCAGATATTGAAAGTTTGAGAAGTCCTGCTTTAGTTAAATTGGACTATGATTTTGGACTGTTAAATTTGCAAGGATTTAACATCCCAACAACATGAAGGCTAATTACTTGAGGTAACTACGGCAGATATAATAAACAGTATTTCATTTGAGTAATGTCTCTGGTGAAGGCAATAGACTACAATTCCCGATTTTGCCGAAGACATTCGTCAGAAATGTTGAGATTTACTTCCCACTTAATTAAATTAGAGCTTACATAGTACGGTGAGAAAATCTGGAAAGTGAGGTACTCTGATCTTATGGCTTAAAGCTTCAAGAGTGCCGCCTGTAGAGAATTCTATTGTTGAGGTGGGAAACCTTTTTACCATTTGAGGGAACGTATGAATCAAGCAATTAGCTTTAATTTTCTTATGTCCATTAGAAAATTTATCTACATATAGCAAAAGCTGTTCACTCATTCCCCCACACGCTCATTACGGGATCTCTGAAGTTATTAGAAATACCAAACAATAATTTGATTTTGAACCGTTGCATATTGCCTTCAAACAATGTATTTGATTTTTAACCCTCGTAAACAATCATATGCTGAGCGTGTCTTAAAGCTCCAACGAGGATAGAATATTTTTTCTGCATAGCAGGTGAAAAAATAAAGTGCGTGCAAATCCCAAATCGTTAAAAAAATTCTGATTTCCACAAAATATATTTTCTTTAACAGTTTGTTTACTTAAAACGTCGTTATTGAATAACAATCTTCATTTGATTCAAGTACAGTGAATGCAGTAGATCTTCGTAGAGAGTACAAGGACTATGATTCTTCAAAAGGTAAGTAAATGCTTTTATTATCAATAAGTACGCGGAAAATAATTAATTAAAATTATTTTCATTATTTTTTTTTAATTTTAAAACATCTTCTCTTATGCAATGAGCTAAATAGCGGTCATATAAATGTAATGACATGTTCTCCTCTGAATTGAAAACTGATATTAGGCTTGTACTTGCAGTTCCACTTATAAAATCAAGATAAAAATTTAAATTTAATAACTCGAAAAAGGTGTTCACGTATTAAGATACCTTAAAAAGTTTTTCATTATTTAATATATATATATATATATATATATATATATATATATATATATATATATATATATATATATTATAGATGTACTTTCAAATCAAGTGTATTTTATTTACATACGTTGAAAAATATGAACAATAGAAAAGAAAGTTTCTGCAAAAAGCAAAAGTTTGCAGAAGCGATGCGTATGAACTGATTGGAGGAAAACTCGTGATTACAGTTATCATGCGACAAGAACGTCTCATGAATAGTCTATTCGTATGTGTTCCAAATTTTAATTGAGTTATTATTTTTAAAACAATGTGGCGCGCACTGGTTCTTACACACATTCCTTTTAGCAAACATCTAGAGATACTTTATTACGCTTTTTAATATGATAAATTGCAATGAAGAGATCGTGATGTAACTAAAGGAGAGTAGAGTAGCAGTGAATGAAAGAGAGAAGAAATGCCGAATAAAAGACATGAAAGGTAGCGGGAAATATAATCAATAGATTAACGCCCTATATATATATATTATGTGTATATATTATAGAAATATTACTGAGAGGTTAAATGAATCTCACCAGAAAGAGGATTCCAAGTGCAGAGTCCGAATCTTGCTATTTGGAGACCACTGTTTACAAATCGAAAAGTAATTTCTTATCATCTTTGCAACGCAGAGTCGCATATCTAATTTATTTTGATACAGATTATTCAAAGAAATTTGGATGAATTAAAGACAAAATGTGTGATGTCTCTTAGGAATAATGAAGTTGTCCGGTTACAGCATGTATTTATCATTATTATTAATGTTTAAGGTATCCGACTACGTTCGGAACCGTGATTTAAAAAAAAGCGCATAAATGGATAATTTCCATGATATTTAGTGTCACTCAGATTAGAATACATGCATAAAATTGTGTTAAGGACATTTTGACAAAAAAAATTTATTTAAATATAATATTTTGGCAAAAGATTAACTTAGAATAATCTTTTTTCCAAATGTTCTCCTTTTGTGAAAAATGATTCTATTATAATAATAATTTGCCTGTATATAGCTCAGACCTCTCTACAGAAGCTCAACTAGAATTTTTGAAAAACTCACATTATTTTCAGAGTTACCACTCATTTAAATAGTTATTCGCGTTTTTTTTCTTAAAATTTCTCCCCTCTGTTGTCGTAAAACATGGATAAACCCATTTCTAAGTTATATATTTCAAAAATTCTAGTTGAGCCTCTGTAGAGAGGTCTGAGCTATATACAGGCAAAATATTATTATAATAGAACCATTTTTCACAAAAGGAGAAAATTCGGAAGAAAGATTTTTCTAAGTTAATTTTTTGCCAAAATATTATATTTAAATAATTTTTTTTGTCAAAATTTTCTTAAAACAATTTTATGCATATATTCTAATCTAAATGGCACTCAATATCATGAAAATTATCCATTCATGCGCTTTTGCAAAATCACGGTTCCGAACGTAGTCGGATAACTTAATATATAAATGTTTTACATTAAACGCATAAATATTAAAATTTGATTGTTTTTAATGTTGAGTATATAAATGCGCAACAAAACATTTAAGGACTTACACAAATAACCATCTCATTTTTACGCAGTTGTTTCAAATAAGCAAGAGTTTTTTATTTCTTTTTACACGATCTCTGGATAACGTGAAATTTTCCTTTTTCTCCTGTACCTTCCTTTTTTCCCCAATACAAATCGCATATACTTCAATGAATATACACTGCTGGACAATTGCAAAGGACGGATAACACTATGATCCATAGCAACCACAAAATGAAAGGAAGCAAAATGTGGAAAATTAGAATAAGTGCGGGATATTAGTAAGAAGTATGAGCATGCAAATTTTTTTCCACGTCTGTTCATCACGTGATAGCGTTCATAAGAGCTTTAAAGGTTTTGACGCGTGTGGACAGTTGTTGTTTCAAGTCAAAGTTTTACAGGAAAGATTTAATAGACGAACTTAAAATTTTTGGCATGTCTTCCCGACATCACATAGATGATTTTATGGGTGGCCGAATTATTGGAAAGATCGAAGAACGGCGAAAAATAACAGATGTTGCCAGGGAGTTCGACATCGCTCACAGCGTTGTTTCACGGCTGTGGAAGTCATTTAAAACTACTGGAATGTGTAGTAGACGGCACGGGGAGGTCGTGTTAGAAGTACGACGCCTGCAGAAGACAGATATATCGTCCTATCAGCAAAAGGAACAGGCGCACCACAGCTCAGCAGGTGGCAAATCAGTTTCTTGCTGCCTCAGGAAAGCAGATCTCCAAAAAAACTGTTGCCAGACGTTTGAGGGGAGGAGGACTATACGCACGCAGACCTGTTGTGTGTGCCCCATTGACCAGACAGCACCGTACTGCCCGTTTGCAATGGTGTCGTGAGCATCACAATTGGACTGAACAGGACTGGGCATGCGTACTATTCTCAGTTGAGAGTAGGTTCATTCTGTCATCGGATTGTAGACGCCAACTGATCTGGCGCGAGAGTGGTACTGCTTATCGTCCAGAAAATATCCAGGAAAAGGACCGATATCCGACATGCAGTATCATGGTGTGGGCCGGCATCATGATCAATGGCCGCCAGCGCCTACATGTGGTTGCGAATGGGACTATGACGGGCCAAAGATACGTTGATGAAGTTCTACTTCCTCATGTTCGTCTTTTCCGTTGTGCTGTCGGTGATAAATTTGTTTTTATGGACGCCAACGCAACATGTCATCGAACACTCGCTGTTCAGGATTGTCTAGACAGCGAGGGTATTCAACGTCTCGTATGGCCAGCGCGTTCTCCAGATCTAAACCCCATTGAAAATGTGCGGGATGCTTTGGGGAGGCAAGTTGCTGATCGAAACTATCCTCCGACAAACAAGAACACCCTCATCCGTGCTCTCACAGAGGAAAGGGATAAATTGCCTCAACAGCTGCTGGATAATGTTGTGCAAAGCATGATACGACGTGTGGAATGTTGCATCACACTCCACGGTGGACATATCCCGTACTGATACCTTTCTTTAAGGTGCCTGCTGACTTTTAGATGCATTGTTCCATTTCTCCGTACGCAGATCAAATGAACATTTTTTTTCTTTTCGATGTTTCACAGCTTTTGTACTTTCCAGAACAATAAATATTCTTTATTCTAATGTCTGAACAGTGTGGCAACTATATTTTATCCTACTAGGCCTCATGTATCGCTTAATGTTATGCTACATAGCAATTTGTGATCCGTCCTTAGCAATTGTCCAGCAGTGTATAAACTCATATACAGCTCTTGTGAAACGTATGTGTTGTGTAAATAGAATTTAAATGTATTCCGTTTATTTTGAGGATATGGTTTCTTTTTTATTCTTCTTAAGCGAATTCTTCTTCAAGGAATTCTAAAAATGTTTGATAAATGAAAAAAAAATCTGGTGCCTCAGGGTCTTTGTCCAAACCGAAACTTCGAAAGTAATTAAATCCAATCAAAAACTGTAGAGCATTTCTAGGTACTTTTAGAAATCAAATCCTCTTAATTATTGTTAGAAACTGATGAAAAACGTACTAGTTTATTTGAGGAAGTTCAAATCAACAATTGACGGAATAATTTAAATCAGAATTACGTCTCCTTGTTAAACTTGGCTACATCGGAGTTTGTATCGTAAATCAATATTACAAAGGGATTTATCCAAATATCACATCAGATTTTAAACATATATTGAGTAAAGTGCATTTACCTGACTTGCTTTAAATGTCCTTCTGCTACACACATGTTCTTATTATCGTTACAGATAACTAAATACATGGGACGTGTTTACTATATGCTACATTTAATAACATTAATGGACATGCGATATTACGTTTTAAAATGTTTTTATTTTAATAGGATCTTTATGAAATTGAGATACATTTTTATTTAATATATGAATATATATCATAGAAATAGAGACTTTTAAGAAAGCATTAATGCATTTCGAAATGCTAAATATACTTGTTGTTATAAAATTGTTGTAGTTACTTATTCCACCCAAATTGACTGCGGCATCAGAGCCCTACAAAACTCATTGTGGCCAGAGGGGGGTGGCTAGATTACATCTGTTTACCGTAGCTTTGAGCAGCGTGCAAGTGACAGTATTATTTCACTCCATTACACTCCAATTTTAAGGAAGGATAACTCGAAGAGTAGTCCGGGACGGGGTCTTCCACCCATTTTCCCCTTCTTTCAACCTCTCGAGAATACCTTCAGCTTTCCGAATATTTAGATTGCGCCCGTGCCACACAGGCACTTAGCTTTTACACACAACCATGCCTTCTTGGATATTCGAACCCAGGCCCTGCAGTTAGCAGCATTATTCCGGGTGTGTGGTTGGCAATAAATTTTCAAGACATTTTGTTCCCTGTCAATTTCAAAATCCTCCAGCTGTTTCGATAAAAAAAAAGTTCCCTTTCAAAACCTTAAAATAAAGATTTCACTCGGGTACGTTTGAATCATGAAAGATTTTATTAAATGAATTTTATAGTCTGGTTTTTACTTTGAAAAAATGCCCTGAATACATTTTGGTAGCAGAATTCTTAAGCAAATTATCAGAATATGAAACACTCATGTAGCATTTATTTTATAATATAATAAAATATATATATATATATAATTAATATATATTCTAATATTACAGTACAATTTGTATAGTAAATTGCATTGTAAAGAGAAAAAAAATTCCTCTGAGAAAGAAGAATATAACGAAAGAAAACCATCATTGAAAAGTATAAAATCTCTGAATACGAAAAGATGCTGTATAACAGAGATGAGCATTAAGTCGATCGTGATACACCGGGGGACTACCAAGACATTTTGGGTTGACGTGACTGGCTTTACTAAGACCTAAAACGCGCATATAAAAGACACAGATTTATGTAGCACCGACACTAGCTAGACTGGAGAATCGGCTTTTCACAATCAATGAGACTATGTTTATTGTTGAAAATGATTCGATAAATGTGTAGACGATACATGTACCTTCCTGGAAGCGCGCAATGATGCATAAAATGTTCATTGCCGCTGTGGAAAAAAATGAGACCACTGCGTTATCAACCGAAAAATGAATTTTTCCCCACACTCAGAGTGAATGGTAGAACAAATGTTGATAATCAGCTCTTCCCGCGCTTTCACGTGTTTGGGTGCTGGCGTTGGTATCATGTCCCGTGATGGCGTGGGACTCGATAGTTATAAAATAAGTACATACGCCGGTTTCAAATTCATCGGCTCATGTATACTGAACGCTCCACTGTCTAGAAGTCAGTCTCTTAGTTGTTCAAGCATTAAACTTGACAATTTTGTATTACTTGTGTTTTTGTATTAAAAATAGTAATCTTTCATATTTTAAAAGAGAGGTACACAATGTCGAAAATAAGTGTTAAGAAAAGAAAACATGCAATTTTAATATAGAATAGCCACGCCAACGCCACAGCGTGGAGCGTAACACCTTAAAATCATTAGAAGTAGCCCATCCCTGTTGTATAACTTAAAAATAATCCTATTAGAATAATTTTTGTTTCTAATAGAAAACTGATTATAACATTTTTCAAATAAAATATGTTTCACAAACTCGTTAATTTTTTAGAGCTTTCTATTTCCTTAAAAATGATTCCATTAAGAGGACGCAGTACGATTCAATTGATAAAAATCGGTCAACAAATCAAATCAAATTTTTTTAGCCTAAATTATTATTTTTATGCTTTTTTATAACCTCACAAAATTTGAAAGCTCTAAACTTAAAAACCGCGGAATTATGAAAACTTTTACGTTCGTTTCTATTCACTTCCCTATGGCAAATCTAAACTTTAAATTTACTTATCTCAGAAAAATAAAATAACTAGTTTGTCTTCTTTTAAAATGCTAAGGCATTTTTTTTCTTTTGTGCCTAATGCTTTGATTTTTTTTACCCATTGGCAATATTACATTTAACAAAAGTTGGTATGCAATTTTGAATCAAAGCAATACTTATTTTTTGAAAAATAATTGAACTTAGAATTTATACATTTTTTAAGGAACTTTCTATAAGCATTCATAAAAAGAGATATTTTAAGAATACCAATCATGTCATCGCTAAGCCCATACCAACTTTTGTTATACATAATTTGACATACTTGTAAATCAAATTTCATGTGTGTACGTAAATTTCGGTAAGAGAGGAGTAGCATTTTAAAATCACTTCACAAATTTTGTTTATCCTTAAAAAATTATATGGCTAGCCTTTTATGAAATTTTGAGCACAAAATCTGTTTTACATAGTATACACACATAGGAGGAACCAAAAAAATTTTAAAAATCCTCAAACTAAAAATTTTTGCGTAAATCGTACCATGTCCCCTTAATTCTTTCTTTTTTTTATTCAATGACTAAAATTTATGCGAAAGTTTATAAACAAATACTTTCTATTTGGACAATACGAAATTAATGTTCGTTTATAAGAGGCAACATCAAAAAAGATAAGAGTTATCAAAACCAAATTTATAGTAGAGATCACACAGAGAGTAAGAGTGAAATTATTGAAAATACAAGCTTCTCTGTGGATAAGAAAGACAATCGCGCTTTAAGTTTCTCCACCACGATTAGTAATAATCCCTGCTACACGTCTCAATATTGAATGAAAGGTGCTTTGGATATCTTGTTAGGTTATGGCAGACCATACTGCTTCTACACATTCATTGCCAAAATTAATATGTGGAATCAACATGTGCTATATCCCGGGGTAGTCGTTCTGAAATAGTAAATAAGACGTCTTCGATACGAGATAAATCAGGAGAAAAAGAAGACTAAATCTGCTGGATGAAGTAGAAATCTTTGGGTATGCGACTACGGTCGGAACCATAATTTTTCAAGAGCGTACAAACGAATCTTTTTTTTTATATTTAATGTCATTTAGATTAGAATAAACTTATAAAAAATTATTTTAAGAATATTATTACAATAAAAAAAATATTTAAGTGTACTATTTTGGCAAAAAATGAAAGAATTACCTTTTTTTTTAAAACATTCTCCTTTTATGAAAAATGCTTCTATAATAACAATATTTTGATCATATATAGCTAAGACCTCCAAGGGGCCTGAACTACAACTTTTGAAAAATTCACATTATTTCCAGACTTACTACCAATTGAAATAATTAGCAGTATACTAAAATTTCTCCATTCTGATGTATTAAAATATGGATAAATCCACTGCTAAATTATTTATTTCAAAAATCCTAGCTCAGGCTCTTTACAGAGGTCTGAACTATATATACGCAAAATATTATTATTACAGAAGCATTTTCAATTAAAGAAGAACATTTGGAAAATTATTAACTCTATCTTCATTTTTTCCCAAAATATTGCATTTAAATCCTTTTTAATTGCACTAATATTTTTAAAAGTTTCATGCATGTATTGTAATCTAAGTGAACCTAAATATTAAAAATATATTCGTTCGTACGCATTAGAAAAATCATGGTACCGAACGTAATCGGATACCTTAAGCATTGTAGGTCATATGTGGTTGATCATTGTCCTATTGGAAATGCATGTATGCAAGTACTGGAAAGACAAGAGGAACAGGTGAAATTTAGCATTGGTTGGTCACTGTATCGGCAATGTAAGCTAAGGGAAGGGCAGAAGTGTGAAATCCAATATCACCCAAACTATAATATTGATTTTAGGACCAGCATGACCGTGCATAAAAAACAGTTAAACAACCTCTATCTACGGAATTTTCCTACTCTAATATGACTTTCTTGGTGTGGCAGGCAGAAACGACACAAAGAGTGTGAGATAAAGGTAATCGCCACAACATACTCCACTCATACTTTCCCCTGTTTTGCAACAACATCAAATGGTACCTGCAGGCACTGATTGGTGTGCAACAGACCCTATTTGTTATGATATGATTCCTTATAAAGCCTTATTACAATATTCCTATCATGACGGTGATGGATCTATTACAGATATATCTCACTTTTATTTAGTTATGTTTGACACACGCGATTACAGATTTATCGGAAGGATAATGCTCATTCTCTCCAGGCAAGAATTTCTCCACGGTTCAAATGAGAACCATTCTCGACAAGAAATGATACTCTTATTCTACATTGAGGTATCTCGAAGCTGTTCATGTGGAACGATTAACCGAAAATACAATTCCAGTATATAAAAATGGCATTCTGACTCCCTATGTTACAAAGCTTATCATTTTCATATCCCATTGCAATACGTTTAGAGCAGCGTTTCTCAAACTGTGGGGTGTGCCCCCTAAGGGGGCATAATAACCCTACGAGGGGGCGCGATCATATTAAGAAGTCGAAAATAAAAGCTTATTTAAAAAGTTTATAAATTTACTAAAAGTAAACAAACGAAATACATTCTGACATAGTGAAAAATACACACTTACACAGCAATAATACACTTATAAAAGTATCAGTACTGTACATTGTGTTTTTTTATAATTAATTTAACAATATTAAGTTAAGAGAAAGTTTGATATAATTGTCAGTGATCCCATTGGCTTGTATTAACACGTATCTTGATAAGCTGTACTGTTTATAATAAATCCCTTAATTGCCGATTAAAAGTTACGCGATTCACTCCCCAATGCTACTGTTTTCCACGTAGACCCGTGTATAGAATGTTTTCTTGAGGAAGAAAAGGAAAAAATAGGTACAAATCCTCTGAAACAAGTAAATCCTTCGCAAACACTGTCAAGGTCCTTTTATCACATTTCAAAGCTCTCAGAATAATTGTATGCATAACAGAGTACGTAAAGATAGTACGTAAAGACGTATATATACGTCCAGAAACTTAAGGCTTTGGCTGAGGGAGACATTATTTAATCCGGTGGCTCTTAAGAGGTTAAAGTCGATTGTAGTTATAGCGTCAAAGTATAGTATTATTGAATTCAATACATTGTTATCGTATGGAGGGGGGGCGCGAGGAAAATTAAGATTGAATATTGGGTCGCGAATATTGAAAGTTTGAGAAGCACAGGTGTAGAGTGTAAATTTCACATGGTTTGGTACTTCTTTTAAGGTGTTGCATTTTGAGTGATCAGCAATATAAAAAATAAATGTATTGGTATTTTTCGAAATTTTACTTCTAGCCATATACAAATATTTTTATGAAATAACTTCCCCTTCACTAGTTAAAGATCAAAATAAAGTTAAAAGAGGAGAAAAGAAGTAGTATATTTCTTTTTTATACCGTATTGGAAATATGTTCCCAATAATTTAATAAAACTTTCTGCGAGCAATGTAAAATGTACTTCTCAAATTTTACAAAAAAAAAACTATGAAAATGTAATTTTTTTTTATGATTGTGGCAGACTATCTCGCTTAAAATAAAGAAGGGATTTTATTTGTAATTTAATTTACACCTTCTTACATTGGAAATAGAGTATGCAGTTTAGTTCCAAGGTGCAAAAAATGAGTGAAAGAGTAAATTGTGAGGGTGAAAATGGACTGCTGATTTTTGTTTGTTAAGAAGTTAGTGATAGAGCAATGACTGCGGAGATATTCTCTTACTTTTTGAGAATTGAATTTATGAATTTCGTGGCAGAAACTAGGCACTTATTGGATTTTATAATGTACTCCACTTTGGAAAGTTCTCAGACGTCAGATTGGTGGCAACATGGAAAAACAATGGAGTTTCTGTCGTTTTGTAAGCGCTACAATTTTGAGTGTTTACAAGCATTTTAGGTAAGTGATCTTTCAATACTTAAGTAATTGTTGATCTTCGGCATAACTCTTCCATTGGGATATTATCCTAATAAAACTATTAGCTTCATTATTCGTGTTTGGGGCTATTCCAAAATGTTTTGGGTCAGGGAAGATGACAACTCCTAGGATATTCTAAGGTTGTATTCTAGTCACAACCTCTCGAGTTACGGGACCCTCTGAGTTTGAAAGTCAGGTTTTGAAGTATATTATAGAGCTTTGAATATTATTAGAAGAAAACCTTAAAGTGACGATTATTCACTAAGAGTGAATTAAGATTAAATTAAATCGGATAATACACTGGTGTGCAAAAATTAAGGACGAAGTCGAAAAATTAGCATATCAGCTGAATGAAGAGGCAGAGCGGACAGAAAGACCAATCAGGAGATTAAGTAAGGTGATGTACGGTAGCACATGCGCTGATATGCAGGTAGACGTAATGGGGGAGTGTCTGAGTAGTATAAAGCATGTTGTTGGTGTAAGATCAGTATTTCTGTCAAAGAGATTGCACGCCGTATAGCAGTTAAAATCACACCGAGTTGCTGCCTCAGCAAGAAATGGCGAATAATCAATCTGTTAGACGACATCTGGATGCTTTTACCCGAGGTCAAATCATTGGGAAGTTGGAGGAAGGCCGCAGTGTTATAAATGTGGCTGCAGAGTTCGGAATTGTTCACAGCATCGTTTCACGACTTTGGAGACAATTTCAAACTACAGGAACAGCTATCCGGGGGTTCAGTAGTGGTCGTCCACGAGGAACCACACCCGCAGATGACCAGCACATTGTCTTACAGGCCAGAAAAAACAGGCGGCAGATAGCGGGAGAAATCGCTAGACACACGACACAGGCGACTGGACGACCGATATCGCGTTTTACCGTGGCCAAAAGACTGCACGGTGGTGGTCTGTTTGCACGACGCCCTGTACGGTGTGTACCTTTAACGCCTGTCCATCGAAAAAGGTGTTCTCTGTGGTGCCGGGAACACCGGAATTGGAGAGACAATGAATGGGGACGAGTACTCTTTACAGATGTGAGCAGATTCAGTTTGAGTAGCGATTCTCATCGCATACTCATCTGGAGAGAGCGGGCAAGCCGCAATCATCCCTTGAACATCATTAAAAGGGACAGGTATGGAGGTCGCGGTGATCTCGTTTGGGGAGGCATCATGCTTGGTAGTCGTACAGACCTTCACATCTTCGACGCAGGTTCAGTCAACGGGACCCGTTATTGTAACGAGATTCTTCTTCCATATGTGCGTCTTTTTAGAGGCGCTATGGGTCTGCAGTTCATTTTCATGGACGACAATGCACCATGTCATCGCACAGTAGCTGCCGAACAGCTCTTAGAGAGTGAGGATATTGAACGTATGGTTTGGCCGGCACGATCTCCGGATCTCAATCCCATCGAGCATGTATGGGATTTTCTAGACAGACGCTTGGCAGCTCGTACCTTACCACCAGTAATGATTCGGGAGCTTCGATTGGCGCGCAAGACGAATGGGCAGCAATGCCTCAACAACTCATTGACACCCTCATTCTCAGCATGGGCAGACGCTGTGAAACCTGCCTAGCAGTCAGGGGAGATCATATCTCCTACTAAAGACCGGATGTTTCTTGCTGGACACCCATCACAGGGATGTTTCGGCCTTCAGTCGCATTGCTACTTTTTCAATAAAGCTTCTTTTATCGATCTGATTTCTCTTTTAGTAAGTGTTGCTTACATTACACATGTCCTTACGTATTGAGGATCTTACGGTATTAAATGTGTTGATTTGGAAAGCTTTTGTATAAAGTTATATTGAAAAAACCGTCTCGTCCTTAATTTTTACACACCAGTATAGGTTTCCTCAATAATTAAGATAAGGATCAGGTTTGTTAGTTGCCTAATCACTTACGCTTTGCTGTCGTTGTTCCAGTTTCCCTGTTTTCATTGAGAATTCTCTTAATATTATTAGTTGAAATTGGGTCTGTTCTTAGTGTTGAAATAAATAGATTAGAGTTGAATTATGTCTGGTACTTCTTCCCTTCCCCTTACACATCTAGATGCTCACGAGAGAGGCGCGAGCCTCTTACAAGCTGTCAAATTAAAGAAATTGCGTATAATATAAAAAAAGCAAAGCTAAATATTTAATTGTTGAGTATAATATCAAAACCAAAACAAATACTGCTTAGTTTAAATATCTTACCAAATCTGAAGAGATAAAATAAATTATTTCTGCTTGCGCACAAATGCAAATCCTTATCTTTTATAATAGTCAAGAGGGCTCAATAATGGATTTGATAAGGAATAAAAACAGTAATTTATTTAAAAGAAAACATGAAACTTATTCAACAACATAAATTGCATTTCCATCAGGTTCTTATTCATTCTTAAAAGAATTTATTTCATGTACCCCTTAAGCTAATGAAGAAATGTTCTCAATCCCTGCTAAAAAAAATAACTTAAAGTAATGCTAGTTAATAATTATTTTTGTATTATTAGAGAGACGTTCATTGTGTGAATACTGCCTTATTTCAAAATCAGAACTTAAAATTCATTACTTCAAAGTGATATTTATTCACTAAGGTATAAGCAATAACTGGCATATTAAGTGTAAATATAACTCAGTTGTCATGAATGCACAGGAGAAAGTCGGCCTGGGAATATTCCCTGAAATTCATATTTGGGGTTCACATTAGTGAAACCAAGACAATCCCAACATATTGGAATAATTTAAATTGCCATTTACATCGAATTTCCATACAGAGAGACCCATTATAAATGTTTATCTTTCTAAATATTGTTATCTCGATCAAAATAAATATTAATAGGGAATATAAAGTCAAAGATTAAAATCAAATAAATAATTCAGCATAAAATGAAGTTATTTGGAGGCAGTATTGGTTGGTAGTCGTTATTTCTATTAAGAATTCTCTCTCGGCTGAAAGAGAGTGGAAACGGAATAAAGTATTTTTAAAGTAGTTCATTTTAATCTAGTACTTTGGGGTTTTATACTTCTTTTGCATTGAAAGTGGAAGATAGACAATTTTGTGTTTTGATACCTTCCCGTTTTAATATCTTCCAAGAATATATAATATTTTTAATAGTCATCGTAAGGTATTTTTTCCGACACTTTTTCGAATTTGATGTCAATTGTCACGCGATACATTTAATTTATTTTAAAAACTGATGAAATATTTTATAACTTTTTAAAACAAAACGTTAAACTTAACTAATTTAAAATTAGATACAAGGACATTTTATATTTCAATTCAAGGTGAAGTTAAGACGAAGCTTTTTATTGCAGTTAAAAATGAAAAAAATTATAAGGAAAGCCCAATCAAGTTATAATCTTACTTTCTTTGGTACGGTTATTTTTAGAAATTAAATATCTTTATGGTTTAAATGCGTATAGCATTTTTCCCATGGAAAAAGAAAAATAAATAAATTTTTGTACTATTTTTAATAGGAAATAAATGAATACAATAAGTTATATATATAAGCAAATTAAAAAAAATATTTAAATTCAAGAAATAATTCTTTTGTAAAAGTCTTTCTTTTTTTTCTTTTGGAATTGAAAAACTCTACTTTGAATATATATATATATGATTCATATAATTAGTTACTATATCACATAATCACGTTATTAATTACGCAATTAATGAAATGATCATTGATTGATGTTTACAATTTTAAATTAATGGGTCTTTTTAAAACTAATTACATTTAACTTAATTACATACAAATTTAATAGTCATTGAAAAACACATTGATCCATCCTATAGAAAATTTAGAAAATTGAAAAAGAGAACCATTGTTTTTTTGCATAGTGAATAATATATATGTATATGCATGTCTGTGTTCATCAACATAATAGGAAGAAGAGACATGATTATAAAATTAAGGTTATTTGTATACAAAACCTGAAGAAATGAAAATCTCCTGGAGCTGCTAACACTCAAGTCAAACTATACTACAATAACAAATAAAGACACAACATTACATACGCCTTCAATACTGTAAAAAAGTTCATTAATTGTAGATACTTTAAGGGGTGACGCGTTGGTCTCTTTTCTGCATTTAAACGGATGATATCAAAAGGTTACAGATATAGAGAAAGTGTTGGCCAAAGCAACAATCGGAAATAATCTCTGTATTGAAAGAGATCCTAACAGCATAAGCACCATGTGGGTGGACAGTGTCTTGTTGAAATCTCAAGTCATGAAAACCTGAAAGGTAGGATTCAGCAATCGAACTAAGCACGTTAAAAATGTAAGTATAGTTGTCAAAATCCTAGCCATAGAAACCAAATGTTGATATAATGCACATCCAACGGCGCTTCATACCATCACAAGTGTTGGATTTATATTATTGAGACGAATGCAAGCCTGAAACGTTCCTTAGCACCTTCAAACAAGAATATGTCCATCATAATATTATAGGCAGACATTATCCATCCGAAATAAAATAAAAAGCGATGAAATGACTCCTGTGTGTAGATCGCCTTTCAAAGTATTACTATAAGGGTGTATGTCTTTGTTGCAGCATCAAAGAACAACAATGCTCGCTGAATTGAGACTCTATATCGATGCAGATGCCGTTGCACTATATGGCTGCGGTAACCCAGTGGTCAAGGTATCGGATCATGGCAGGCATGTCATGAGTTCGAGCCAGTACCACTAAAGACCCGCCGTGTAGGGCAGCGATGCACGTTAAATCTGTCGAGAGCTGAAACATCCTCCCGTTGATGCGGTATTTAGGAGAGGGGGGTGCCAGCTCAGGTGTCACTCACGTCACTTGACCATAGTTCAAAATTACGTGGTCCATCACCAAAAGCCCTCGTGTAGCTGAATATTGCGACGTTAATATTCACTCTCTCACTCTCTCGCCGTTGCACTATGCATGCAGATTCTTGTCAACTGCAGAAAAGCCGAGTTACTTAATCAGGAATCTTTACTTTCTTTAATTCTGTATGACGATCTGCATGTCTCTTCTGGGCTCTTAGATATCAGACTTGAATAACAGTTATTAGGTCACCAAAGTGAGCATCAATATCGTATAACGCTAAGCAGCAAATCTGAAACGTCATGATCATCCCTTATTAGAATGCTGACGTGCAAGGGTAAGATTTCCTCCATCTTAGATATGACAAATCACGATCTTTAAATAAATAAATAACCTTCCAATTATTAAAATGTTTGAGATTGCAGATGACTTTACGGATACCTATTTTCTAATTTATATATAAATACTAGTTGTTTTTACTTTTAATGCAAATTTCATCTTTTCTACGTCATGATGCAGCCGGTTTTCTATGGTAGCAGTGTATTTATACCCATTTATCTTTGTTGAATGTAATCAAGAGAAATGAATGGTCAAGTAGCAAACAAAGATTTTATATTCACGTAATTTAAACGTAGGATAAAGAGTGTCTAATTTTGTTCGCTGCAAGTTCAGGTTCGGTGGCTTATCCCAGCTGGAGTCGATATATTTTCTCGATACGAAAACCGTATGCACGTATGCCATATGATTATGTGTCATGTAAAAGATTTCTCGAGTATCAGTTTACTCTGGTACTCTCGACAAAATTAAATTGCGGCAATATTCAGTATCCGACGAGGGTTTGAGTTATAAAAAGAAATTCAAGACTTTAAATTTGCTAGCGATGTCCACCACCATGAAATGGCTCTCACATTTGGGGACATGCCATGTCTGCAAAGACTTGATTACCAATATGCAGCCCATTTGAAAAAAAATATTTTGGAAGAAAGAATTTTGTATTTTCTCCGCAAGAGTGCCAAAACGCAAGAGAGAGACTTGTTCCTTTCTGTATTTAAATACAAGGAGAGATGGAAAATATTATACAAAAAAACATATAAAATCACGTGTTCTAGTGAAATGAAAAATAAATTATTTTTAGAAAATTCTTAATTATTTAATGGAAAAGACTCAACCATTCAGAAAGGCAACTACAGAGGCTATTATAATATTCTCTTGTTCTCGGAATTTCCAATAAATCTTCTTAAATATTCCATCTAACAATTTTAACGATGAATCACGAGTAAATATGTCAATATATTGATTTTAATTCTTTAATGCTAAATGAAATTAAACACTTTTCAAAACAGGGTTAATCGGAATAATGATATAGAGGGAAATTTTATAAGATTAGAGATTTAAGTAAATATTACGCTATTACATATACATATGTACATATTTATTCAAAGAAATGTAAATTGCCATTGCATTTTACATTCCTGAATTTCATCAAAGTGTAGTAGTTATTTCTTTCAATATTTTTAGATTGTTTAACTTTTAAACTTTAAAAAATATGCAGGAAAACAGTACTTCATTTAATCTTGAATGTTGCTCAAAATTCTAAGTAACATAAAAGATTGACAGCGTTATAAACATTCCAAAGATGACTTGCATATTTTAAAAAAAAATACAGTCCTCTTCATTTTCTGAAAGGCTATATCTAACTTCTACAACGTTTAAAGCCTTTTTTTTATTTCTGATGAATTCCTAATGAATGTTATATAAAAAAAAAAGAAACATCTAAGAGTTGAATTGTAATAATTTATATTTATAAGGTACAGATATTTTGTTTTCTTTTTTTACGATAAAAATATTTTAAAAAGAAACAAAGTTACTTTCGTCACAAAACACGAAACATGCAACAGATACGCAACTTTCACCGATAGAGCTAAGTCTAAATAAAACAAAATTTCTTCTACTGGATTGTAAGATATTTATCTCATATTTTTTGTCTTTCCAGATTTTAAAGTTCTCCAGTGGCTAAAAAGATGTCTGCTTCAAAATATCTAAAACAAACTAATACGATTCTGATGATAGCTTTTATATATAGCCCTATAGGAAATATATCTCTTTACGTTGCATTTGATTTTCAGGACCATGCAATAAACTTCTTTAGGTTTTCACAAAATGACGGATTCTAATAACAGGAATACTCCCTTTTTTATTATTGGTAGAAATAAATTTTTAAGAAATTAGGAGTAAAATGTTATTTTTTTTTCTAATTTTTCATTCCTTCTAAAGATACAATTATTAAAATTTCAAGAATTTATCATATCCAATTAGAGAAATTTGAAAATGATTTTAAGGAACTTCCCTTTTCATTACAGAGATAATTAATTTTTCAAGAACACGTTCTTATTGTTATCATAACTTATACGTTTTTAATGGATATCCTGAAAGATTCACAGGGAAAACATGCTTTTGAATACTTGGTAAACACTGTTGTTAATATGACTAAGGATAAAAGAAAATAAAAAAATAAAAAATAAATGGCTGTTGGGATTTTTTTTTCGGTTCGAACATTTAGGGCTCTCTTTCAAGCACTTAACCAATAGCGGGGTCCATCTAATCTTATCCATCATCGTTTCTGGAATAATCAATTGAAATTTGAATTCTTCTAGATCTTCGCAAATAGAATATATAGGGCTTTTTGCATCCTTCAAATCAGGTCTCAACTGTAATAAATACGCTGAGTTTTTGCCTCGAGAACTTTAATTCCAGATAGAACTCTTTGCCACTCACACATAAAATTCTACGAGACTGTCTAGACTACGGCTTTCCAGCTAACTCTCAAATAAATAGCAAAATTTTGAAATATGTTGAAATTCGGTGCCGCCGTCAGACCAAACTCCTTTTTAATTTTATAAGATCAACCAATTTAAGCAAAGCGCATATAAGTTCCAAAAATAGAAAAACACAGAAAACAGCCAAGCATGCATAATTGAAGGGTCTCTGTATAACATTATTACTGTCAGTGTTAGAATCAAAAATCTTATTTTCTCCTGACTAGATAGAAAGAAAGGTTTAATTTTTTTAAAAGAAAGGCTGTTTTTCCTTTCTTTAATCTATCGTATAAGATTTCTGGTGAAAAACTGTGCAGGGCGCGTCCTTCTGCAAGTCGCGAACAAAGGGTAAGAATAAAACGCCTTTAACGACTGGCTCCAGAAGGGATTCCTTTCATCTCTGTCGTCTGAGCGTGCACGGCGTAGCTGCGCTCCGATAGGTCAGTGAATCAAATAAGACTTTCTTCTCTAGGAAGGGGATATGCAGTGGTGCCTCTTCTGCAAGTCTCAAACTACAAAGGGCAGGAATAAAAAGCCCTTAACCACTGCCAAGAATAGGGATTCCCTTCGTGTCTCCGTCTTTTAAGGCATGCATGTCATAGCTGCAGGCCGGTAGGTCGATGGTTCAAAATAAACACCCCTTCCAAGGTCAACAGCCTGTCACCAAAAGTGTTTATTAGTAAGAAAGCAACATGAGCTCTATTGGCGACATCTCCAAACAACCACATCACGCCACTCCAACACGAAGACTTTCAACTCGACAAAGTCAACGTGCGTCAGACTGCTGGTCTGCAGTAGCATTAGAGTTCGAACTGAGAACGCACGGGTCACAAGTTCGTGACCATAACCGCTAGGCTACCAAGAGATTTAAAGGTTTTTTCGAACTTCTACGATACGCTACCTCTACACCCCTCCCCCAATAATTTAGCAAACCCGGAGTTCTGTGTTACTTTCAATAGTTAAGAAAGTGAAGTGAAATGTATCAGCGGCAAGAAACAGCATTAATGAGATCCAGTAGTAATGTTCTATACTTAATAAATTATTGAAAAAAATTATATTATTTCTTTGCATATTTGCATTATATAAGAAATAAAAAAACAAAGGGGGAGTGAGAACATGAATAGGAGGTTACGTTTTCGATTTTTCTGTCTGAGCATACGAAAATTATATATCAAGAAGTGAGTAAACATCGACCACGGAGATACCTTAGCACAAGTGCACCATCATACATAACAATTGTTCTGGCAATGCTGTCATGCTAATACTGCGACTGCACGATATTTCCATTTCGTGCAGTCACAGAAAACTCATGTTTGCTGACTCCTATCATGTTTGAAATGTATTTTGATTTTGCATTCAGTAAAAAAATTAATTTTTATTTCACAGTAAAATGTTTAACCAATGCTTCTCAACTGTTTCAATGTTTGCGACCCAATATGCAATCATAGTTTTCATTACGCCTCCCCCTCTCCTTACAATAACAATGGAATGAATTCAATGATACTATACTTTGAAGCAAAAGCTGCAATATGAATTTTACCTTTTAAGTGCCTCCGGCGTATATAAATATCTCGCTCATCCAAAGCGTTAATTGTCCCAGGCATATATATACGTCTTTAAGAATTACGATCTTTTCTGTGCACGGATATCCATAAAATCATTTCAAAACCTTTGGAATCCAATAAAAGGGCATTGATAGCGTTCGCGAAGTATTTACTTATTTCAGAGAATTTTCTTATTTATTTCTTTTCTCCTCCCCCCAACAATGTATCACATACACGTGCCTACGCAGAAAACAGAAGCATTGAGGAACGAATCACGTAACTTTAAATCGGCGCTAAAGTGATTAATTATAAACTGTTAAAATTAACAAGATTGGGATTTATTTTTGTATGTAATTCAGAGTTTCTGAAAATGTGGGCATGATAACTTTACAAAAGGGGCGTGAGCATATTGAAAAGTCGAAAACAAAAGATTATTGCTACAAATTGTTAGTTTACCTTAAATAAGCAAACAAAATACTTTTGACATAGTAAAAAATAAAATACACATTAACATTGATATAATACGCTTATAAATGTATCGGTCAGTACAATGTATTTTATAATTAATTTATCATTACAAAGTTAATTTAAGAACACAAGTTTGATAATTACCAGTGACTGTGGGTTTGTATTAAAACTTATCTTGATAATGTGTGCAGTTTATAATTAATCCCTTTTAATTGCCGATTAAAAGTTACGCCATTCGCTCCCAATGCCACCGTTTTTCACGTAGTCGCTCGAATGTGATGTTTTTTTTTCCGGGGAAGAGGGGATAAATAAGCAAATCCTCTGAAATAAGTAAATCCTTCACAAACAATGTCAATTTCTTTTTATTGTACTCCAAAGCCTACGGAATAATTTTATGGATAACAGTGCAGAGAAAAATCTCAATTCTTAAAGACGAGTATATATTTCCAGAAAGTTAATGCTTTGGCTGAGTGAGACGTTTATATACACCGGTGGAGCTTAAGAGACTAAAGTCGTATTGTAGCTTAACCGTCAAATTATATTGTATTATTGTATGGAGGGAAGGGGGGTGATGAAAATTATGATTCAATATTGGGTCACGAATATTGAAAGTTTGAGAAGCACTGATATAATTTTAAAAATGGCAAGTCCATGGATCACTAGTAATTATTAAACTTGTCTTAATTTTGTATGTTAAATTAATTATAAAAAAGATACATTGTGCAGTACTGATACATTTGGCATAATATCAGTTTAAATGTCGGAATAAATCTGGTTTGTTTACTTTCAATAAATTAAAAAAATTTTAAACAATTTTTGTTTTCGACTTTTCAATATGCTCGTGTCCCCTCATAGAGTTACCATGCCCTCCTGGGGGGCGTGCCCCACAGTTTCAGAAACTCTGTATTAGACTTAGCTAAAAGTAATAGATTTCTACCAATTCCACGCTACGAATTTATACGCTTGCAGCACGAGGAGTAAACAAAATATGAAAGTTGAAAAATGTAAGTTAATGCAATTATTTTAAGAATTCATTACTGACCTACGAAGTTTACGAAACTTCTTGCTTTCCGAATCTCAAAAACACTCTACAAAGAAGAAGAAAAGCAGATATGTAACAATATTTTCCAGTTTAATTTAAGAAATTGTTCAGTTTTTTTTTGATTTAGCAAAAACTTTTGATTTACGAAATCAAGTGAGTTTTAATGAAAGCAGTTTTAATAATAAAGTGCAAGTACCAAATTCACAAGATTTCAAAATTGCACTGATCATTGAAATAAAATTTGCCAGAACCGTAGAGATAGGGCTTCTGCCTGTTGGTTCATGGAAAGTATTTTATTTCCTTTCTTCCACCCATAGGAAGTTCCAATTGTGATGCACTCTTCACTCCGCCACATAAGAGGCACTCTCACGGGGTTTTACAGGCTACCCCGAAAGTTGTTGACATAGCACGGGTCGTTTTGGACACCTTCGGCACCTATTGATTTCTCAGCACTGCTTGGGCAAAACAACAACAACGAAATTAACTTGCTTTGTGGAACATAAAAAAACCATTAACCAGTCTGGCATATTTTGAATCAATTTGTTTCGTTTGTTCGTATTAATAATACATGTCAGTTATTAGCGTCGCAATTTTGATCCACAAAAAAAAAACAATGAAACTGACAATTTAGCATATACTTAAATGCATTTGAATGAGTGAATGAATATTAACGTCGCATTGCTCAGCTACACAAGGGCTTTTGGTGACGAACCTGGTAATTTTGAGCCATGGTCAAGTGATGAGGACGACACCTGAGTTAGCAGCCCCTTTCCTAACAACCACACCAATGGTAGGACGTTTGAGCTCACGACAGATTAAGCGTCCATAGCTCTCCTACAACGAGGGTATTTGGTGGTAATGGGCTCGAACTCGTGACAAGTCAGCCACGATCCGACCCCTTGACCACTCGGCTACCGCGGCCACTCGATTAATTTATATAATATTCTCTTATCGTATTTTTTCGATTGTTATACACTTACGTTTACCTCCTCTTTTCCAAAACTTCTTAAATTATCATAATAGTTCAAGTTACATTTCGGATAAGTGTTACACGAATATAACAAGTATTATTCTTCAAGAATTAGAATATAATTTCCTTTCACTGTTTCTTTTTTTAGTACCCCAGATACCAGCACATCGCTACGACCATTCAGAACGCTGCAAAGATGTCCCCGGAAAAAGTTACGTAAAAATCCCTGCCATGATCCAATAACTCGACCACTGGAATACCTCAACCCCTAAATGCATTTGAAAGTAAAATATGTATGTATGGCTCTTTTATGAGTAGTGATCCCCTAAGAACGGATTTTGCAAAAATCGTCTCTCTCGGTGGATTAAAATATATCTATACATTTGACGGATAAAATTTATACATGGACTGACAGATGAGCTTACGAAATACCTGATTAGTACCATAATATTTTACATAGGTATTTTATTTGATAAATCGTTCTTTTCAAGGAGTTGTAAGGGCGCCCCCTCGGGTGATCTTCTCCTTGATTATCAGCGTGAGCTAGAGGTGTAGGAATAAATGAAGAAGTAGAAGCTGCCATAATCTTAATATTACTTTATTAAGATCTTAACTTAAACCAATAACATGTTAGATAATAATGTGATATGTGAGAGAATCTACGGTGGCTAAACACACAATATATAATACCGAAATAACGTAACTTGGACCACTATCAATAACTAACTTGCTTAAGCTCAATTTTTCAATATGAATACAGATCCGAATATTTAAATGGTAACTCCTACCTTAATGTCCGACGAAAAAACAATCTATCAGATCCAGCTGAAGTAGCGGTTCACTGGCGTGCAATGGTATGCACCTCGACTAGAGGCTTTCTGTCACGGATAACTTCTCTTGGCTGTCACTTAACTTCTCGAAATACTCTTCACACTTGAAATACGGACTATCATAACATTCCCCAAATGCCACACCGCCAGTAGCGCACACAGGAATTTTTCAAGGGGGGGGGAGGTCCGGAGTCGAAAGTTCACCATTCTTGTATCATACTCCTTTTGATTTTGTCGATTTTCGGCAACAAAACACAGAAAAACACTAATTTTTGAATAAATAATTAGCATTAATTAATAAAATTAATCATTAATAACAATTAATTAATGGAATTTTACGTACTATACACTTAGAATTATAATCAATCTTGAAAAAAATCAAGGGCTTTAGGGGGTCTGGATCCCCAGGTCCCTTCTTGTGTGCGCCACTGCACACCGCTTACTCTAAACTTCTGTTCATTTAAAAGCTTCCTAATTTGCATCTTTCCTTCACGTTTTACTTCTCGGGTTGGTTGGAAAAGAATTGACATTTATTCTGGCCCCAAATAACCCAAAAGGACATGTTAATGAAAAAAAGGCGTAAGCCCATTACAGAGTCTATAATTTCTAATTCACTTAAAATTATTCAAAATATTAATTGAATTTTGGCTTCGTTAAAATTATTTTTATCCTTCCAACACTCTATAGATATATTTTCCAATTCGCCCTTACAAAGAACGAAAGTTCCGTCTAGTTCTATATGAATATATATGAGAGTAATCTCCTGGTTTCCATGCCATACCAAAATTTTAAAGCCCAGTTGTATTTAGCTTGGAACACCTTCCAAAGCTCCCCATGAATTCCGTAAATCTGAATATTAATTTACCATACGATTTGACGTACAACTGTAAAGTTTCAGATAGTAACCACTAGATTTCCTTAAAATCGTTACGTTGAAATCGTAATTAAAAAAAGTATGTAAGAAATATTCCTTTTTCAAATGGCTGCCGAGACGAAAGCGATAGGAAAACCCAGTCCGAATTGGATTGCCATTTCCTTCCAGTTGGTGTTGTGATCTTGATGACAAAATACCATAAATTTGGTGCGCCGTATCAGAGGGCCAAAAAAGAATCCAGCCACTCTTACGCAAACAAGCGACAATGTGTAGCTCAAAAATCGAAATCTCAGATTCGTGATAACACTTAAAAGTAGAATAATAAAAAAAATTATGCATCCTCAAAAAAAAAAACTGGTCACATCACTTCACCGCTTGTAATCATGATGACAGATGAAATTGTCAATATATTCCCCCTAATTTGGTAAGTTTTAACATGCATGATAAGTTTTAACTGTATCTATTAGCTAATGCTAGCTATAAATTTATCTTGTTCAAATTTTCAATCGTTAATAAAATACATTTTAAAGCGCTCAATTGAGATGAAATTTTATATACACGATTATTTTGCATGACAATACTGTAATTTAATTATAATTAATAAAATTAATTTATTAAAACTAATTGAAAAAATTATAGATACAGCCATGTTAGAATCCTTTTTTGTCGACTGTCGACCAATTTGGCCTTTAGTGTTAGAACTTTAAAAGGGTTTTTTTCACATTTTAAAGCACTCACACACACACTTGAGCTGAAATTTTCTATACACTTTTGTTTTGGGTAAAATACGATAATTTAATTATAATTAATTCAAATTCATTGACTTAAACTAATAATTTAAAGAATTACAGATGCAGCCAAGTTGGTTTCATTATTAGCGACTTGAGACAAAACTTTAAAAGATTTTTTTTCTCGCGTTTCAAAGCACTCAGGTGAATTGAAATTTTATATACCCGATTCTTTTGGATGACAATACGATACTTAAGTGATAATTTATTAAAATTAATTGTCATTTAATGTTGTGATTCTGTCATATGTATGCACATATTTATATTAATTGTAACTATTTAATAAAAAGTAACTAAAATAAAACATTTTTTTGTTGATCTAAGTAGAAATTGACTTAATTCTTTTGTATCACTTGTTTTTATTAAAGTTATTGATAATTAAGCATTAAGAACGAATCAATGTAAGGACTTAAACTGATGAAGTGTCGTACTAACCTAATTTTCATTGCATAACACGGGGAGCATTTGATCCAGGATTTCATTTAACAGCCCCAATTATTCCGTTTGAGGGGTTTTTAGTGGAAACTACCGATCCATCCATCAATGCGTCTTTAGTGAAATTTAGTCCAAATTGTAACTTGACTTAATTATCATAGTCCTCAAAGCTCACACCGATGATTAATCGGCTACCATGGATTTAGAGGAATCCGGTAGAAACGACATTAAGGACCTTTGCTTCAGAAACTCGAATTCCAATTTTAATTAGTAAATATGTATTCGATTTATACATAAGCCTAAGGCCGCAGCATAATAAACATTATTTATATATATATATATATATATATATATATATAATATATATATATATATATATATATATATATATATATATATATATATACACTGCTGGACAATTGCTAAGGACGGATAACGCTATCATCTATAGCAACCACAAAATGAAAGGAAGCAAAATGTAGAAAATTAGAATAAGTGCGGGATATTAGTAAGAAGTATGAGTATGCAAATTTTTTTCCACTTCTGTTCATCACATGATAGCAATCATAAGAGCTTTAAAGGTTTTGACGCTTGTGGACAGTTGTTGTTTCAAGTCAAAGTTTTACAGAAAAGATTTAATAGACGAACTTAAAATTTTTGGCATGTCTTCCCGACAGCACATAGATGATTTTATGCGTGGCCGAATTATCGGAAAGATCGAAGAAGGGCGAAAAATAACAGATGTTGCCAGGGAGTTCAACATCGCTCACAGCGTTGTTTCACGGCTGTGGAAGTCATTTAAAACTACTGGAATGTGTAGTAGACGGCACGGGGCAGGTCGTGTTAGAAGTACGACGCCTGTAGAAGACAGATATATTGTCCTATCAGCAAAAAGGAACAGGCGCACCACAGCTCAGCAGGTGGCAAATCAGTTTCTTGCTGCCTCAGGAAAGCAGATCTCCCGAAAATCCGTTGCCAGACGTTTGAGGGGACGAGGACTATACGCACGCAGACCTGTTGTGTGTGTCCCATTGACCAGACAGCACCGTACTGCCCGTTTGCAATGGAGTTGTGAGCATCACAATTGAACTGAACAGGACTGGGCATGCGTACTATTCTCAGATGAGAGTAGGTTCAGTCTGTCATCGGATTGTAGTCGCCAACTGATCTGGCATGAGAGTGGTACTGCTTATCGTCCAGAAAATATCCAGGAAAAGGACCGATATCCGACATGCTGTACCATGGTGTGGGCCGCACGCGCCTACATGTGGTTGCGAATATGACTATGACGGGCCAACGATACAGTGATGAAGTTCTACTTCCTCATGTTCGTCTTTTCTGTGGTGCTGTCGGTGATAAATTTGTTTTTATGGACGACAACGCAACATGTCATCGAACATTCGCTGTTCAGGATTGTCTAGACAGCGAGGGTATTCAACGTCTCGTATGGCCAGCGCGTTCTCCAGATCTAAACCCCATTGAAAATGTGTGGGATGCTTTGGGGAGGCAATTTGCTGGTCGAAACTATCCTCCGACAAACAAGAACACCCTCATCCGTGCACTCACAGAGGAATGGGATAAATTGCTTCAACAGCTGCTGGATAAGTTTGTGCAAAGTATGGTACGACGTGTGGAATGTTGCATCACACTCCACGGTGGACATATCCCGTACTGATACCATTTTTTAAGGTGCCTGCTGACTTTTAGATGCATTGTTCCATTTCTCCGTACGCAGATCAAATGAACATTTTTTCTTTCTGATGTTTCACAGCTTTTGTAACTTCCAGAACAATAAATATTCTTTATTCTAATTTCTAAACAGTGTGGCAACTACATTTTATCCTACTAGGCTTCATGTCTCGCTTAATGTTATGCTACATAGCAATTTGTGATCTGTCCTTAGCAATTGTCCAGCAGTATATATATATATATATGGTCTAATTCTCTCTCTCTCTCTACACACACACACAAACAAGGGATAAACATCCATCAATCACATTCGAAAAACACATAGACAGTAGAAAAATCACACAATGAAGGACACGTCAGCAACCGAGATTAAAAATCATAAAATGGATGCTGCAGTATTATAAACATTGCTGACTTAGGACAGCTAATATATAAAATAATTTATTTAAAAGTGGGGTTTATATATATATATATATATATATATATATATATATATATGTTTGTGAGTGAGAGTGAGTGTGTGTGTTATAATAATTCCCTTTATTTTCATCCTGAATAACTGTTTATTTTTTATTGGGATATAAAGATTAAAAAATTTAGTAATTAATTTTGCATAAATAATTATAGCTTGCCCGTCTGACGGGATTTAATCATAATCGTATCGTGAAAGTTAATGGCTTCCATTTTTAAAAGCAAGATTACATCAGAAGCTATAGAACGATAGCTTTCCACCAATCATAGCTTCTGTAGGAAGAAATCACGCGGAGAATTGCCATCTCATATAAATAGCCAAGACTCTAAAATCTCTTTCTTTTTGTCTCTTTGCATTTGACAACATTTTCTGTGAATGTCTGCTGCAGCTTTGTTGTGCTCTGTCGCTTCTACTTTGTGTTTCATAGAAGTGTTTACATGCACAATAAATGGAATATCTATCCTCAAAAACCTGCCTCATCATGAAAAGGAACTAATCATAAAAAAATAAATAACGCCTTACCATTTCCGTCAACACTTTCATATGTACTCATTTCCATAAAAATTTGCGCACCAAGAAATAGTTGTGGGATCGCAATGAAACTAGATATGAAGGTACATGTCGGGCAGATATGCAAATGATTAGAAATTCAGCGTGATTCCGCATTGCGTAATGCCAATAGATTGTCGCTTCTACTTTGTGTTTCATAGAAGTGTTTACATGCACAATAAAATGGAATATCTATCCTCAAAAACCTGCCTCATCATGAAAAGGAACTAATCATAAAAAAATAAATAACGCCTTACCATTTCCGTCAACACTTTCATATGTACTCATTTCCATAAAAATTTGCGCACCAAGAAATAGTTGTGGGATCGCAATGAAACTAGATATGAAGGTACATGTCGGGCAGATATGCAAATGATTAGAAATTCAGCGTGATTCCGCATTGCGTAATGCCAATAGATGGGCTTGAACTTCATTCTCCTTGGAGTATAAAACTGGCAAGCAGAGCTTGTTTCAGTGCGCTAAATCTTTCGCAAAGGTAACGCTGAAGTAGTCAGACCGTTACGCCGTCATGTGAGCAATATGATACCTACAATATGAATAGCTGCCCGAGTTCGAGAGGGGAAGGATGATCTGGATGATGGAGGCTGATTGGTCAGCTTGGTGAGTAGTACGTCAAGTATGTCGTTCTGATTTGACATTGAGGAGTTGTTGGGATCAGTGGATAGAAGAGACGTTATTTACACGGTGACCAGTCTCAGAACACCCTCGACAGACCAGTCGTCGAGAAGACCATCACATCAAACGACACGCACGTGCAGAGTCAACTGCCTCATTAGCTGCTGTCCAGACACCGGTAGCTCCTTCATTACAGGCCCATGTTTCTTCCCGAACCATCGCAAGGTGCCTGGCTGAAGGACATCTGGCATCGTGGCTTTCATTACGTGTGCTCTCAATGACACCTCCCTCCGAGATGCCTCCATTTGAAGGTGTGGCGTGCATGTCAAGATTAGAATGCAACGAAATGGAACCAGGTTGTCTTCAGAGACGAATTCTGATTCGATTTGAGCAGTAAAAACAATCAGGTGCATGTGTGGAGAACCCGTGGTGAATACCTCAATTCTGCCTTATTTTTACAGTGACACAACTCTCTCATAGCTGTTGTGATGGTATGGAGTGTTATTGCTTACGATACACGGTCTCGCCTAATATAGATCTATAGCACATTGACAGCGCAGCGGTACGTCCACGACATCTTTCATTCACATGTATTGCCACTCATGGCAGGGCTCCCAGGAGCCATTTTTCAACAAGACAATGCTCGACCACACACAGAAAGGATGTCACAAGACTGCCTCCGCCACATTACCATCATTCCCTGGCCAGCGGGATCCCGAGATGTGTCACCAATCGAGCATATAGGAGATCATTTGGGAAGTCTAGTTGGACAGCCTACGAATTTGTTCAAACTAAAAGCGCGTTTACAGCAACTATAGAATGGGATATCTCAGGACATCATATGGAACTTGTATGCCTCAATGCCCGCTCGTATCGCATCGGGTATTTTCGCTAGAGAGGTTCCAACAGAGTACTAAATCTTTCCTTCAATTGTACTTTTTTCTGCACTAAATGATCCTTTTTCTTTGATTTTCTATATATAATCACTTACTTTTAGCAAAGTAGTACTTACATATGTGAAATTTTGTTTCATTTTTGCGAATTTTTCTTGGCGAATCTTTATGGCAATGAGTGTATATACGTTTGTATGTATGTATGCATATGCATATATTTATCTGTGTGTGTGTTAATGTTTTTCTATTTTAATTTTCTTGATAGAGAGCTATTTCTTCACTCACTTTGGTCCTGAACTATTCAAAAGATCGGGATAATCTAAATATTTGTTCATTTATCGAGTTAATGGGAATAAGACATTATTCTCTACCTTATTTTTCAAAACATTTGCATTCGATCAATTTTTTTCAGTGAATGGACGCAATGTAGCATCATTTTTTTGAATCTACCAGCTAGCATATAATAATTAAATCATGTGATTATAGAACATTCTGAAAGTTTCATTTTTTTAATTAGTTTAGAAATCTCTTATATTGAAAACAATGTTTTTTTTAAATTTTTATTTATTTATTCATTTACTTTTTGTATAAAGCTTGGCTCGAGTGTTTTCGTGTTGACTCTGCAGACTTAATTATTCGTAAAATCTTATCAATGAAATGTTCTTTCGCTAATGGGTCAACATGAATAAATAAATGTGATCACAGAATGTCTTCTTGCATCCTTTCGAACACGACTACATCAAAAATGACTTCCTCAAAACCTACAGCAAATATACAAGTGTAAAACTAAGGGTCTTTATAAATTCGATGTCTATTTTTTACAAAATGTATTGAATAAAAGTGCTAATTATGTCGACGAAGAGTTATACAAACATTTCGAGTTGAAAACGTAAGCATACACTTGATTGTCTGCGGAACTGCGACCGTAGAGGGATATAACTAGTCAAAGAGTTTTCTGTAATTTTTGTATACTCATAATCCTCCAGTTCACTCGCCGTGTTTCTGATAAGAGCTTGATAAATGATATGATGTATCAGGCGAATTATACAGCTACAAACTTATTGATGACGGAATGAGACGTATCGTAAGTAGCTACAGAGCTATAAAAAAGCTCAGTATCGCTTGCAGTTAGGGAAAATAGTCTCAGGATACTGCTTCTTTTTCTAGAAGACATGGATAAGGACGACTAAGATCCATAATGATGAATGAGGAACGTTATTTGGGCTTTTCCGTGCTTATACACAAAACTGCTATAGCTTCACAGCTCTCATGTGAGATATATGCTTTCACTGGAATACGAAACACGTTGGAGTTAAACGGTCTAGGGCAGTGTTTCTCAAATTGTGGGGCGCGCCTCCCTTGAGGGGCGTGACAACTCTACAAGGGGGCGCGAGCTTATTAAAAAGTCGAGAACAAAGGATTATTTAAAAAAAATTATTAGTTCATTGAAGGTAAACAAACAAAATACATTCTGACATAACAAAAAATAAAATACAAATTTTCTCTGATATATTACAATTATAAATATATCAGTGCTACTCCATGAATTTTATAATTAATTTAACAATTTTATGTTAAAAACAAGTTTATTAATTACCAGTGACCCCATGGGTTTGTCATATATATAATTTATAACAAAAATTAACACTTATCTTGATAATTTTTGTACGGTTTATAATTAAACCTTCACTGCCGATCATAAGATTCGCGATTCACTTCCCAATGCCAACCGTTTTCCACGTAGGCACGCATATGGGATGTATTGGGAGAGGGGGGAGGAATAAAGGAACAAAAATAATCTGGAATAAGTAAATCCTTAGCAAACATTGTCAAGGACTTTTATTGCATTCCAAAGTCTTGGAATAATTTTACGGATAGCAGTGCACAGAAAAGATCGTACTTTGGAAAGACGTATATATACGTCTGAAGAAATAAAGGCTTTGGCTTAGCGATACGTTTATTTACACGGTGAGTGCTTAAGAGGTTAAAGTCGTATAGTAGTTTTAGCGTCAAAGTATAATATTATTGAATTCAGTACATTGTTATTGTATGGGGGGCGATGGAAATAGTGATTGAATATTGGGTCGCGAGTGTTACAACTTTTAAAAACACTGGTCTAGGGCTATCAAAAGTCATCATGAGCGACGATACTATCTTTTCCTAATCAAGGAAAATGATCAACACCATGGTCGAGTAATAATGATTTATTTAAGCATATATGTTAGAAGGTCATATTTCCCAGTATGCGTTTATTTAACACTAGAACGTCTGGGATTTCGATTACTCCTAAAAATCCACCGGTGTCATTTTGACACCGCGATATAAAGTATATAAAGTAATTATTTTAAGTAAATAATTGCAGAACTTCTATTCAGTAGAGTTTAGTTTTAAGACTTTTTAAGATAATTCCATGTAATTATCATATATTATGACCCTTTATGTCATATAAAAAACTGACGATGACATTATGGTTCTCGAAGCTTGTTGGAGCATTGCTTTGTCACAAAACATTTCGAGTCTCAATCCTGCCAAGAACATTATGCAGTATCCCTTCTGCGTCATTCCTAGCGACATATGCATCAGTATTTACTGGAATATTATCAATTACATCTGCACTTTCTTTAGATTCTTCTCATTAACTGTAATTCAATCTTATGTCTTCATCGGAATTTAAATTAGAGCCGATTCATTCTCAGAAAGCTCTCGCAATAAACTAACAATTTAATCCGGGGTTAGACCTTTTCTAAGAGCCATCGCTTCAGAGGGTGTCTGCTCTGAACTAAGTTCGAAAATCGAATGATTTTTTTTATGATCATATAAGCTCATAAGATTGCAATCAGCTTATAAGCTCATAAGACAGACACAACAATTTTAGTATAATTGATTCACTTTCACTGTGAACTCAATAACACTGTATTCAAGGCCAAAAATGTGATATAACTTTGGGAAGGTTTTTTTACTAATGGTACTTATTTAGTGGACTATATTTTGTTGAACAACAGTTTTTTATAATGATAAATTGCCTTGGTGTTGAAATGACACCAGTGGATGTTTTAGGTATATTTAGTTGGAAAATAACTCCTAATTAACCCAGAATCACAAACTGTTTCTGTGTAATCACCAGGGAAATATTAAGAGTTACGAAAATTTTTCAAATTCCTTGCAAAAATGTGGAAAGAAGATCAAAATAAATAGGCTTTGATATCAAATCGACACTGAAGTACTTTCTAGTATTAAAACTCTTTGAGTGCTTGGAGTTATAAAACGATCTTAGTGTCTTATGTTTGGCTTTTCAGGCTTCAGTTGACCTTGGGTTCATTGACAGAAATAGAGTCGACACTATATATATATATAGTCCACAAAGAGTCTACAAATACATTGAAAATAAGAATATTTGACACATAGATTGGTCAGACTCTTAACTTTTATTTTATAAAGCACGCACGTTTTAGATGCTCTAAGGAAGTGATTTTCAATCTTTTTTCTCTTGTGATTCTCTTTTAACAACTTTAAAATTCGGTGGCACACTAACAATAGAATAAGTTTAAAAGAATTTTACTTTATCTATAATGCAATACATAAAATAGTTTATAATAATAATTTTCAAGTTTAAATACAAGAGTGTAGCTACCACCATATCAGCTGAATCAATGATATGGTGCCCCCAAGCTACAGGGGAACAGAAATGGGGAACTATAGTTCCACTAAAAAAAGGCTCTAATATTTAAAAAAGGACCCCAAAGAATTATCATGCTTGGACTATGCAGAACCAGCTACGCCAGAAGGTTAAATAAAATTATATGTACAAAAAAATGTTTAATGAGTAATTAACTATAAGAATACATTTAATGCGAAATTCGAGCTTGATGTTTTTTTGATAATTTTGCTTATACTTGGTCGTAAAAATGATAATCCACTCTCATTTCGTCATTTATATTTAAAAGTCTTGATTTTTTTTCATTTATATATTTGTTATTGTGAAAATCTGAATCCACCCAATTAAGATGCAAAAAATTGAAACAATATTTTTAAAGTTTTTTTATAGCTATTATGGAGTAACCCCCTCTAAATTTAGTCCAAAATGAATTAATGGACTCTTCCGTTGACTATTTTTATGTCTCAAAACTCATAGTTGAGCCCTGAACAGGGTCGGAGCTATATAGAGGCAAAATATTACTATAATGGAAGAATTTTTCACAAAAGAAGAACATTTGGAAAAAAAGGTTATTCTCTAAGTTAATTTTTTGCCGAAATATTGTATTTACATAAATTTTTTGTCAAAATGTTCTTAAAATAATTTTATGCATGTATTCTAATCTAAGTGACACAAAATATCATGAAAATTATCCATTTATGCGCTTTTGCAAAATCACAGTTTCGAACGTAGTCGGATACTTTAAGTATCACAACGTGGACTTTGGACATCCCTCAGCTATGGGTTTTACTGATATTCATTTGTTCATGAAATGACTCTTGAATGGTACATTCCTTTTTCTCTTTTTTCAGTTCTTACAATTAGTTAACATTGTCCTTATATATATACTAGGTATCAGATATAAAAGAAGACATTTATTTTCTAAATGTATTTTTTGCATTAAAAAGTTTCGAAAATAGATTATTTATCTTATAGATCCCAATACTTAATATCTCTAAACTTTTAAAAAACAAGTTTTTCAAGTCTGCATTTGAATATAAATATAAACTCATTTTGTGAATTGCTTCCATAATAAACGATGTTTTATCAGTAAAACAGAATGATCCCACAATACTCATATAGATCATGGCTTTTGACTGAACGTGATGATAAATAGTTTTTTGTTCTTGTCAGTAAAGTATATATAGAATCATTTATGTGCAACTGTATTTTTGCGATAAATAGTGAAAATAAATTATTTTTTTAATTTTTTTTTTATCCAAAACTTTTAAAAAAAAAAAATAGAATGTCATCACTTGTGATTTCTAGCATGAAATATCGATTCAGTGTTACATATAGATTTAAAAAAATCGAGTTTTTAACGCGATGATAAATAGTTTTTTTGTTTTGCCAGTAAAGTATAATAGAATCATCTTAAGGATCAACTGATCCCTATAAATAGTGTATAAATTCTTTTTTTAATTTTTTTTTTACCAAAACTAAAAAAAATAGAATGTCAATTTTCTAGCATGAAATATCGATTCAGTGTTACATATAGATTTAAAAAAATCGAGTTTTTAACCCGAGAAATCGATTTTTCGATTAATCGATCTCAGATCACCATCCCTATATAGTTGACGGCTTTCAATAACTGCCAAAGTCATAATCATTATCATTGGAAAGTAAATAAATAATGTGATAATTTTTTTTTATTGCTTGACTGGGACCATTGAAATTTAAACATTCTAAAATTGATCTTAGTTTAAAAAAATAAAAAAACATACTTTATATTATAATAATTCAAAACAAGAATTCAATAAACTATTAATATTTTAGAAAGTTGAAAGCATCTACGTTTAAAGTATTATTCCTCTTTAAAATTGCTCAAAACATAATATTATTCTAAGATGCTACTATGCACTGGTGTGCAAAAATTAAGGACGAGACGGTTTTTTCAATATAACTTTGTACAAAAGCTTTCCAAATCAACACATTTAATATCATAAGATCCCCAATACGTAAGACATGTGTAATGTAAGCAACACATACTAAAAGAGAAATCAGAGCGAATAAAAAGAAGCTTGATTGAAAAAGTAGCATGGAGCGCAATGTGACTGAAGGCCGAAACATCCCAGTGATGGGTGTCCAGCAAGAAACATCCGGTCTTTAGTAGGGGATATAATCTCCCCTGACTGCTAGGCAGGTTTCACAGCATCTGCCCATCCTGAGAATGAGGGTGTCAATGAGTTGTTGAGGCATTGCTGCCCATTCGTCTTGCAGCGCCAATCGAAGCTCCCGAATCGTTACTGGTGGTAAGGTACGAGCTGCCAAGCGTCTGCCTAGAAAATCCCATACATGCTCGATGGGATTGAGATCCTGAGATCATGCCGGCCAATCCATACGTTCAATATCCTCACTCTCTAAGAGCTGTTCGGCAGCTACAGTGCGATGACATGGTGCATTGTCATCCATGAAAAGGAACTGCAGACCCATAGCGCCTCTAAACAGACGCACATATGGAAGAAGAATCTCGTTACAATAACGGGTCTCGTTGACTGAACCTGCGTCGAAGATGTGAAGGTCTGTACGACTACCAAGCATGATGCCTCCCCAAACGAGAACACCGTGACCTCCATACCTGTCCCTTTCAATGATGTTCGAGGGATGATTGCGGCTTGCCCGCTCTCTCCAGATGAGTATTCGATGAGAATCGCTACTCAAACTGAATCTGCTCTCATCTGTAAAGAGTACTCGTCCCCATTCATTGTCTCTCCAATTCCGGTGTTCCCGGCACCACAGAGAACGCCTTCTCCGATGGGCAGGCGTTAAAGGTCGTGCAAACAGACCACCACCGTGCAATCTTCTGGCCACGGTAAAACGCGATATCGGTCGTCCAGTCGCCTGTGTCGTGTGTCTAGCGATTTCTCCCGCTGTCTGCCGTCTGTTTCTTCTGGCCTGTAAGACAATGTACCCGTCACCTGCGGGTGTGGTTCCTCATGGACGACCATTACTGAACCCCCGGATAGCTGTTCCTGTAGTTTGAAATTGTCTCCAAAGTCGTGAAACGATGCTGTGAGCAATTCCGAACTCTGCAGCCACACTTGTCACACTGTGGCCTTCCTCCAACTTCCCAATGATTCGACCTCGGGTAAAAGCATCCAGATGTCATCTAACAGATTGATTATTCGCCATTTCTCGCTGAGGCAGCAACTCGGCGTGATTTTAACTGCTATACGGCTTGCAATCTCTTTGCCAGAAATACTGATCTTACACCGACAACATGCTTTATACTACTCAGACACTCCCCCATCACGTCTACCTGCATATCTGCGCATGTGCTACCATACATCACCTTACTTAATCTCCTGATTGGTCTTTTTGTCCGCTCTGCCTCTTCGTTCAGCTGATATGCTAATTTTTCGACTTCGTCCTTAATTTTTGCACACCAGTGTATACTATATTATATGTTCTTCCGTAAGGAGCAAATATGTGTAGATTCTGGGCATTGGACACATGCAAACAGGTTTCTTATAGTTCACCATGAGAAAACCATGGTTTTTCCAAATGCACCTCTGCTACATGCAATGTTTGCTCTTGTACCCCCAATGTTACCCAAAAAATTTGATTGAAAATTGAACTCGTTTGAATTAAAACGATAGGTCAGTGAGAATAATTCGATTTCGAGGTATGATAACACTTTCCCCTTTCATGAAACATTTTAAAATAGTGGCACACCAAGTATATTCTGCATCAATTTTGTAATCCGAAGCTTCGTTCCATTACATAGTCGAGGAGCATCGAGAGATTTTGCATAAACATAAATAATACATTTAGTTTTAATCGGTTTATATGAGGATACACCCGAAAGTTCAAGCGAATTTAAGAACTTCGTGGGATATGAAGTACTTTTGTTTTTGTATCCATGATTGTATTCTCTCATTGATAAATAGTTCCTCATTTCCCCCTCACGTAGTTTAAATTTTCAGTGTTGATTTTATTGACAATGTCATTGTTAGGCGCCAATATTTATCTTGCACATAATCACTGATTACAATTTAAATTTTGTTGCAAGCTCGTGTAAATCTGATCAATAAGGTTTACATCATTTCCTACTAAATTACAAAATTCTCTGGAAAGTAAAATATAATCTCCAGAATCTGCGTGAAAACAACCATCACCGATTTTCAATTGCGTCTCTGTATAATGTCCTGAATCCACGTCATTATGAAGATGCACTCTCATATTCGTTTTCAGACTGAATTTTTGAACTCTCGCTCATAATCTTGATGATTTTTAATACAGGCTCTGATTTCATCTGCCAGTTTAACCCTCTGGATTACTGGGAGAGTTTGGCAGAAATCACCAGCCAATAAAACTAATATTCCTCCCTTATCAGCACTTTTTTGTAAATCATCAAGAGTCCGATTTAATGCTCTATAGCTTTCTTCTGAAACATCGTACTTTCATCCCACACTAAAAGCTTAGATTTTCGAAGCATCCTGCCTCTCGAGATTTATTTTAGCTTAAATTGCAGGTGGGTCAATCTTCATGTGCAAAATTCAACGGTAATTTTAAAACGGAATGCGCAGGACGACCGCCGGTCAGTAGTGCCGTGACAAGACCGGATGAAGCCTCAGCAGTGTTATCTTCTGATTCTTTCTAGCTGACATTAACAATAAGTTTAGCAAAAACGTTTTTCCGATTCCTCCAGGAGAGTCAAGAAAAAGAGTGCAACACTACCGGATTCTATTTTACGTAAAACTTGTTGGAAAACATGACTTAGTTCTGGAGTTAATTGAGGGATTGATTCTGTTACTTGATGTTGCGATTAGGGATTGCAAAACCGATATACCGTGATACAGAATACCAGTATTTTGAGCCAATTGTACAATTTTGTAATACCGGTATTCAGACGTTTAAATACCGATTTGACGGTATGTACTAAAAAATTTTTAAATTGTTTCCATTATATGTTCAGGAATCGCTAACATAGTAAAATAGTATACTGTGGATATAAAGCTGCACTGTACAATCAAGAGAAGTGATAAAATATGTGAATCATCCAAGGAGGTGGGCGAAAATTCTCCTATTATAGCTCAGAGCGATACTGCACACGCGCAAAATTCGTAGTCTGATATTCGTATCTGTGGAAAACAAGGTTGTGGTTGTGAACAAAGTGTGTAATATTTCAGTATTTTTGAAATTGTTGAGTTTGTTATTCACATTGTATTTTTACATCATACTTTAGGGTTCAAAATATTTTTCAGATTCATTATATATATATATATATATATATATACCCATAAAATGAATAAGAATAACTTTTAAACAACATAAAAAGTTAGTTGATAATACTTCAGTTGGGTTTCATTATTTATACGATGAAAATAATACGGTGGCGCAGTGTAAAGAAGATGTTCCTTTTTTTTTCGTGATGCTTTATATATATACTGTTATAATTTACATTATTTTTGTGATATTTCCATTCTCCAATAAGACTGTTAAATGAAACAAAGAAATACCTGTGTTTTCTTTATTTTTCTAAAATTTCTACTACCGATATTAAACCGATATCCTGATATTAAGATCTAAAATATACCGAATACCGGTATTGGACTTTTGGTTCGATGTTGCAAACCCTAGTTGCAATGCTTTGAAATGGTAGCCTAATTCTCGAGCAATTTCATTATCGAAGTCGTTTCCGTCGACTAGTCGCAGACTAATCATTCTAAAATTAAGTAGTTTCTTCCCAACACCATTGTGAAAACCTTATTTTCTATTATTATTAGCGTTTGTTTGTAGATGTGTTCATTGAAAGTCATAAGTGCATGTACTTGCTGCAGTCGTCACAAAATATCTTCCTCCATGTACTCTTTGTACTTATGCCGAAGGGATTGAGAATAAGAAAGACCGCAAGATGATATAAGTACTGCATAAGCTCCTTAAATTTACTCGGCTACTAGCGTTGTATGGCTTCCTCCATAGTAATATCTTCATAGTAATATCTCCATATAAGATGTCTAGGTTTAGTTTAAGGGAAAAATTTCGTACAATACATAGCCTTATATTGGAAATATTTTTTTAAAAAAATAAATTTAGAATATTGATAATTAGATAAATTAATTTTTTTACGAAACTGCCATTTAATATTACCATAGAGCTTTCAATATCACGCAATTTGTTAAAACTTTGCCATTTCTCTCTTTAAAAAGTGGGAGAAAATCTGCATCAAAATTTCTGGGGTTAACGGAATAGAGAATTTTTTTAGCCAACTAGGCAATATTTCTCAAAATTTGAGTTTGACATTTAATCAATTTAACGTAATAAATGTTTGACATTTAATAAAAAAAAAAAATAGGGTCAGGTGGGGGGAAGTGGGCTCAAGGGGTAAAGAGGGGTGGTATATTGAAAAACACCAGTTTTTTCTCTTTTTTTAAATAAAGATATTTAGTTTTTTCTTTTTAGAGACATATATTGTGATTATAGTAAATATTTTCATTTTAATTTCTGAAGTTTTCAACGAATTTTATGTTTATTAAGTTTCTTGAGTTTGTAAATAGTTTATTAGTTTATCCTGCTGATGAACTTCCTTCTAAAATCAATATTAACTGGCAAAAACTATTAATTTTAGTTCAGACTTGTGGAGTAATATCTAAGAAACATAAAAAGTTAAGAATAAGTTTTATAATTCTATTTATCATAAGTAGTATTTTTAGGCTTAGCTCAGTGTTCGATGACAGGGACAATTTTTACCTGTACGTTAACTTTAGCAAATCTCTAATGCTCTATATTTTATAAAACGACTAAAACAATTAATTTACTTAGTATTTATTCACTACGTAGTAATTTCAATACTGAAAAATATTTTACAACCATTAGATTTTGGGGTGTTTTTTCCTATGCAAAAAGCATGGAAGGAGGTTTTGAAACATTGCTTCAGAGAAAGCAGATCACAAAATGTTTCTACATCGTCATATCCATTTCTCTTGAAAAAGTTGTTTGAAAGAATGAAGCCGTAAAATGCAGTGAAGGGATTTAAAGGTTTAGGACGTTATCCTCTGAACAGAAAGGCCATCCAACAACGTATTCTCATTACGTATAAGAGAAACAACCAAGAACACATAGTACAAGAACAGATTCTTCAACAACCATTGTATCTTCTGAAGCTCTGTGTCACTCAACTCACCTTTAAAAGATTAAAAGAAACCAATAATACAAACTATCTCTTCCACCCCATCTGTAAAAACAATTTTAGCCGTTGACAGAAAGTGAAAAAGAGTACAGAGCAAAACTGGTGAGGTTTTAATTAACGAAAATGTTTTGGAAAGGTTGGCTGCTGAAGAAAGTGACCATAAGAACAAATTCCATCAAGTAAATATAAAGAAGGATGTAAAAGATACAAAATGATTTTAATGTAAACCAAGGGTCATGGTTAGAAAGGTTGAGTACTGGTCAAGAAGTCAATCATCTAAATTCATTGGACAAGTGATAGAAATTAATGAGTTTTATCACAGAAAATATCTGACCAAGTCACCATTGGGGGACTATTACACTTTTCCTGCTCTTGATGATGAAGGTTGTGCAGAGTTCAGTGATATATGCTGCATACTACGAGAACCTAATTTTGATAACCGTGGTCATTGTTTCTTTACTTAAATAATTTCTAAACAATTTTTTTTGCCCATTTGTACCATTAAATATAATCAAGACACATTTTTTCAGCGTATTCTTGTTTCAAAAAGAATATATACATATTTTTATTTAAATATACACCAATTTTAGAGCTACCCCCTCCACACTTTCCCCCACCATGGGATAAACTGGGAGTATCAAAACATATTTTTTCAAATGTATCTTGTGAGAAAATAATCTAACAAAATTGAATTGTTATGTTTCATGTTTAATCTATATGAATCCAATGTATATAAAATGCATCAAAAGTTTCATTAAAATTAATTTAATAGTTTGATTTTAGGGCCTTCTCAAAGAAAAGCTTCATTTTACCCCCCTTATCTCGCCTGACCCTATTTAATAATTTGCTTTTGTTAAAGATGTGAAATGACACTGTTTCAGTTATTTGTTACAAATGTGAGAAAATTGTTCTTAAATTTTCCGGTACTGAGACAAAATGCATAATCTTGCGCCAACTTGCCGGGAGTAAGCAACGTCTAACGGCTTTACACGTGTAGTTCCCGTTTCCGTAAGAATACGGAGATAAAATACACCCTATGTTACTCCTTGATAATGTAAGTTTTCATTGGTGAAAGAATTTGTAAAATCGGTCAAGCTGTTTCTTAGATTAGTCGGAACAAACAGATAGACAGACAAAAATTTAAAAAATTGATTTTTTTATCTAAATACTTTATATATGTATATATATATATATATATATATATATATATATATATATATATATATAATCCAAAATATATAAATACACAGATAGCTATAGAACCTAAGATAACTATACTTAATACGAAAAAAAGGCACAGTAGTACAATTCCAAACTCCTGGCCTTAGGAACCAGGATTGCAGGTTTAAACAAGGTTTAAGGTTAGCCAACCTTCACCTGTAGTTTGTCATACTACGTACAAAGGGGAAAGGAAAGAATTACATTAGAAGGAATTTAAATATTATAAATAAAATCACTAAACTAATAAAATATAATTATAAAATTATAGTCTACTAGTAATCACAGTATAGATTTAAATTCGATAAATCATCAATATATCTAAAAATGTAATAGTCATTATTAATAATATAATTAAATTGATAAAAGTGTAAATATAAATTAGCCAAATGGTTGCTTGCTGGGCCTCCTTGTGCAGGCCTTTATTTTGTTTATATAATGAACCATTAAAAAAAATTAATGTAATTTTCTTTTAAGACAAAATCTATGAGAGTTTTAAATTTGTTAAAATTAATATTATGATTATAAATACTGTGGTTTTCTAAAATTACTTTAATAATATCATTGATATCAATGAAATTAAAAAGATCTTCAAAGTCATAACTATGAACTGAATAAATATTTTTATTTTTAAAAAAATCTATAATATCTTTTTTTTTCTATTTTTAATTATAGCTTTATTACATTGCCGATTAATAAAGTTTTGTATAATATTGTGAAGTAATTTGCCTGCAGTACTAATATGTGTTTTAAAACCATTTTCACAATTCTAAATTTAACAGGACTTTTATGGAATTTTGGTGTTAAAAATATATATGGATACTTAATTTTAGGAACACAAAAACCTAATTTTTTTATAAATAGCAATAATACGATTACTAATTTCATTATGTGACAAATCTAATGTTTTAAGAGATTCATTATTTAAAAAGTTATCATTAAGCATGTAATAATAAAAATACTTACAAATAACAGCATAATTACCAGGTTCTTTATCAATGTGTAAACTATGATAAAATTCTTTTGTAGTTAACAAATTTTCTGTTTTATATCTTTAAAAGTAAATTCATACTTGAGAATGTTATCTAAAAATTTCATAAGGTTTCTTAAGATATTGTACTTATACTCATCAAATGGCTCTATAGGTAGCCCATATTTAAATGCAGATTTTGTAATAAAATTATCTATATCTTTATTAATTTGTGTTTTAACAGTATTGTTGTTATTAGAAACAGTTAATCTGAAACTAGTGCCTTTACTCATTATATCCTTTAAAATTGTGTCATTGATTATGTCTAAGTTACCAGTAAATACATGTTTATGATGGCCGTCAATAAAATCATTATAACTTTTACATATACAATCTTCTATGTTAATAGAAGGCGAACTTTTATTGTAATTAAAGATATATCTGCCCATCGTTTTGTTATAGTTAAATGCTTTCTTAACAACCACATTTCTAACTGGAAAAAGTGACAAATGTCTATTAAATACATTAGAAAAATTAATTTTGTCAAAAGATTTATTCGTGAATAATAAAGTGCAGCACTCTGTATTAGGTTCATTAGTTTTTCCAACATTTATTTTGAATTTATTAACTAGATAATTATAAATGTCTTTAATAATGTGTACTGCACGACAAACATTCAAGGAATCATTATTTAAGGTTTCATTTAACAATACAATTTCATGTTTATTAAGACGAAACATGAAGTATTTGATCTTCTTGATATTAAAGTTTATATATACATATGTATATATATATATATATATATATATATATATATATATATATATATCTTGCTGAAATTTTCATTCGTTAATAAAATTTTTCTAATCATCCATTAAAGTTCAAATACATTTTTTAAACTTGGACTGGATGAAATTGATGTTAATATAGTTTTTTCAAATATTAATTCATATTTCAGTTAATTAACGAATAAATAATAACACACAAAAATAATAGTCCAACACCATATATAGAAAGGAAAATTGCTCATTGTGCCCATGTAGGGAAACGGATAGCGATTAAGTCTTCTAATCCAAAGGTCGTAGGTTCGAGTCCCACCTGAGTTATCCTAATTTTTGAGATTGTGATTTCTTTTTGCTGTATTATTTTATTCGAATAATTATATATAATTTTTTTCATGAATAAATAGTAACAAAAACAAAAATAACTGTCCAACACACTATATAGAAAGGTAAATGGAAAATTGCAAGGCAAATCGCTTTCAATTTTGCCACTTAATATTGTGATTCGTTCATATGTATTTATATCTATTTATATCAATTGTAATTATTTGATGAAAAGTAACTAAAATAAAATGTTTATCAACTGGCTTAAGTAGGAATTTACTTAATTTTTTTATATTACTTGTTCTCACAGAAATTTGAAATAATTTATGAATTATCTAAATTTTTTTAATTGTGTTTTTCCCCTTCATAACTGCTCATAGGAAAAATAAGCGTTTCCCCTGGCCCGCGCGTTCCGAGAGCATACGCATGCATGGGACCTAGTGAATTTCCCAGTAAGCCTAATTTCACATTTGAAAATTCGTATAAAATCTTTAAAGCAATCACGCTTAAATTTACAATTTACTGTCATTGACAGTATCTGAATATACAGTACAATAATTTTCACTATGTTTAAAAAATCAATTACAAATTTTAAAGAAAACGTTTACATTTCAATAAAAAAGTACTCTTTTCGCCATGATGATTAAAATAAAAAAGACTCAAAACTTACAAAATACTACCTGGCTAATTCAAAACGACAAACGTAAACTTGTTGTAGCTTGCTACAAATATTTAAAAAAACAGCTAATATATCATTTATTTGTTTTTAATTAATTTATTGCTGAGATAGCTTTCGGTTCTTATGCTTAGGGCAACTCTGGTTGCGATAGCAACGAAAAATAATCGTTTGTTCGTATTATATTAAAAACGAGTCAGTAAGAACAAACAATTTTTTATCGTTAAAAATGAGTTATCGCGTTTGTTCGTTAAGGATCTGATTTTTAAAAGTTTTTGAGTATTAAAATTATTGTGTTATAAATACGAACCAAAAATAAAATAAATACTGAAACTATTATTCAAAACATTAGAATTGCACACGTACTTTTCAGGTTACTGCGTAGGAAAGGGGGTGCACGTTATGCAGCGAATATACCTAAAAATTTTAAAACTTGCAGCTTGAAAGTATGGATACGCGCTATACACCGTTGCGCGTTATACGCCGGATTTTACGGTAAATATGCTTTCAGCGACAGATAATAGGAAATTATCACAACAAATAAATTGAATAAAACAGCCACATATTATTTAACTTATATTTATAATTCAATTCCTACTATTATAGGTCAAACTTTCTCTCTCTCTATATATAGTGGGCCACAAAAGTGTTGCAATTTCTTATAAAATTTAATGTTTTCGACTAATAAAAATTAGTATATTGTAATTGTAATTTTTTATATCTGCAACTTGTTTTTAATGGAAGGACATAATTATTTTTTTTTAAATTGTGTAACTATTTTTTTAAAAAAATTAATAATCACAAAAGCTACTAAAAATTACGCCACAAAAGTCTTCGTACACTTAACAAAAATCTCAATTTAGCTTTAAATATTGTATTTTAGTCTTAATTTAGTACTGAGTAGGATATCTTTTAGTGTCCACAACAACTTTTAATCGTCTTGGTACAGATTTAATCTGTTTTTTTGCAATTTCTACATCATTTTCCTTCATTCTTCTGTGATTATTGTTTTTACTTCACATTTTGTGTTTATTTGTCATGTTTTATTTTTTACATCAAAATCTCACCACATATGTTCTACTGGGTTAAATAAAGTTATTGAGGAGGTGTTTTCATAATTTGGGGACAGTTATAGGGACAGCAGTGGCGTACATTGAGAGCAGTGCGTTTGGCGTCATTATACTGTTAAAAATAAAGTTGTTTCCAATATCTAAACTTTGGGCGGATAATTTAAAATTTTTCTTTAAAATATTTAAATAGAGTCCTTGATTCATAATATCAACAAAAAATACCTAATTACCTAATTATGTGGCCGATTTACACCTCCACGTGAGAAAACTTCTACCTCCATGTTTAATTGATCCAACTAGATTCTTGGAATTAAGTTTCTGAAAATTCAAAATTGACAGCAAATTGATTGGGATGGCAGACAATTCAACATTTTTGGTTTCGATTGGCCTATAATAGTTTGTAAATGAAAAAATAAGGAGTTTAATCCCATGAATTTATGTGGAACAAAAACTCCTTCACTTTCCTGCTGAAGCAGGGAAGTGAAGGTGTTCTGGCGTGACGGTGTAAATTGGCCTCAGACATAGATAATTTGGTATTTTTTCATAGCATTACGAATCATGAGCTCTATATAATTATTTTAAAAAGAAATTTTAAATTATCTGCCCGAAATTTGGATATTGGAGACTACTTAATTTTTTAACAGGGTAATGACGCCAAGTGCACTGCTCTCAGTGTACACCCCTGGTGTCTCTATAACTTTCCCTAAATTATAAAAACACCTCCTCAATCACTTTATTTAGACCAGTAGAACATATGTGGTCAGATTTTGATGTAAAAAATAAAACATGAAAAATAAACACAAAATGTGAACTAAAAACAATAATCACAGAAGAATGAAGGAAAATGATGTAGAAATTGCAAAAAACAGATTAAATCTGTACCAAGAAACTTAAAAGTTGTTGTGGACACTATAAGATATTCTACTAAATACTAAATTAAGAAATAAATACAATATTTAAAGCTAAATTGAGATTTTTGTTAAGTGTACGAAGACTTTTGTGGCGTAATTTTTAATAGCTTTTTGATAATCAATTTTTTAAAAATATAGTTATACTATTTTTAAAAAATTAATTATGTCATTCCATTAAGAATAACTTACAGATATCATAAAAAATTACAATTACAATATATTAACTTTTATTTCACGAAAACAATAAATTTTACAAGAAATTGAAAGTGTATGAACACTTTTGTGGCCCACTGTATATATTTATTTATTTATCTTGGAGGAATCGTTAATAAAATACATTTTATAGCACTCAATTGAGCTGAATTTTTATATACATGATTATTTTGGATGACAATACAGTAATTTAACTATACTTAATAAAAATTAATTGATTCAAACTAATTATTTAAAGAATTACAAATGCAGCCACGTTGGCATCATTTTTGGTGACACGATTGTTTTGGATGGCAATACGATACTTTAATAATTAATAAAAATGAATTCCCACTTAATGTTGAGATTCTGTTAGATGTATATACATATTTATATTCATTTTAACTATTTAATAGAAATTAGCTGAAATAAAAATTTTCTTTGATGGTCTAAGTAGGAATTGACTTTAAAATTTTTTTATATTACTTGCTGAGTATCAAAATTAATATGTTATTAATACGAAACGGAAATAAAATATATACTGAAACTATTATTAAAACTATTATTCCAAATATAAGAGCACTGCATACATTTTAGGTTCCTCGTGGGAAAGGGGGTGCACATTATACGGCGAATATGCCTAAAAATTAAAACTTGCAGTTTGAAAGTATGTGTCCGCGCTATACACCGTTGCGCGTTACACGCCGGATTTCACGGTAAATGTGCTTTCAACTACAGATAATAGGAAATTATCACAACAAATAAAATGAATAAAACTGCAACATTTTATTTAATTGATATTTATATTTTTTTTTATTATGAATGCAATCATTTTAAACAGGTGCTGTACTCCGGGATCCTCCGCTAACACAATGATGTCCACGATCCAAAATAAATTGCCTCTCTCCCTGTTCTAGAACATTCTCCTCAAATGCTAATAATTACATTTAAATTATGAGGCAAATAAGCTATTAATATAGAAGTATAAAAAATGTGTCTTGTGTATTTTAAACCTTAACGCCATATAATTTTAGAAATAAGTTATTTGTTAGAACACAATCAATGAGATTTCAATTAAGAGCGATCCCACCACTTTCAAATATGAAACTATCGAAATTGAATTCAAATCTCTTTCATAACATCTTCAGAGAAAATAGTCAAACAAATATTTTTGGAAACTTCCATAATAGTGAGATAGGAAAGCATTCCACAAGGAATCGGAGGGAAATACACAGTGTCAATGCAATTCATTTTATCTAATCCAGAACTGAATACATTAATATCATTTCCATATTAAATTAGCAAATAATAGATATCTAATAGAAAACTCACTTTTGGGATATTCCCATTCGCTCACTCTTTCCCGAATCTTGTTGTATTAACATAATCATTTGAACTATATTTGGAAAAGCATCTTGATCGCATCGAACATTCATTCTTATCGGTTGTACTTAAAACTTCTCTTTACATACTCTCGAATGCGCTTTGCTATATTTAGAATAAATAACTTGGTTCTTTCAAATGTTATTCTAATCTTTTTAGTATTTTCTATTCTGCAATGCAAAAATTTCCTAGACTGATATCGTGTTCTTCTCAGTGTGTCCTTTTTTTAACCTTACCGTAATCTATAATCTAGAATAGTTTTTTAATTCTAAATTTAAAAACATAACTTTGAAATGTGAAATATAAATTAGGTAAGGCTATCATAATATTTAAATTTCAAGCGAAAGTTTGAAACTGGCATCCTATGCATGATTTATTGTATTGTTATTTTTCCCTTTTTATAAAGAGACCGTGGGAAGTATACTACCCACAAAATTCATAAATTATTAAATGCTAATGGGAAGCTTATTTTCCATCTTTGACAGCGTTTCTCAAACTGCGGAGCGTACCCTCTCTAGAAGGACGTGATATATCTACGAGGGGTGGTTGGGAGGCAAGCATGTCGATAAGTCGAAAATAAAAGGTTTAAAAATTTACACAAATTTACTGAAAGGAAGCAAAATAAGATACATTCTGACATAATAAAAAATAAAATACACATTAACAATGATATAAAATACGCATAAATATATCAGTACTGCTCATTGTATTTGATAATTAATTTATCAATGCTAAGTTAAGAACAAGTTTAATAACTACCAGTGACCCCATGAGCTTGTCATTCATAAAATCATATACAAAAATAAACACTTATCTTGATAATTTGTATGGTTTATGTTAAATCCCTTAACTACCGATTAAAGGTTGCACGATTCGCTCCAAATGCCATCGTTTTCCTTGTAGGCGCACGTATGCGATGTGTTGGGGGGATGAAAAGCAATAAATAAGTAAAACATTCTCTAAGAAATCGGTTAACTCCCTTTCCAAACACTTTCTAAGTACTTTTATTGAAATCCACGCCATCCAAATAACTTTATGGATTTCAGTACACAAAGAAGTTCGTACTTCGGAAAGACGTATAAATACGTTCGGGGCAGTTAATGCTTTGGCTGAGTGAGACGTTTATATACGCTGGTGGCACTTAAGAGCTTAAAGTATAATTGTAGCTTTAGCGTCAAAGTATAGTATTACTGAATCCTGTACATTGTTATTATATGGAGGAAGGTGCGATGAAAATTATGAATGAATATATTGGATCGCAAATATTGAAAGTTGGAAAAGCACTGATCTATAATATAATGTGATTATGGAAGTTGTTACTCACTTAGATCAACTTCAAGATACATATGAAATTTGTACGATGCTAAAAAATAGTGGCGTCGAATTCTATACTTCCTAATTGATCTAGCAATTGCGAATGCTTTCATTCATTGGAAAGTATGTAGAAGAGATTCGGGACCTCAAGACCAATTAAATTTTCGACTACGTTTGACACGATAATTGACTTCTGAATTTCAAAGTCATTAAACCAAAGGCCACTTGTAAATTTTCTTGTAAGCAAGAAAACTTTTCCAGATGACATTCGCTTGACTAAAATTGGCGACAATATGCCAACTTTACAAAAAACACGTAGACGTTGCCGTCTTGGCTCTACGCAAGCACATGAGAAGAGAATAAGATATGTATGTACAGCGAACAAAGCCCTTCTATGCACTGATCTCTGCTTTTTGAAATTTCATAAAAAGTAATATGTATAAATTCTTAAATTTTTGAAAACAAAATATACCTAACTTATAATTTTTTTCTTCATTTTAGAATTAACGAGTTACATTTTAAATACGATATAAAAATAAATGCAAAAAATATGTCCTTATTTTGAGTAACTACCAGTAGGTAATAAGAAACGCAATTCCATTTGTGTTAATTTTGTATTAAAAGCTCGCGTTATACACCGGATTTTACGGTATTTTATAATAAATGAATTATTGATTCCCGAAAAATTACTTCAGATTTAAATTTCACCTCATTTGATGCGATTTTAACGATTTTCATTATCTTAATGTTCACATTATAAAATTCGTAACGGAAAATTTTGATAACATAATGATAATTTTTAAAACTTTTTGAAATTTTCCTTTTTTATTTATTGAAGATCTATTCCTTTAATTTTCTGTAATTGTTTTTTCATTCAATATTAGCTCTAATCATTTATATAAATTTTAAGATCATTGTGTCCTTGTGAATACTGGTTACTAACTGAGCTACTTCTTTTACATACCTAATTATAATGATATGGAAGTCACTTTAAGTGCAACTCTTATACCCCACGAAAATTTTAGTTATAGTTCTCTATTGACATCAAACACATAATCCTTTACATTTCAAACTAATTTTACTTCCATCGTTGTGTTCTACACGTATATTAGAACAGTTCAAACTTCTACTTGCTAGAAATTACTCAAGTTAAATTTCTCTACATTAAAATAAATTAGAAGAGACAACATCACATATGGGAAACTCTCCTGCTCGCCTATTGTTAGTTATGTATTTAGTCATGCAACGTTTGACGGTGTTGAAGTTGAGCTATATCTAAAATTAGACAGCTGTGGGAAGTTCCAAGTTTATTAGAATAAGTTTATATATTTGATATCTACACAATGTTTATTTCATTAGACCTTTATTAGATTTACTGTTACGCTGACTGAGGGCAATAATGAAATATACAATTTTGTATTTTAATTTTTGTTTATTTGCTTAGTGTTTTTAATATTAATTTTCGAAACAAATGAATACACTTCAATTTTTTTACTATAATCGTTTAACTATTAACGCTTGAAGATATATTTATTAGTTTCCAATACCTTTTTCTGAAAAAACAGGAGTAAGGAACTTTTCAAAATATTCACTGAAATATGGTTTTCAGTTCAATGTTCAAAATACTACAATAATCCAGGAAATAAAGACAGTATAGTTACTTTTTTGCATCAGCATTTGCAACATTTAAAAATCTGTTGTTATATCTATTCATGAGCTTCAAAATATTCATGTCATACTTTCTGTCACCAGTGCATTATGAGCTAGGAGGTCACTGTATTCTTCAAATTTTCATCTCTTCCAAAACGTTTACCAAACTCTTACCCTCCTTTCCCGGAAAAATTATCTTTTATCTCAGCTTAAAATAAAGATAGTATCAATGAGAACAAGGACAGAGAGAGTTACCGATATTTTTCTTAAATACCACTTGGCTTAATACACTGGCGCAGATGAGTACTACATGGGAATTCTCAAGCTCATGAATAGATACAACAAATGTTTAAATGAAGGAGGTGGTTACGTAGAGAAGTTGAGGAAGCTTCAAGGTATTTAACAGAATTTTTTTAAAGATAAACATATAACATTTTCCATTTATTATAACTAAATGGTCTTTTGTTTCCGGATGGCCCCCGTGCCGTAGTTAAAATACTAAACAGTACGTATTTAATATTCTGTCCAGTTATAAGTCTAACTTTATGAAACCGATCTGATAGAATTTTAATGATCTTCATAGAAAATCAATTCCTTAAAATTTTTGTACTCTAAAACGGTTCAGGAGTCTCCCTCTAGTGAGGAAATTGACCAATTTTAATCCCATATATCAGGGATGGCGAATCAGTGGCACGCGTGCCATCAATGGTACGCCACACAATATTTTGGGCACGCCAGGAGTCGAAATGGTTTGCATTTTATTTCAAAATAACAAGGTTCGCTATGAAGTATTACGAACAAACGCGGTCGAGAGCCCGCTCGTTTCTTATTGTCCTGCCTTAGTCATGGATTTCAATTGCTTAGGATGTAAAATTTGTCTACTCATAACATTGTCAATTTCGTTAAAAGCAGTATAGTTAAAAGTTTATTTGTGTTATATTTACGATTTTTAAATGTTATTTATTAATTTATTAATTCAGCAAAACAACAAACAGTGCAAGATAGTAAGTGTAACAAAGAATTTCAAATTTGGTGAATCTAGAAACATGGCACTATTAGTAAAGGCGACAAAGCGTTGTGTGTTTTATGTTCTGGAACAGTGGTATGCAGAACATCGTCTGTAAAACGGCATTTTGAAGCCAATCACAAATCCACTTGTTAAAAAAGTGAACCACAGCAAAAATAATTGTTTAGAAACCATTTGGCAGTTGACTCCAATTCAACATACATTCTACTAAAAGCAGCATCTTACAATCTTAATACAAGTTATTTATCATCCAATCTGCAACAACAGAAGTTACACTAATGTTACTTCTTACTACTATTTTGAATTACACACGTATAACTAAAACATTTACAATTGTACAGTGCAAAATGTATTTTTTTAGTAAATAACGAGTTTTCACCAATCACAAGTCAATTTATTTGACGGCACGTCTCTACCTCATTAAGCACTTCTTTAGAAAAAAATGGCACGTTGATCCATAAAGGTTTGGCCACCCCTGCCCTATATGGTGCCATAGTAGAAAGTGATACCAGATCCCGGGGAATGTATTAGATCTGCAGTAGTAATTACCAAACCCCAACCTCATTTTAAAAAAAAGTTTTGTTATACATGTCTAATTGCAGATTTAAATTGTGTAATGAAGTTATCATTACTTTGGAGAAGAATCACAAGTAAAATTGATTTCACTTTCTATTAAAATTTCTAGAAGAGAGAGAGAGTGGTTTTTTTCCATTCTTTTTTTTTTTTTTTTGGAATTAAATACTCTGAAAAGAAGTTGAACCATTTGGTTTCAGGATCTTTCTCTAGGAAATAATGTTCATGTTATCTCCATCATGAAAGCACATTTTCCTCATCTTATTATAAAAAAGCATATTCTTTTTCTAACATTCAGTTATTAAATAATTTCACAATTAATTTTACCCGACTTTATTGGAGATAAGGAAATGAAATACTGGAATGCAAAGAATAAATTGTCATTTTATGTTATAACGTTTTTTTTAAAAAAAAAGCACTAATTATTAGCTCGCACTCGCTCTCTATGTATTTATTTATTTATTTACCTTGGTGGAATTTTCAATCGTTAATAAAATACACTTTAAAGCGCTCAATTGAGCTGAAATTTTGTATACATGATTTTAGTTTGGATAACAATGTAATAATTTAATTATAATTAATAAAAAATAATTGATTAAAAATAATTATTTAAAGAATTACAAATGCAATCTCGTTGGCATCATTTTTGGCGACTTGTGTCAAAACTTGAAAAGGTTTTATTCTCACGTTTTAAAGCATTCAGTTGAACTGAAATTTTATATGCACGATTGTTTTGGATGACAATACGATACTTTAATGAATAAAAATTATTTACCACTTAATGTTGTGATTCTGTCATATGTATATACATATTTATATTAATTGTAACTATTTAATGAAAGGTAGCTAAAATAAAAATTTTCTTTATTGATCTAAATAGGAATTGACATATTTTTTTTATGTTACTTGTTTTTTTGTGTGTCTGAAAACATTTACTATATGTGTATGTATATGTATAAATGTATTTGTGTGTATGTATAACTTATGTATTTGTATTTTGAAAATGTTTTAATCATACATATTTCCAATCCTTCTCCAATGTGTAATTTTAATTATTGAAAGCATGTTAGCAATATTGTGTTTTGTTCTGTATGTATTGTATTTGCATTCATTCTTGTTTCTTTTCGCTTTGGACTTCCTTTCGTGCCTGTATCCTTGAAACATCCTTCCACAATTGATTGAGTATTGACTTATAAGTTTTTCAGCCTTGTGTTATACTTGTCAGCACACAAAGAGTCTATCTAGAGTATCCAAAAAAATTGTTGAAATGATGTAAATACCGTCGTACCTCTATTTAACGAAGTCGCTAAATCCCGAAAAAAAGACGGTTATGTGGATATTTCGTTACGGTATCCGACTACGTTCGATTTTCAAAAGCGCATAAATGGATAATTTTCATGGTATTTAGTGTCACTTAGATTAGAATATATGCATAAAATTGTTTTAAGGACATTTTGACAAAAACATTTATTTAAATGCAATAGTTTGGCAAAAAATTAACTTAGAATAATTTTGTTTCAAATGTTCTCCTTTTGGGAAAAATGTTTCTATTAGAATAATATTTTGCCTGTATATAGCTCAGACCTCTCTACAGAGGCTCAACTAGAATTTTTTAAATATATGACTTAGAAGTGGGTTTATTCATATTTTACGACAACAGAGGGAAGCCATTTTAAGAAAAAAAAACGCCGATCATTATTTCAATGGATGGCAACTCTGAAAATAATGTGTATTTTTTTAAATATTCTAATTGAGACTTTGTAGATAGATCTGAGCTATATACAGGCAAAATATTATTATAATAGAACCATTTTTCACAAAAGGAGAACATTTGGAAAAAAGATTATTCTAAGTTAATTTTTTGCCAAAATATTATATTTAAATAATTGTTTTTTGTCAAAATGTCCTTAAAACAATTTTATGCATGTATTCTAAGCTGAGTGACACTAAATATCATGAAAATTATTCATTTATGCGCTTTTTTAAAATCATGGTTCCGAACGTAGTCGGATACCTTAAACGGAGATTCATCTTCCAATGTACTTTAAAAACTACATAGAACAAATTATAAATTCATAAACACTGTGCATTATTATAAAAAGTAATTATTCACATTTTGTAAACTAATAAAGTTTCATTTTATATATCTTACCCATGTAAAAGAAATCTGCAAGGATAGCAAGGGGAAAAAAATTCCGAAGACACACGGTATTTTAAACTTTAAAAAAGCAATTTTATATTAAACTTAGGAATTGAAGCCTGTGAATAATTTTAAACATACATCTTTTATAACAAGAGATTTTAAGCGTATAAATAGCACATGCGTCTTTAAATTCAATTTCTGATGAAATAGATTAGCCTTGAGATTTTTCTTTGAAAAAAATGTTTTCTTTCATAATACACCGAAACTCCCATCAGGGGCATTTTTTTTTGGCACAGTAATCCACTTTGTTTCAAATGATTTTATCCTTCCATCCTACGATGCTTCAGAAATCCTTTAAAAATAGGGCGAAAAAAATTCGAATCACAAGAAGAAAATTTTATTGTATGGAAAATGCATTTCGCGCTACTATAGGGGGTAATCTTACGAAGAAAGTATTAAAATGTTCTTGGTTCCAGGAAAAAAATCGTTAAATAGAAGTTCGCAAAATGGAAGTCCGACTGTATAAAATGCACTCATTGAAATAAAACACTGAAGAAGTTTTTTTGATGGATTGATTAGAAATTATGCAACGAGAGAGAGAGAAGCCAATAAAATTAATAATTACAGAAGGCCATTCCCTCTTTATGGGAACGGTTTCGTGATTTATTTTCTCGTTTGCATTTTGAAATAAATTTTTGGCAACTTCAAAATAATCGTCTGGTAATGTTTTCTTTCGATTGGAATGTAAAATAAAAGATTTATTTTTTGAAAATGTCTTCTAAAATTTATATATTGCTCGAAAGGTTACGTAATGCATTTTCCGAGGAGAAATATTCGTGTCAACAAATTAAAAAGAGGTGTAAAAATCTCGGTTATAACATTTTTAAAAAAAAGTTATTTATGATACATTAAATTTGAAATGAAAAAACAAAACATCTACATGAAAGTAAAAATTAAAACAAGACCACACGATCCTCATTCTAAGTCTGTTCGAAAGTAGACAACTACCAAAAAAATGAAAATCTTAATCCTAAAAGAAATTTCACCGTTTGAAAGATTCATGGTATTGAAACTAGAAATGTCTACCGGTACTGTAAATAAAATCATTCATAAGGATTTGAAGTTAAGAAAGGTATTTAAGCCTAAGAGTTATCTGCTTTTGCCAAAACTTATTGCTAGAGCAGTGTTTCTCAAACTTTGAATACTGGCGACCCAATTTTCGATCAGAAATTTTGTCGCGCCCCACCCCCTGTACAACAAAAATGCATTTACTGCAATAAAAATTCCCTTTAAGAGAGAGACGCTAAAGTTACAATACGATCTTAATATAAACCGTACAAATTAATACGATAAGTATATTAAATTTTGTATATGTAACTTTTAAGTAATATATATTTTAAGAAAATTACTTAAAATATATATTAGTTACTTATTATTATGTTATTTTTCTTTCTCTAATTTTTAAATTGGAACAGATCACAAAATGATATATTTAATTAAAGATTTATTTCCGTCATCATTCATTTCTCCAAGTACAAATGGGATTAGAAAAATAATCCAGTCTATATGTTGCTCTCTATCATATCCATCACATCTGGCGTTATAGGGTACATTTGCGTGGGTCTGGGCAACCTGCCGGACGTCTGCGCAAAACATGTAAAAATGCTTTTCCTCGTACAATTCCAGTCAGTTTTGGTCGACTCGATACTCCTGCAGCAACCGAATCTAGCTTGAATGTACATTTTTTTAATTTACACGTTAATTGAAATTCACGGTAATTAAGTATTTACGGCAGTAGATTAAAACAAAATCATACATACATTTTTTAAGTCGTAAGCAAACATTCGATGATAAAAAAGAATCAACAAGTACACAGACGAGCATGGTTCCGAAAATTAAATCAAGGCGATATTCTCAAAAATACTTAAATTTTGGATTTACCACTATTGAAGTAAATGATGGGGAAAAAAATTTAAATTTTCCAGCTCGTTATGTGTTAAAACTTACAAATCTGAAGAACAACATGTGAAAGTTGTTTTTAAAACATGTAAAATCATTTAGCTATGTTGGCAAAGAATTTTAAAAAGTATTTCTGGAAGAGTACAACTTGGTAGCAAGTTACGAGTGGATTTTAGGGATGTATTTCAAAATACTCCAGAAGGGCTCTTAACTTCCGAAGAAGAAATCTTCATAGATTTCACATCCAGTGAAAAAATAAAACGCAATTTTGTAATAAATCGCTCGTTGAATTTTGGGGTAGAGGTGGATGATGAATTTTCTGCACTGAAAACAAAAGCACTTCGCACTATTACCATTTTCAACATTCTACCTTTGTTAAACCGGATTTTCTGAGATGGCTGCTTTGAAGACAAAATATAGATCTCATCTAAATATAGAAAAACAAATAAAAGTGTCAATTTCTGATATTAAACCATCCTTTGAAAAACTTTCCTCTACAAGACATGCCCATGGAAGTCCCTAATAATTATTAAACTTGTTCTTAATTTAGTAATAAGAAAATATTTATAAAATACCTTCTTCCGTACTGATACATTAAAATTATACTGGCTGAAACACCGGCTCTTCTCACGAGTTCATTTTTTTAAAAAATAAACATTATTCTTGATATAATAGCTGAACTGTAAGGAGAGTAAAACTGCGTGCACGTCATTGTATACAAAAATGTAAAATGAATTTTTTTAGATAAATGCTATAATTGTAAATAACTGTTTAAAAAAACTGTTATTTTAAACCTCACATAATTAACATTTAGAATTAATGTTAAATAATGAAAAATAATATAAAATTACGATGAAGAATAATTGTGTTACTTTTTAATATTTAAAGCGAGAAGACTTCAAAATGTTTTAACCCGGGAGCAGGCACGCATTCGATACTAACGCTACTGGTAGTTTGGGGGGACTCAGTCAATCCAATTATTTGTTTATAATTATTTTTACTGTACACGATACAAATCGGAATTCCAGTGAATAATAATTTTAAGAGAAAGTATACTCACCGGCTTTCAAGGACTATTCAATTTTTCTTTGATGATTTGAGAAAAAATCCAATAAAACTGAACTAAAATGATTCAAAATTGCAAGACCATAATAAAGGGCGCAAATCAGAGACACTTTCCACTAATATTACAGAAATGTTAAATCAATCAATTCTTTTTCAAATATCGTAAAACTGTTTATTATTTACTATTTCCCTAAGCGAAAAGCAAACGCATAAAAGATGGGACGGAACTCTAATGTAGAACTAACCATACCATAAGTTTGAAGGCCAATCAAATGATTAACAAATGTATTATGCAGCCTGGCTGAAAAGTGAATCATGTCTTCCTTTTCTTTTTCTACAACTAATGTACAGTATTTCAATAATAATTACATTGATGAATTGTTAATCTTAGAATTTTTCTTAGGTTCTGGGTTTCATTTTTTCTTTTAATGAGTAGCATTTTATGTTAAAATGCAATAAAGAAATCTCTCATTGAGGAAATACAGCAAATTAAACAAAATGTTCTTTTTTCTTTAATTTGGTTTTGGGATCAAAGATAGCTATTTAATGACGGAAAAATGCCAGATGATAAACATAAATTATATCAGTGTTGCTGTGTATATTTTTATTATTATGGAAGAAAGCGTTTTGTTTTACTTCTCTTTCCGGTTATTTTTTTTAAAAAAATCTTTAAATTTTCAATATGCTCGCGCCCCTCTTGTAAGGTCATCGCGCCTCCAGGGGGGCACGTCCCACACTTTGAGAAACTCTGTGCTAGAGAAAATAAAATGGAAAAAATTGTGTGTGTGTGTGTGTGTAAGAAACCTAGCTGCTGAAAAATGGAAATTTGTGGCAGTACTAGATGAGGCAAGAATATATTTAAGTGGGTAATGAAAGAAGACTAATTTTCCTTTGCTCAACTGACGGGAATGACCGTGCGAAATGGCTACGTCAATGAACAGAAAAGTTTGCAAAGGGATTCATGATAGTTGCAGGATTTTGTTAAGCAACGAATAAAAAATAAAAAAGTCTCAAGTAAAGTCAAAATTATACATAATTCACACATACACACTCTACTGTCAGCAGAATATTTTAGAACCAATTTTTGAAGAAGAAATTCCAGCCTTGTATAGAAAGGACATTGATAAAGTTGAGCTTAATATGGACAAAGCTACTAGTCATTCCTCAGAATCAACTGCCTCTAATTTAGCAAAAAAAAAAAAAGAATCATAAATAGAAATAAAGAGTATTCCATTTGATGAAATACCTGTAAAATCACATGACACTTCTCCAATGGACTTTTATGGTTACAGTTTATTCAAATGAGCCATAGGGAAACGGCATTCATTAACACTGAACAAACTTGGAAAAATGGTTCAAGAGGAAAGGAGTAAAATTGGAGTAAGGCTTTAAGAAAAATTTTATTTTCATGTAAAATAGGAGCTAGAGCTATTGTCAAAAGCCTGGCTATCAGACAGAACCAAATTGCCCCCCAAAAAACGACATTTATAAATAAAAATTATCAAAATCGTTTACACAAAGGGTGAACGACAATTTGTATTTCAAGAATATTATTTGCTTATTTTGCCCCCCCTTTTTTTTTTAAAAAAATTGCTTAGCATTGCGATAAAGCAAGAGAGAACACTGGTAAGAGCAAATTTGGAAATAAATATTGTTGCGTTGATCGGGGTTTGATAATTTTATGCCAGTGTTTCTCAAACTGTGGGGCGCGCCCCCCTGGGGGGGCGCGATAACCTTTCGAGGGGGGCGCGAGCATATTGAAATCATAAAAGGCTTAAAAAATTATTTTTTGGAATGAAGTAAAACAAAATGCTTTCTGACAAAATAAAAAAAATACACATTTACACTGATATAAATTATATATATCATCTGGTTTTCCACTTTCAAAAGATTCCACTTCAAACGCTCATTAGCTATCTTTGATCCTAAAACCAAATAAAAAAGATATTTTGTTTGCTTTGCTGTAATCCCGCGATGAGAGATTTTTTTATTACGTTTCTTGTAACCTCTAAAATAGTACTCTTGATTATCATCCCTTTGACCATCAAACTTACTGGTATGCTTAACTCCGTCTACTTTTCTTTTAGGAAAGTTGTAAATAATATTTTTCTGTTGCTTTTCCCCCCATGTAAATGAGTTTTATGATATATGGATAAGCATATTGAGCACTTTGAAGGAATAATTGGCCAAGATGTATTTTTATGAGTAATCTGAAATATATAATGCATTATAAAAAACGCGTTTTACACAATTATTTTTTTAGAACTGGCATCGATGTTTTTGTATCGAATACATTTTTTTCATGGGAGTGGTCGCATGAGGCGCTGAATCACTCCAAATTCTGGTAAAACTGTTTATTCGTTAACAGTTTCTTGACAGTATCCTCCGATATGACAGTCTTTATGGAAACTAAAATGAATTTGTCACATTTATGCCTCTTTTTTTAGAGTGGCAAACGGTTTTTTACAATCAAGGTACTTGTTTTGATCGAGTTCCCTTCACGACCACTTTTGTTCAGAAATATTTTCTATGAATATGCTATACTTTCCCCTACGATTAAGTTTGTGGTTTAAATTGCTGTGTTGTACAACTTATTATGGTTTATAAATGTAAATGAGCAGAATATAAAAAAAATGGGCATCTGTGATTTCTCTATTGAAGGAAGATGAAACTGATCAAGCAATTCAAGAACCTGATGAAATAATGCATATTAATCGTGATAGCGAAAGTAAATATGACAAAAGTGATAGACATGAAACGTTTGAGTTGAATTGTAATTTTTAAATGCTGCCTAAAGAACTCTATCAAGAAAACTAAGAAGCCATAAATGTAACACTTCGCCTTGTCAAAAAGACACAAGCAAGAAAAGGTTACACATGCTATTTGTAGATCATCAAAGAATAGCAAAATTACAATAACGTGAGCAAAATATGACAGTTTTGATTGCAAATAGTGTTCTTGTATTGTTAGTGAAAAGTGTCTGTGATTTATGTTCTTTATTAAGGTCACACACATTTGGAATGGTTTCTTTAGTTTTATTGGATTTTTTCTCAAATAATCAAAGAAAAATTATAAAGTCCTTTAAAGTAGGTAAGTATATTTTCTCTTAGTTAAATTATTCACTGCAATTGTGATTTTTATAGAGCACAGAAAAAAATAATTACAAAAAAAAGGATTGGGGTGACTTGGTGAAGTGATCGCGCGACCATTAACGTTAGTGTGGAGTGGGCGCCTGCTTCCGGGTTAAAACATTTTGAAGGTTTCTCGCTTTAAATATTAAAAATAACACAATTATTCTTTTTAGAATTTTTCATTCGTTTTCCTTATTTAATATTAATTCTAAATGCTAATTATGTGAGGCTTAAAATTACAGTTCGTTTTATTTATAATAGGAGCATTCATTTAAAAAATCATTTTATATTTTTATATGCATTGTTGTGCACTTGGTTTTACTCTCCTTACAATTAAGCTATTATATCAAGAATAATGTATTATTTTTTAAAAAAAATAATCGCACAACGGGTACTTCAGCCAGTGTACTTATAAATGTATCAGTACTGCACGATGTATTTAATAACTAATGTATTAATACTAATTTAAGAGCAAGTTTAATTATTATTAGTGACTTCCATGGGCTTGCAAAGCAAAGGTTTTCAAATGAAGGCTTAATATTAGAAATTGACACTCTGAGTTCTTATTCTATATTTAGCTGAGATCTATATTTTGTCTTCAAAGCAGCCACCGCAGAAAATCCGGTTTCACAAAAGTACGATGTTGAAAACGGTAAAAGTATACGAAATGCTTTTGTTTTCAGTTCAGAAAATTCATCATCTACTTCTGCCCAAAATTGAAAGAGAGTTTTATTACAAAATTGTCTTTTAATTTAGCCACTAGATGTGAAATCTATGAAAATTTCTTCTTCGGTAGTGCCGAGTCCTTCTGAGATATTTTGAAATGGATCTCTCACCCATTCGTAATTTGCTATCAAGTTAGCCTCAGCATAAAAAATATTTTTTAAAATTTTTTACCAACATAGCTAAATGATATTCAATAGTTTTATAAACAACTTCCACATGTTGTTCTTCAGTTTTGTAAGTTTTTACACATTTATCCGCATTTTCAAACATTTCTAGGGGTTTTTTTTGGCTTTAAATTTCGGCTCCATAATTCTAATTTTCTAAAAAAAGCATTAATTTTGTCACTCGTGTCAAACATATGTACATTTGATCCTTGAAGTTGAAGATTCAATATATTTAATTTCTCAAATATATCGACTAAGTAGCTCAACTTCATCAGAAATAAACCATCTCGAAATTTCTCAGCTTCCGGTAGGTTTTCCTCTTCTAGAATAATGGTAATTTCATTTCTTAATTCATAAACACGTTGTAAAAATTTCCCGCGTGATAACCGTCTTGCTTCGCAATAAAATAGCAACGATGAATACACTGCGCCCATGTCTTTGCAAAATCCAGAAAAGATTCTTGATTTTAGGGGTCTCATTTTTATGTAATTTACTACAGTCACAACTGTCATTAGCACAATATTCAGGCCACGACTAATTTCTTTGGAAGCCAGAGCTTCTCTGTGGATCTTACAATGTGTCCAGATACACAGTGGAGATTTTTGTTTCACAAGTGCTTGCATACTTTAAATCTTCCTGACATTGTACGAGCACCATCGGTGCATATTCCGACACAATTTTTCCACTCTATATTTGTCTCATTTATAAAATTATTTAAAATATCAAATAATGCTATTCCTGTTGCATTAAGTTTTATTAGTTTGCAAAAAAGTAGTTCTTCTACCGCTGACATACCATCCCAAAATCGAACATACGCAATGAAATGAGCATCTTTATTGCTATCTGTTATCTCGACAAGCTGAATTGAAAACAATTTATCACGAAACTTACCGAAAAGCTGCTGCTCTACATCTTCAGCGATATCATCAATTCGACGGGAAACAGTATCATTTGATAGGGGTATGGACTGCAATTCTTTGGTAAAATTGTCTCCAAACATAGTTTCTACGATCCCAATTGCTGCAGGCAAAATAAGCTCTTCGGCAATAGTGTGAGGCTTTTTACATATGGCTATTTTATGTGATACTTTGTAAGAAGTAAGTAAAGCTTTTTCATTCACTGACAAAGTTTTTTATTAAAATGTTTTTGTTTTTCATATGATTTTAATTTTGATTCAAAGAACTCTCGATGTTTGTTAATGTACTTACCATGAAGCGTTTCGAAATGTCTTTTAAGTTTATTAGGTTTCACACTGTCTGCTGCCAATATTTTTGAGCAAATAACACACAGGGGCTTTTCTTCTCCATTTAATTCAGTAATGGTAAATCCAAAATTCAAGTATTCATGAGAATATTTCCTTGATTTAATTTTCGGAACTGTGCTCGTCTGTCCACTTGTTGATGCTTTATTATCGTCGAATGTTCGCTTATGACTTAAAAATTTATCCATGATTTTTTTTTGTTCCAATTTTCTGCAGTAATACTTAATAGTGTGAATTACAACTAACGCGCAAATTATAAAATGTACATTCAAGATAGATTTGGTAGCTATAGAAGCATCGAATCGACCAAGACTGATTGGAATTGTACGAGGTACAGCATTATTATATGTTTTGCGCAGACGTCGGATAGTTTGGCCAGACTCACGCAGACGCTCGCGAGAATGCCAGATGTGATGGATATGAGAGAGCGCAACATAAAGTAGACTATTTTTCAATTTCTACTATAAGTTCACTCTCTCATATATATATCTTGTTCAAATTTTCAATCGTTGATAAAATACTTTCTATTCATTCATTCAAGTTCAAATACATTTTTTAAAACTTGTAGTGGGTGACACTTCATGTTAATACAGTTCTTTCAAATTTTAATTCATTAATTAAATTTAAAAAATGAATGGATAGTAACAAACAAAAATTATAGTCCAAAAGCATTTATAGAAAGGAAAACTTTTCGTGCTGTCCCCTGTAACGCAATGGATAGCGTGCTGGGCTTCTAATCTGAAGGACGGTAGTTCGAATTCCATCCAAGATGGCCTAATTTCTGAGAATGTGTGTGATTTCTTCTTTACTTTACACACACACACAACACTATTTTCTTACTCTAATTAAATTTAATTAATGAATAAATTAGTAACGAAAAAAGAATAGTCCAATACCCCATATATAGAAAGGAAAAAGACAAATTGCAAGGAAAATCGCTTTCTGTTTTGTCGCTTAACATTGTGATTCTGTCATATGTATTACATATTTGTATTAATTGTAACTATTTGATAGAAAGTAACTAAAATAAGTTTTTCTTTGTTGGCCTAAGTAGGAATTGACTTAAAATTTATTTTTTATGTTACTTGTTCTAATGACATTTGTACTTTTAGAAATGCATGATGGACGAAATAAATCTTTAATTAAATGTCATTTTGCAATCTGTCCCAATTTAAAAAATGAGAAAGGAAAAATAACATAACATTATAATTATTACTTAAAAGTAATTCGCTTAAAATATATATTATTTAAAAGTAACGTATACAAAATTTAATACTCAAAGTGCATTATTATTGCATTCAATACATTATTATTGGGGGGGGGCGATGAAAATTATGATTGGGTCGTCAGTAGTGAAAGTTTCAGAAGCACTGTCTTACTTAATTTATTTATTTATTTTGTTTAAAAGTAGTATACAAAATGTAATACTTATGCTATTAATTTGTATGGTTTATAATTAAGATCGCGTATAGTTGCTTTAGCGTCAAAAAGCATTATTATTACATTCAGTATATTATTAATGTATAAGGGGGGCGCGATAAAAATTGTGATTGAAAAGGGGGGCGCCAGTATTGAAAGTTTGAGAAAAGCACTGTTTTATGCAAATAAAATCATCAAACCCCAATAGCAAGATAGTTCTTTAAGAGCGATTCAAATGTATTGTAGGGAAAACAATTCTTGAAATACAGGATTTAGCAGCAAAATTCGCAGACAAAATCTAAGAAAGTCTTCATACCTCCAACAGCACCAGTATAAAGAGTATAGTTCAAATACAAGTATATGAAAGAGTATTCAGAAGTACACGCTCGTTCAACAGCCGAAGTAATCACCAATCACTTCAATGATATAGTCAAGACTACTTGTCACTAGTCAAAGTAATACTGACTATTCGCTAGTCAAAACCATACTGATTGAGCTCGGCGAGCGTCTACCTAGTTATATCCATCGCGGAATTTTTAAGAAAGATCCGCCTTCGTCATAGATAGTGAATTTAGTGGATTTCTCCACTAATTTCCAGAAGAAATCAGAGGGTCCCGAACTCGCCCAAAACGGTCACCAGCATAATCGCCAAGTTACCAAAATGGTCACCGTCGCCAACTTGGTCACCAAAAATGATGCTAACTTGGCTCTATAGCCAAGATTTCGCCAAGCTCTCATTGAATCGCTATTATAACGTAAGGGACGACGTTGCCTGTGGATACTACAATATTAACATAAATTAAATATAACATAGAGTGGTATAAATGTACTACACATCCAAATACAAATTATTTACACTATTTAACACAAAATTCACAACATCATATTATCCACCATATTTGAACCACAATTGGTTTAAGTATATTATACAAAGAAAAATTTGATTTAAGTTATTCTGATGTATGAAAGAAAATGCTAAATTAAATTGATTGATGCTATGTTATGTAACTCAACCTGATTTTAGTATCAAAGATTTTACAGATGGAATCTATTGTTGAATTATACGCATTTTGCAAATTGAATCGCATTTGAGTACAATCCGTACAAAAAAAAAATCTCAAATTTACTATAATAAAAGAATTTTGATAATTGGAAGTGTTTCAAATATCACAAATATGTTATATATTTAATATATTATCAGCATTTATATTATTATCAAATTTGCGTAAGGTCTTGTATCAAAGACTGTATTGCAGTGCTTCACAAACTTTTAATACTTTCGACTCACTATTCAATCACATTTTTTTCCGCGCCTCCCCCCCTGCATACAATAACAATGTATTGAATTCGATGATGCGGTACTTTGAGGCTAAAGCTACAGTACAACTTGAACCTCTCCGCCACCAGCGTATATAAACGTCTTTCTCGATCAGTGTCTAAAATGCCCCGGACGTATATACACGTCTTTGCGAAATACGATATTTTCTGTTCACTGCTATCCATAAAATTATTCCGAAGGCTTTGGAATGTAACAAATGGCCCCTGGCAGTGATTGCGAAGGATTCACTTATTTCAGAGGATTTCCTTTTTTATTCCCTCCTCCCCCCCATACATCACATACGTTCGCCTACGTAGAAAACAGTGGGATTGGGAAGCAAAACATTTAATCGGCACATTTGAGAGATTTATTATAAACTGTACAAATTATCAAGATAAGTGTTGATTTTTGTATATAGTGTTATACGTATATAATAAGCCCACGGGGGTCACTGTTAATTATCAAACTTGTGCTTAACTTATAAAATACATTACGCAGTACTTACACATTTATATAAGTGTATTACATAAGTGTAAATGTGTATTTTATTTGTCATTGTATCGGAATGTATTCTGTTTGTTTATGTTAAGTAAATTAATAATTTTTTAAAATAATCTTTTGTTTTCGACTTTTCAATAGGATCGTGCCCCCCAGGGGGGGTGCCCCACAGTTTGAGAAGCACTGCTGTATTTTTTTTTAAATAAGTGCATTCTAAAACAGTATAGCATCTTACATTCCTTATCAATATTATTATATGTAAAAATTAATGAAAGAAACAATCGTGAGTACTTAAAAAAAACATCCACTTTACAATGTTATTCAAAAACACAAAAATAAAAAAAAATAAAAAATATTTGAAATTGAAAGACTAATGCATGTAGAATAGCTCACGTTTTTGGATTGAATTTTTTTACACACAAATGCAAAATTCTATCCACTTGCGTTGCATTTTTAAAGCTGAATTTTAGATTTTGAAGCAGGTTTCTTCTAGAATTTGAAGACAACGAAAGTGAAATATATGTATGTTATTCGAAATTTCGTTTCTAGTTACTATGCTAGTCATCTGGGTATAAAATTTGAACACCAATTCTATGCTTTGCAGTAAAAATGCGATTTCGCAACTTTTAATATTAGGTTAATACAGTTCGAATAATGACATTTGTACATAATGAATAACTTTCAGATGAAATAAAATTTTTAAAAGCACATTAATCACCAGAAAAGTTTTTAACAATTCACTTTATTAAGTTTGATTGAAAAAATTAGTTAAAAAATATTACTGTGCTTATATTTATTGATATAAAATGTAAATAATTTGAAATCAGAATTGTCTTACTTAAAATTCTCATCTTATATATTTTTATCTAAATAACAATTACGAATAACCTATTTCGAAATATAAGTCTCATTTCTTTTTACATTAAAGGATTAAGGCCTATATTTTGACAGACTTTTAGTGATTCCTCGTTAAAAAGACATGATCGTGAATTTTTTGGCGAATTTATTCACGATTCCTAGAACAAGAGTATCTTATTAACTTTCACGTGCCTTACTGACCGATTGAAACTTTTCCTAAAACACTTACGTAATTTATTAAAATAGCTAATGCAGTCGAATTTCTATATTACGAACTTTTTCCTGTAACCAAAAAAATTTCACGATTTTCTTCGTAATGTAACCTCCCAATTATGAAGTGCAGTTTCCATATAACAAACTTTTTTCACTTGGGATTCAGTTATTTTAACCCTATTTTTAAAGTATTTCAGGACACTTAAAGTTATTCTCTCTTTTAATACATTTTAATTCATAAATCTTGAACTGGTTTTATTGGGTGTCCAACTTGTAGAGAACAATAGAGAATTCTGTGCCTTTCATCCAAGAAGTGTACCTTTAACCCCCCATTGTCCAGTTCACTAGAAACATCTTTGATATCGCCTTTCACACTCAGTGAAGTTTTCTCGTGTCCCCGCAATCTAAAGCAACATGAGGGCAATTGGTGACGAACCTTGTAGTTTTGAATCATGGTGACACTTGAAGACGACACCTCAACTCTCTCTCGAAACTTCTACTCCTTGTCAAGGCAACCATGACCGCTTCCACATATTTAACGTACGTCAGCCCCTTTACATGGTGGGTCTTCTTCATAGACATTTGGACCCTAATCTACAACTCAACAGGGCCAGCTGTAAGATCGTGACCCTAACCTTTGGGCTACCAAGGATACTAAGATGTGCCAGAGAGCTTTGCCATTCACACCATCTACATCCACACTGAAATTTACACAGTTTTATTACCTTTTCTCAGTGTTATATCTTAGTATCCCGCAGTGAATATATGCTTCATTAATTAATATTATATTTGCTGCAATTGTAAGTAGAGGAATTATTCCATTCGAAAGTAGTTATTTGTTTCAAACTTATTAGATATAAAACTAAAAATAAAAAAAACTGTAGTATATATATTCAATTTTCAAAAATTTAAAGCTATTTTTTTTATTTTTGCGTAAAGTTTTTTACTATTCTTGAATTAAAAATCCAACTTTGAATAGAGTTAAAAAGGTTTTTTTTAAAAATCCATTTATTCAGATGATTATAGTATATAACCCTAATGTAGGGCCGCGGGTAGCCAGGCATCGGACTCCAGACCGGAAGTTCTGGGTTCGATGCCCGATGCCATTAAATACCCTCCGAGTACACACGGAGTACGTGCTCATTAAATCAGTGGGTCCGAAAGCCTTGAAGGCGGTCGCTGCAGAAACCACAAGTGCATGGGGTGGGAGACTATTTCCCTCCCCTCCAGTTCCATGCCTAAATTGTGGAGGTGGAGGTCGTTGGTGTCGCCATCTATCGTAATGAAGTCCAGTCTGTCTCAGGCTCTGTGGGGCAACATTCATTCCTTCCCTTCGGGAAGGACACGACAACAACAACCCTAATGTACATTTGATTGATTTTTAGAACAAAAGGAAGCAGTAACTCATCCTTTTTACCATAGTCGGGCTTTTCTACAATACATAATCATGAAGTTTTCTATTCTCTCTTAAATAAAAAAGAAGGAAAATTAATAATTATTTGCATGTATTTTCTATTCAAAAGTTTCTTATTGTCTATGCATTTCTGTTTCCTTTTTAAGTTTCCAGATAAGTTCCTTAAGTTTGTTTTCATTTACAGTTTCGATCACTGATCTTACTTCCTTCAATCTCTCAATACTCCCATCCTACAGTTGCATTGCTTAATCTCCCATACAAAAATTTTTCGAGTTGTAAGGGAAAAATAAAATAAGATTTCATTCCAAATAAACAGAATAGTTTAACAGATTAACTGGAATAATTATTGAAAAAACAATTACATTTCAAGAATTCACTGAACTAGAAGTTATCAGAAATCTAAAACTAGGAAAACTTTAAGTTAAGTTACTATGAATCTACTTTACATGTAGAGACACGTATTTCCTTTACAAAATGCATGATATGCACATCAATCCATTATCCTCCTGATTCCTTTAAAAATAAATTGCTGTTTAAAAAAAACTAAAAAATATTCCCTTTTATCATTAATCGAGCTAAGTCGTAACTTAATCTTTTAGTTGCCAAATCTAGAAATGGGATCTGAAATTACTCGCCAGACGCAGGATGGGATCTGAAAATGGGAAATCATTAATCCTGATGATCCTGATCAGGATAATGGAACAAAATGATTAAATTATTGTATTGTCATCAGTCCTGGACAAGTGAGCAAAATTTCGAATTAATCTGACCTTTTAAAGAGGATAAAGTGAGTGAGTGAATATTAAAGTCGCACTATTTAGCTACATGAGGGCTTTTGGCGGCAGACCACGTAATTCTGAACCATGGTCAAGTAACGTGGACGACACCTGAGCTTGTACTCCATTTCCTAACTACCACACCCCACCAACGGTAGGACATTTCAGCTCTCGACAGATGCACAGCTGACCTACACAGCGGGTCTTTAGTGGTACTGGGCTCAAACTGATGACATGCCTGCCATGATCCAAAACCTTGACCACTGGGCTACCGCAGCCCCTTTAAAGAGGGTAAAAATTGAGTTCAAATATTCCGTTATATACAAGTGAAACTTATAAAATGGCTCGAAAAATTGACTAACTGACTAACACATTTCCCGTTAGATCTTTGAGTAGCAGAGATAATTTTGGAAAAGATACTGATTTTTTGAAAATGATGTTCACATATATGATAACGTGTGTGTTCTCTACGTCATAAAAATATCAGAGGATAGAAAATTGTCTTATGTTTTACGCAGAAGCAAATTATAAGGCAAACTGAAAAGAATTTTCATACTATGACTTAAGTTTATGAAAATTATTCTTTAATACACCTAATTGAATCTTTTGTTGAAGAGGCGTTTTCAATTGCACTCTTCAGTTATGCATGTTCACGAAATATAATTAGAGTTTTCTAAATCAACAGCTTTCTGTTTAATGTAAATCACTTCGGAAAAATAACGCCGAAATTATTTGTTTGCAGAGGAATTTAATTATTTTTCCCTCTTGACTCCTTTCAACTAATGTAAATTCTCTTTTTACTCCATTTAACTTATTGTTGGAGAAAATAATGCCTAAAGGCGATTTCTTTTGTTGTAGAAAACTGTTCCTGATTAATACATCCGGGAACTAAAACGCTTTAGCAAAGCCAGGTTGAAAAAGCTGTAATGTAGAGAAACACTTGATAGTGTGTAAAATTAAAAACAATATATCTGAATTTAAAATTCTTTAAAAGGTTTGCATATTTCACGGAAATTAAATGTTCAATTCCAAAATATTTTTAAAAATATGTCTTTTCAGGAAAAAAATAATATCTATACAGACTATAAGTATATAAAGAAAAATGTTAATGAATAATGTTGTTTTTATATGAAATATTTACAACAAAACATATTTCGCAAGAATTTTTTTCATCTCGTTCAGTCTTTTTGGCTAGACACATCTCACTAATAAGAAGTTAGAAATAATTTCCTAGTCTCCGAGGGTTAAAAAAAATAAAAGGAAATAGAAACAATATCAATCTACTGAATAGATATGATTTGATTTGTTTATTAACGTTCGTGCTAGGAAAATACTCAAGAGCTATTAGATAAGAGAAAAAAACCAAAATCACACACACAGAAATGCAATATACATACAATAGATTATATTCAAATAATAATGTTGAGTAAAAACGAAGAGAAAAAATTGGAATTATATATTTGGGGGATTGAACAAAAAAAAAATATGAATTTCTTACATGTATTGGGTTGTATGTGAATGTGATTTCCATGAGCGTTAGATTGTTAATAGCATGTAATCAACAATGAGCTCTTACTAGCTTATATTACAAAAAAAAATTATGCTAATTAACATCTTCATCAAATTTTTTAAGCAAATGGGACAATTCTTATTTTTATATTCACATTTGTATTTAATGACATTCATCAAGCGAACCATACAGTAATACAAGCTATAAGCTAGAAGCATGGTATATAAATATTTTTATGCATACAGTAACGTTGCATTTGATTTTTAACTATTCATAAATTCTAAGGGTCTTGAAAAAAACATTTAAAAATAAGTTACGATTTTCTAATGCTTTGCATTTACTTAAATTTCTCATCCAGAATTGAATATCTCTCACAGATTTCTCTCGTTTTTCTTTATTAATTTGTTAGAGGATCTCAAAAACATTTTGAATTCCTTAGCCTACTTCTAAAAATTTTAAATACATACATATATGTCAGGTTTGAAAAGTTTAGGTTCAAAATTAAGGAAGTAATAAATGAAAATAGAGCGAACTCTTTACCATCGCGTAAGGATTTATGAGTAAACAAGCCTGTTAAAAGGAGCAACGAGCGCTGACGAAGGCGAACGCATACTAAGGAAGGACTTGGCTGGTGTCTCCTCGCTGCGATGTTGTATTTGGTAACACCCGGTTGCGCGGCAAAAGGTCCGCCATGTTAGATTATATATGATGAAAGCGTAATAAAGGAATATTGTGAAGATGATGATCTCCTCATTTTACCAGCAGGCCTGGGGCCTGTCAAGAGCCGGTAGGATGATTTAAAGTACCGAAAAATACGCGAGGAAACCAATGGAATGAACTTCAACAATTTTTTTTTCGAACGAGCGACTGCATTGAAAACGATACTACCATGGAGGACGACTCTTTCCGGCAGGAGTCACCAGTCAACACATCCAAAGAGAATCAATCCTTTTTTTCCTGAATTTGATCTTAATAAGTTTAGTAGTTTTAAAAGCTTTCTTAGCTGTTTTGATCAACAATGTTTGGAATATCAAACAGACGAACAATGGAAGAAGCAAAATATTCCTAGATATCTCACGGGAGTTTATCTTAAATTTTGGTACGAAAACCATTTATTTGAAAAGTCGTACCAAACAAGTAAAGAATTATTAATGACGGTGTTCGATGCGACGAAACAAGAGGATATTCGAAAATTTCACAAATTAAAACTAAACGACACTAAAGAATTAATTTCGTTTTTTACGGAAAAACTTTCGTTGGGAAAGAAACTAAATTATGATGACAGTTCAATTGTGGAACATATGACATTATCAAGTCCCATACAGTTTCAGAAGTTCCTGGTTATCAAGAAGATTTCGACACCCTGTGAATGGATCTCAACGATGCGACAATTAATCGCAGTAACACCGGACAGCGCAGACCGAAAACCGGTAGATACTGGAAGTTATACCCGATGGAATCACGCATACGGTAGTGTACACAGAGGAACTGATCCACAGAACAGATTCAGTCAAGAGGAAATCATGGACAGCCACATCAATCGCACATGATGAGATTCAGTGGGAGACAACAGAATCGACATAATCTTTACTCGCCCAGAAACGAAACTAACCAGAGGCAAGGATGACAACTAATTATTGAGTCAATGGTATGTTCCAAGCACTTTTGTACTCTAATTGACACAGGAAGCAATGTGTCATTAATTCCAATAAATTTAGCTAAACAATTAAAAAACATTAAAATTATACAAAATAGTAATGTAAAAATAAATCAAACTTGTGGGACTATTCAACCCAAAGGTATAATTAAAGTTTATATGAATATTGGATGTATATCTAAGCAAATAGATTTGTTTGTAATTGATACTGAATTGCCTTATATTATTTTAGGACTTGAATATTTACATTTATTTAAGCTTGACATTAGTATTCGTAACATGTGTATTTTTCAATGTGGTAAAAATTTAAGTAATATTAAATATGTAAATAAGTGCGTTGGTGAGTTGAGAACATATCATGGGACATATTGTAAAACTCTTAATAATGATCAAAATATGAACTACTATAATGCAAATAATGAAGATATTAACGTTAAGAATAATAAAGGTTTAGATCAAATATCAGACAGCCCTGAAGCTGATCTGAAAAGATTGTTTAACCCAGCCATGGTTGTTGAGGACACAGTACCAAAACAAACTAGTGAGCCATGGGAAGATTTAACCCAACTTCTTGACAAATTTCAAACCATATTTTCACAAAATAAGTATGATGTAGGTTGTATCAATTTAGAGCCACAAAGAATTCATTTAATTTCAGACCTTCCTATAAGTTTACGCCCTTATAGAAACAGTCAACAAGAATCTAAAGAAATACAAACACAGATAGAAGAATTGTTAAAAGCAGGTTTTATTAGACCCTCCCATAGCCCATATGCTGCCCCTGTAACTTTAGCATACAAAAAGGATGAAGGGGAAAGATCAAGATTATGTATCGATTATAGAAAACTAAATGAAATCACACGAAAAGATTCCACCCCTGTACCTCTGATAGACTTTGTAATTGATAATTTAACTCATGCTAAATTTTTCTCTACGCTCGACTTAACAAGTGGTTATTGGCACATTAAAATTCATGAAAAAGACGCAGAGAAACTGGCTTTCACAACTAATTTTGGACTCTATGAATGGTTAAGACTTCCATTTGGCTGGAAAAATTCCCCAGCTGTTTTCCAAAGAACTATAAGACAAATTTTACAAAAATATCAGTTAACTTTTGCTTTAAACTATTTTGATGATATAATAATTTTCTCACAATCTTGGGAAGAGCATTTAACTCATTTAGATACAATATTTCAAATTTGTAAAAAAGAAAACATTAAACTTAAAAAATCAAAATGTCAGTTTGCACAGGAAAAAATAAAATTTTTAGGATATGAAATAACACAAGGTCATTATTCCCCAAGTAATCCAAATATTGAAACAATAAGAAAATGAGCATCACCTAAAGATGTGAATGAACTCCAAAGATTTCTTGGTTCCATCAATGTTTATCAAACATTTATAAAAGATTATGCAAAACTTAGAGTACCATTAAATAAATTACTTAAAAAGGTGCAATTTGGAATTGGTCACATGAATGCCAAGAAGCTTATCAAAAGTTAAAGAATTGTTTAATCTCAAAACCTATACTTAAATTATACAACTCACAATATCCATGTCATGTATTTTGTGACGCAAGTCAGAAATCAATAGGCGTAGTCTTGAAACAACAACACCCAGATGGAACACTTTACCCCATAGCTTATCACTCGAGACAATTACTTAAACATGAAAAAAATTATACAATTTCAGAAAAAGAGTGTTTAGCAATTATAGATGCCTTAGATAAATTCCACTGTTACCTACATGGATCCAAATTCACAATACATACTGATCATGCTGCTTTACAATGGCTTAAAAGTGTAAAACATTTAACTGGACGTTTATTTCGGTGGAGTTTAAAACTTTCTCAGTATGAATATTCGATAGTTTATATAAAAGGTAAATTAAATGTTGAAGCAGACATGTTGTCGAGGAACCCTGTATGCCATTATATATCACCCATTTGTCATTTTTTAAATACTGATGAAATTATTAAATACCAAAATTCAGAGAACATTAATGATCCAAAATATATAAAAATTAATGATGTATTAACAGTTAAGAAAAATAATTTAATTAAAATTGTAGTACCGTTATCTTTGAGAGAAAAATTAATTACAACTGCACATGAACAATTTGGTAACCCAGGTGTAAAAAGATGTTAAAATTAATTTCCCCAATTTACTACTGGAAAGACATTATATTAGACATTTCAAATTTTGTTAAATGTTGTGAAACATGTCAACTGAATAAAAAGTCTACACAAAAAAGTATGGATTATTGCAAGAAGTTCCTGTAGCAGAAGAACCATTTGAAATGATTTCACTAGACACTGTAGGAGGATTTAATTATCATAATTCACAAAAGAAATACCTGCATATTGTTCTGGATCATGCTACCAGATATGCTTGGACATTTCCATCCAAAAGTGTCACTTCTGAAACTTATACAAATTGCTTAAAACAAATTTTTTCAATTCAATGCCCAAAACAACTTTTAAGTGATAGAAATGCTGCATTCACTTCATCTAAATTTAAGAAATTCTTAAAACATCATAATATTAGACAATTACTAACTTCAGCAAATAGACCACAATGCAATGGAAAGAATGAAAGAGTTAATCAGACATTAGTAGCAAAATTAAGATGTAAAGTTAATTCAACTACAAAAACTCCTTGGACAAAATTATTAGAACAAGTTACATATGAATACAATAACTCGCCACTTGATGTTACTGGCTTTCCACCTGCATATTTAATGTTTGGAACTTTGCCATATGATTCGCCATTACCTAATCAAGTAAAATTAAACTATCCACCTATACAACAAGCTAGACAAATTGCTGTAAACAGAACAATTAAGCATCATAAGATAAATAAACAAAGGTATGATAAACATTATGTTGATGCAAAATTTAAAGTTGGAGATTTAGTATTATATCAAAATTTCTCATACCCTAATTCAAGTAAACTTCAATCTCCTTATAATGGTCCTTTTAAAGTTGTCAGAAAACTCTCAAATGTTACTTATGAAATAGATAAACCAAATCAATATACAGGAAAATTAACAGATATTGTTCATTCTACAAGATTAAAACCTTTTCATTCAAAATCCAATTTCCAATTATGCTAAATTCTTATTTATATTTGTTATAGAGTTTGTTTTCTCAAACACATTGGGGGGGAAAGTGCATTGTAATTTTAAAAGAAGTGCATTGTTATTTAAAAAAAATAATAATAAAAGTTGTGTTTAAAATTTGAATTTAAGACTTGTTTACATTATGAAAATCAAAATTTAATGTAATTGAATTTGTATTGTATCTTGATTCATAATGAACACATTATTGAAGACTATTTTTTTAAAAAAAAAAAAAAAAATAACTGAATTATGGACTGTGTATGAAAACATTGTGATGAGGTCATTTTACGATACATTGTGTTATAATAATTTCATTGTGATTATTTGTGATAAGTATATTCTGAAAGTTAAAATATAGTATGTGATGTTATGAAGATTTTATTATGGTTGTATTTTTTTTTTTAAATCAGTTGATTGAGTAGATTCTAATAATAAACAAAAGAACTGCGTGATAAACAATAATTGGATGATGAACATTGAACTATGATTTTTCCAAGACAGGACTGTGAAACATTACATTGATTGAACTTTTACCTGTACTTGATATAGCTGAAATACCCTTATTTTTCTTTGCATTTTATATTTCTAGTGATATTTTGATATGATGTTGATGTTGTGTTTATTTTGATAAATTTCTGTGTTATAGTTATGTAATCTTTTCTTTTTTGGGAGCTCCTAAACTCATTTTGCTATTACTTATTTTATATCTATTCTTTGTATGTACTTACTTTACCATTGTTCCTAAAATCATGTTGCTGTAAGGTACTCCATGTATGTCTTTTTTATGTATTTACTTTACCATTATTCCTAAATTCATTTTGCTGTTACTTACTCTATACCTATTCTTTCTATGTATTTATGTACTCATTATTCCAACATTCAATACCATTTTGAAGTGCTTGTAACTTTTCAACATTTATCACTTTATTAACATTGTTTACTATTGGTGCACATTTAGTGAGAATTTCACTTGATCTTATGTTATGTTGTTTAGCACTACTATATTTTTGAATGTCTAATGTGAATTATCTTTATCTTATGTTGTTTTTTATTAACCTCATTATTATTATAGTCATAGTGGAAGTATTAGATGTGTGATATTTTTCAGAAAACAATTCTATGTAACACAAAGTTTTATACCAAATTTTTGATACTTTGTTATTCATTATTGCTATTTTTTTGTACATGTTAGGATTCACCAGCCCACTCTTTTACACAATTATTATATCTTCTAGATTTTTATTACATTTGGGGAATTTGATATAATTGAAATATAATATTTTTCCCTGGGGACTTGCCAGTCAGAAATGGCCAATCTGGCTGTGCCAGACTTCAGCGGAGGGGGGGGAAATTTGTCAGGTTTGAAAAGTTTAGGTTCAAAATTAAGGAAGTAATAAATGAAAATAGAGCGAACTCTTTACCATCGCGTAAGGATTTATGAGTAAACAAGCCTGTTAAAAGGAGCAACGAGCGCTGACGAAGGCGAACGCATACTAAGGAAGGACTTGGCTGGTGTCTCCTCGCTGCGATGTTGTATTTGGTAACACCCGGTTGCGCGGCAAAAGGTCCGCCATGTTAGATTATATATGATGAAAGCGTAATAAAGGAATATTGTGAAGATGATGATCTCCTCATTTTACCAGCAGGCCTGGGGCCTGTCATATATATATCTAACAACAATGTAGCAAGTTTCTTGATATACATTTTATATAAATTAAACATTATAAACATTTCTCTAAATAATACTTAATTTAAAAATACCCAATAATTTTATTAATAGTTATTAGAATAAATAAATTTTGAATAGTAAGAATTAAAATTCCTTAGAATATATATAATAATAGCATATTACACTCATGGACAAAAAAAATTAGCACACCAAGTAATAATAGCGAGATCGTAACGAAACTTGGCATGAAGGTACACGTCTGGGAGATATCTAAATGATTAGAAAAAAATGCAGCGTGATTGCGCATTATGAATAGCCGGTAGAGGGCATTTAACGTCGCTCTCCGTGGAGTATAAAACATGTAACCAAAGCTTGTTGGAGTGTGCTGAATCATTTACAAAGGAAGAGCTGAGATAAACATGCCATAACGCAATAATTTTTGAAGACAATATAAGCAGATGTTGCAGTTTGAGAGGGGGGACAATCATTGGCATGATGGAAGCTGGATGGTCAGCTAGGCGAGTAGCTCGTCAATTAAGCAAAACTGGTTGGGTTGTGAGAAGGTGTTGGGATAAGTGGATCTGAGAGATGTCATTTACACGAAGACCAGGCTAAGAACACCCTCGACAGACCAGTCGTCGGGAAGAACGTCACATCGTAACAAATGCACGTGTACAGCCCACTGCTTCATCGGCCGCTACCCATGTACAGGTAGCACCTTCACTAGGGGTCCTTGTGTCTTCTCGAACCATACCAAGGCACCCGGCTGAAGGACATTTGGGATCGCGCCACCCATTACGTGTGCTGCCCTTGATGCCCACCCATCCAAGCCTTCGTTTGGAGTAGGTGCCGCCCACGAAGAAACAGGAGTGCAGCGGAGTGGAACCAGGTCGTCTTTAACGATGTGAATCCACATTCAATCTCAGCAGTGATGACAATCGTGTTCGTGTGAGGAGACCCCGTGGTGAACGCCTCAATCCTGCCTTTTCTTTACTGCAACACACCGCTCCCACAGATGGTGTGATGGTATGGAGTGACATTGCCTACAATACACGGTCACCCATAGTATTGATCCGTAGCACACCATAACATCCAAGCCATATGTCCATGATATCTTGCAACCACATATGTTTTCACTCATCCAACGGCTTTCAGGAGCCATTTTTCAACAAGACAGTGGTCGGCCTCACACGTCAAAGGTGTCACACGACTGTCTTCGCACTGTTATTACCCTTCCTTCGCCTACCCTATTCCCAAATTTGTCTCCAATTGTGCATATCTGGGATCATTTGGTACGGTGAGTTAGGTATCCTATGAGTTTGAACGAACTAGAGGCAAGGTTACTGCAAATATGGAACGAAATGTCTCAAAACATCATACAGAACTTGTATGCTTCAATTCCCGATCGTATGGCATCGTGCATTCGCACTAAAGGGTATTAAAAATTCCTTTTTTTTTTGCCTTTTTCTCTGAAATAAATTATCCTTTTTCTTTTACTTTTTAATCCTTTACTTATATACTTCGTTTCATTTTGACGACTTCTTCTTGGCGCGCTAATTTTTTGTCCATGAATGTATATACAAGCACATAGGAGTTGTGTTTAAAATATGTAAAACATCATCAAATAATTTTTTTTGTCAAACAAGGATCAATAATTTTGAAGCACATGCACACATATGTAAATAACGTATTTTTAACGAAGACATGCCATTTTTTCTTAGGTATATTTGCCTCCATATTCTAATATTAGATAAAATTACTTATTTTTATTCTAATTCATATATAACCCTAGTGTCAATAAAGTTATGGTAGTTAGTAAACTATCTTTTTAATTTTTATTTCTATTATTTTCATACTTTTGTTAAGTGCTACGTTTCAGCCATTCTCATTGTTTAATTTTGCATTTGTGTCCAGAATCTGGCAATAACATTTATTGTACTCAAATTTAGCACGAGCTCTGCATTTTTGAATGCATTTATTAGGTAAGTTACCTTTTTCTTGTAATTTATTTCGATATTCTATCCATTATTTTCAATAGGTTTTTGCCCAGTATTATTAACATAAAGGGGGAAAGTTGGAGGGCCACAAAACATGTTCAATCCCACTTTTATAGAAATTATTTTATGCATAATCTGTCTTAAGTAAGCAATGTTTATCATACTGTAGCATCCATTTTTTATTCTTTAAACCCTATTATAATTTTAATTTCTCATATCCTTCAATGTCTAGTTATCTTACAATCTCAATTTATTTCGCTTTTGCTTCATGAATGTTTATCTCTTATTGGTAAAGAATTTAGACTATATATATAAATATATTATGATTATATTGAGAGTTTTTAAGAGTGATTGAGATTAATTTGAGAGTTTACAGACTCCAAAATCAATACATACAGTTGTTGCCTGTGGCAGTTAACCCCTTAAGCAGTTTGCCCGTACAGTGTATGTGCTACCCGAAATTGGCCTCATCTGGTTTACCCGTACGGCGTACGGGCATCGATATTTTCTCCTTCCTTTTCTGGTTTGCCCGCATTTTTCATTATTGAAAGAGACTATTTAGTATTATTATTTTTCAACAGATGGCGTGGCTTGTTTATGTAAATGAAATGCTTTTCATCCGAGTTTTTCTATGTGGAAGAGACAAATAAATATGCTAAACAGTGCATCCAATCCAGTGTTGCAAGACAATTCTCAAAGAGTAAATTTTGGGTAGAAACTACTGTGGAAGAGTTGCATGTATTTTTCGCTCTCAATATACTTCAAGGAATTGTAAAGAAACCTGGAATTGATCATTATTGGAGCAAAAGATATTCAACTAATACACTTTTTTTCTCTAAAATAGTGTCTCATCGCCGATTCTGCCTTTTGCAACGCTACTTGCATTTTTTTGATAATGCAGCATTTGACCCACAAAATCACGAATGCCCAAAATTAGTAAAAGTTTGGCCAGTTCTGAAGCATCTCAAAGAGAAATTTAGTGAAACGGTGACACCAGAGCGAGATATAACAGATTCAGAATGTACTTGAAAAAAGCAAACATTTATAAGGGGTTTTGTGTCCAAAATTGTAAAATAAAAAATGTTGTAAAAGCATTAAAAGTGAAAAAAAAATAAAAAAAATTCTTAATATTCTTATTCTATTAAGTATGGTACTTAATTATATGCAATAAAAAATATGCCTTTTTTGAAAGCATTTCTGATAAAATAATTGACCGCTTAAAGGGTTAAAATGGATCTACCTCGACTACAGGCAACGAATTAGACTGAACTTGGAGGACAAATAGAGGAAATCTTTCAATGCTGTTCCTAATCCATGCCATGATTTACAATCACGACACATCATATCTCGGGTTGCATAGAAACTGAGCGATGTAGGCTCAGTTTCTATGCAACCCATGACAAGATATTTTCCATTGGTGAGAGATTTGAAAAACATACTGACCAGGACAACAGTCGAACAACTTTGCATCGAGGTAAGTCAGGATATGACGGACAACAGGCAGCTTTGCATTATCGATGTCTCCGGGCCTTGAAGATAATGCACATACACCGACCTTAAGCACTGAGAAATTTAATGATGTATGTTCAAATTACCAATGACGTGAAGTAGTGCCAATCGTGTCGTCGACGGCCGGTCGTATCATTACATCAGACGATATCATATGCAAGCAGACCACATGTTTTCTTCTCGGTGTTTCCAGACACACACACGTCCATCCCGAGATTGCACACAGACGTGGAGACTCGTCTAAAAAAAGTGCAACTACTGCAGTGCTTCTCAAACTTTCAATATTTGCGACCCCATATTCAACCATAATTTTCACCGCACCCCCTCTTTCTTGCAATAACAATGTATTGAATTCAATAATACCATACTTCGGAACTAAAGCTACAATTTTAACATCTTAAGAGCCACCAGCGTATATTAACGTCTCACTAAGCCAGTGCTTAATTACCCCGGACGTATATATAAATGTCTTTCCAAAGTACGAACTTTTCTGTGCACTGACAGCCATAAAATTATCTCGAATACACCACATACGCTGGCCTAAAAAAAACGATGTTAAACGATGGCATTGGGGAACGAATCTCATATTTTTTGAACGGCAGTAAAAAGATAAAAAAATAAGAGATTAATCGTACAAATTATCAAGGTAAATGTTAATTTTTGTGTATAATTTTATACATTATAAGCCCATAGGGTCACTGGGAATTATTAAACTGGTTCTTAACAGTATTGTTAAATTGGCCAGGAAATATAATGTACATTTATTAATATATTTATTAATATAATGTACATGAAATACAATTACATTTATTAGTTTATTAAAACACTCCTAGTGGGCACGTCCGACAGTTTGAGAAACACTTAACTACTTTATTCCATTTTGTCATTGAGTGTACCACTGTCACCATTTGCCGCTAGGCTAGATTGTCGAGGGAAGCTGCTGCAATGATTGTAGCGAAATAGAACTGCTCCAGACGTTGTATTGATGGAGAGAATACTTATTATGAGGTGAGTTTCGACTCAAAGTCCGTGATGTTGCTGTGCGATCCTACCAAACAACATATGTGTCCAATAGAGATTAGTGGAGGGAAGACATCCTGCTTGGTGTTCAGTATAACTTTAATGAACCTTTTGATTCCGTATCCACATGATAATCGTTGAATTCCAATTCATGGAAGCACCAGCATCGTGGAACTGCACTTCCAGTAGACCACAGTCCTACCACTATTGAATTCCGACCTGGGCTGACAGGCGTTTTTCTTCATATATAAATTATAATAGGGTCTTCTCACAAGCAATCAACATTCAAAAAGGTTTCTGAAAGGGAAACATGCTGCGTAACTTTCCTTTTATGCAGAATTTGAGATTTTTTCTCGCTCCTTCATAGTTCGTTTTCCCTTCAATTCTAATTATTTTAATCTTCTTTCAACCGTGCGTATTAAGGATTTATATCAGCCTTCTTTCATGTGGTTTCAAGTTTAATGTCCAGCAATATGTATACACATACAAGGGATGATACGAAAAAAGGTTACAAGCCTCAGCATTTGAAAACTACATATTGTGGAGTAATTTTGTTTCTCCAGAGTGGAAACAAATGGCGCTACTTGTCATACAACTGGTTGGTGAGTAGGTAGGGAAAGCTCCCAGATGGTTCAGGACGATTGAACTTGCGATACTCTTAGAAATTGGTCTCGTCTGGAAGTGCGAGGCACGATTCGATTTTTATGGGCAAAAAATGCGTCCAGATCTGCACTGAGCAGACAACATGTAGCGAAATTGTGTCACTTCTTTCAATCTGTCACACAGGATATCGAAAGCCGCAATATGAAAGGGGTGACGGGTCAAGTTCTTTAACGACAGAAGTCACCACGGTATATAGTGCAAATATAATCACTATATATGCAAATATAGTGCATTATTAAACGTAGAAGTAAGTAATACAACAATGGGTCATAAAATACAAATTACTTATTTGAAACTAATTAACAAATAATTAGAAAAGTACTGGTATTTTTTATGTTTAATATCTTTCCTCTCGATTGCTGGATATTTGTGGGAGTGATTTCGCGAAAACGGACGGAATTGTGCAACAGGAAACCGGGAAGCTCACGCGGTGGTGTCGATCAACTTGGACTTCCCCCCTTCATAGTTTCTTTACTAATAATGACCTGCTTTGGACAGGGGAAGGCATAAACATTAAAATATGAATCCCAATGTTAATCCTATGGTGCCATTTTTTAAAGATTGGACGGTGATATTTGGGGGATCGATAATACTGCCTATTTAGTTAGGAAGTACAAGGACTAGATCCCCCCCAGGTGCCTCCCTCCTGGATAGGATTGATGACCTTGAAGATACGTTATTTTAACATCTCTCGTCTTTATATCATAGCCTCAGGGATTTGATCAAATTCCTAATTTCGTCATATCTCTGCGACATGTTTATGAAAGATTTTATAATTTTGTGAAAGTAATTTTTTTTTTAAATTTATCTTTAAAATGATGTTTATGATTTTGTCCATTATTTTCCCCAAATGATAATCTTTATTGAAATAATTCATGTGTACAAAAAAAATTTTAAAGTTTGAAACCTCTTTAAAGCAAAACGGTGAATGTTATCTTCTATTAAAAGCGTTCAAATGGAAAACTTTTGCAAGCACTCAACAACCGTAACTAATTGGATAAAGCACACACTTATTCTATCGCGAATAATCAAACCACCGGAAAATTTTCTTTCAACCTAAGAACAAAAATAATGAAAGATATGATATCTTCATAAACAATGAAAGTTAGATAAAACAGTATAGAAAAATATATGATGAAAGTTATATTTTTATAAAAAACGTTTTTGTTTTTCATTCACGCATTTTTGCTTATCTGTCTTCAAAGGTATTCCTAAAATCAATCAAAATTATCCCCGTTTAGCTCTTTTTTATTATGAAATTAAAATAATGAAAGAACAGAATTATTTAAAATCAAATTGGACCACTAAAAAGACTGTATCAACATCAAAATGGATTAAAGTACAATTTTGTACAGTTGTTCCTCTATCATTCCAGAAAAGTTTTCAAGGTTTGCTAAAATGTATTAAATTTTTGCTAAAAAAGCATCAGTATTTGCCACAAACAAATGGAAGTTATAATGACTTATAATTGAATCACATGTTTATGAAAATATTTCTGTAGAATGAAACACAAAACAGCAACTTAATGAAACGAAAAACAAAATTTCAACAATATGCTTTGAAAGTTACATACATATTCTAGAATGTCGATACGAATAATGTAATTACATGTCAATAGAACAAACTATTCTTATGAATGTAGATATTCTTTAGTCATAAAATCATTTTTAAAGCGATAAAAAACACGAAATATATTTTAAATAATCGTGAAGTACTTTTTACTATCATTATAACTATCAGTCAGCATAAAAGTCAACTCATAACAGCTAACTTCACCCTTTTAATTTTGTAATTGTCTCTAATGTGAAGGAAAAGATGAATGTTAGATATCTATCATAATTTAAACAGTGCATTCCATAAATGTATCAGAACCTATACAAAACATATATCTGTTGCCAAATATATAATTTTTATCCTCTTGTAACGATTGTGCACCGATAATTTCATTTTTATATTAAATGGTAAATCTGACATAGGCCATACCCAGCGCTCCATCTATAACAAGTGGAACCATAAAAATGGTGCGCATGATTTCATCGGCCATGACATATAAAAATTTTTACTAGATCTTGTAAACATAACCTCTGTCGTTAGTCTTTTCTCGATGTGCTTGCTATGTTTCCATACATTACTTTTATTTAACCCTTTATCTACCGGCGGTACTTATAAGTACCACTCACTTTAAAATTACATAGAATAACCATTTTTACGAATATATGACGATACTTAGCAGGAATATTCTTTGAAATCCACTCTTTCAAGATAATAGCAGCACGGGTTCTATGATGAGTATTTTAGTGAGAAAGGGGCGAATAGTTTTATAGCAGAAATTGCTTTTTCCACTGACGGTATTTTTAGCGGGTTGCGAAGATTATCATTTTTGTCCCGAAAAATTAGTTTATATCGAAATGTAAGCGTTTTTTTTTTGTATGTTAATGAAGACCTTCGAAAACGATTTGACTATTTATTTTAAGTGAACAGCGTATATAATTTATTTTACACTTGAATATCTTTAATGAATTAATTAATTCTAACGGATTATATTTCTCAAAGCTGAGTATTTTGTTTATGTATATCTCTTAATTTTCAATGAAGTGATCCAAAAAAAATATTGCATGAAAAAAACTGCAGTTAATCATAATGGAATAGGTGAAGGGTTAATAGTTTAACCCTTTATGTACCGTATTATGGTTTACCACAGTTTTTTTCATGGAATAATATTTTTTGGCTCACTACATTGAAAATTTTAAGGGATATACATAAACACAAAATACTCAACTTTGGAAAATTTAATCCGTTAGAGTTAATTAACTAATTAAAGATTTCCAACTGTAAAATTAATTATATACACTGTTCGCATAAAATAATTAGTCAAATCGTTTTCTAAAGTCTTTATTAACATACTAAAAAATAACACACTTAAATTTTGACATTAACTATTTTTTCGGGACAAAAATGATAATCTTCGCAATCCACTGAAAACACTGTCAGCTGAAAACGCAATTTCTGCAATAAAACTATTCGCCTTCCCCGCGCTAAAATACTCATCATAGAACCCGTGCTGCCATATATGTTGGAAGAGTTAATTTCAAGGAATATTCTTGCTAAGTATCGTCTGAGTATTCATAATAATGGTCATTCTATGTAATTTTAAAGTGAGTGGTACTTATAAGTACCGTCGGTACATAAAGGGTTAAGAAATAACATTTGAGATATTTTGAAAAATTAATATACCTTTTGAATTCATGTCCAGTGATAACATATTTTACTTATGTATGCAATTATAGCACCGAAACAAATTTAAAGGGCCTTGTTGTTACAATTTTTAATGGATAGGTTTTGAGAAATGAAGATTGCAACATGAGTGAAATGTATATTTAGAAATTTTACTATTTGTAAATCTCAGTAGAGTATATTTATGTATCAAAAGATAACTTAAAGTACTAAATAAATTTAGGGGACTGTTTAATCCGGAAAAAACATTTATTTTATGCTTACATTTAAATTTTATGAATTATATTTGGCAACGAACTACAATACTTTCTTAAAAGAAATGATGTAAGCTATAGTGAAACATTAAAATAAGCTAAAACTTAATCATGAGATCGATATCCAAGTTAGTCTAAAATTGTAAATAAATTTCCAATATCCAAAAGCAAACATATTAACTTAAACAAAGTAAACCATATTTTCCTACTGCATGAAGCTGTTTTAAATAGCTTTCATACCAACTCCTTCAGCTCAAGATGCAAGTATTATTGTAGAACAGAATTTAAATTAGGATATTTTAATATATATCTTTTAAATACATAATGAGAACTTTCCTCTTTACAATACTAATATAATTGATCTGATATAATACTCCACTATTATTAAACAGAGCTTATTATGATTGAAAAGTCCCCAAAAGCGGAAATGTGTAATTAACGATAGTATATTACGATAAAATGAGTTTCGAAATTTATAAAGTGAAGTCGGTTAATTACATTGCGATGTAAACACGATAAGGATGCCATTTTAATTTTAATTTTATGTGCATGATATGTTTAATGTGATCCATACTGCATTAATTGGAATATCTCTAATTTAACGGATTGGGGTCGTCATTATAAGAGAATCCACTTATTGAGCTGATTGTCTATCCAATTATTTAAATTTCTGTAGGAATTTCTTCATATTTCTTTAACAATTAAATGATTCTATAGCGTTCAACGATAAATTCCAATTATTTTTCCCTATTCTTAAAAAATATTTATGGTTAAAAATAAACCGCAACATATTTTCTTATGAATATTGCTTTAACCTTCTGACCGGAGTATCCGTCTCTCAGACGGCGATGATTTACTTTGATGCTTGTAGATAACGCTGTGGTGTGATTTTTGGGGTGGGTTGCCTTGACATCTTCAGTTCGACTCTACCCAGTGAGAGGATCACGTGGTGGTGCTTGGCGATTTTTTCAACTTCCAGATGTGTGATTTTTCTTATCTACCACCATCTATCTAACGGATATTTATCCGTGCGTATGTTTAATGTCACGACGGATGCTCCTTATTATCGACAATATTTCTTTTATAATATTTTAATCTGCATTTTTAAAACTATTTATGATTATTATAGATGGCAGCCATGAAAAACGAAGGAATTGCCGTTTTTGTCCCTACAAGAAAAATAAAATGACGTTATATAAATGTCCAAATGTGAAACTCTTATTTGCTTGGAACATACCAAAAAAGCATGTGATATTTGTATTCTATAAAAATGTTATGAATACTGTTGTTCCTATAATTTTAAGCACTGTTAGTTTTACTTTTGTTTCTATATTTTTTTCGTTTTTGGTATTACTATTATTTTTAATTACTTTTACAGGAAAATAAATAATTCCTAATCAGTAATTACAAAAATACTAGTCATAATTCTAGAAATAAAATATATTAATATAGTGGGCTTCGTAAATACTTAAATATTTAAAATTGTATTTTTGTTTATATGTTGAATGATTTTAATTAAATTGTCTAATGTGTATATATCTTGAAAAATATCTGTTTTTGATTTAACCCCACACATTTTATTTGAGCCATACTCAATTTCATGAGCGATAAGGATATTTACAACAGTCCTTCAGGTAATAAAATTAAAAAAAATATTCTCATGCCAGTCTGTGAGACACATGTTTCTCCCAGCGGCAAAAAAATGATGTTCCGGCCAGAGGGTTAAAATGTTATTTAATAGTTGTGCTGAATTACTTGCAACATAATGCAGATATTTTCAATTTTACAATTGTATGTGTTCAGAAATGGTAGCTAAAACTTCAAAATTTAGTTGTTTCTGATCCAAAAAAGATGCATACTTTCAGTACTTACTGATAATTTTGGAACACTTCATCTTTATACGTCACATTGAGATACAATTTAAAAAGCAGGCTGAGAAAAATGCTTATTCTCAGCAGCCTATGTATGTTTTCACGAAATAATAAACATCAGTACAAAAATGTAACAGCCACAAAAATCAGTTTTGTATTGGTCAAAAATGTCACCCTTTAACCGATAGAGAGTAACTGTATCTGTTGTATTGAAATGTATATAAAAGGAGTCTGCTAAAAATATTACAACACTTACAGTTTAACTTATCACAAAGGCTGGCAGCAATAATATTAAAACCAACGATTAAATATATCAGTTAAAAAAGTACTAAAATTAATAAATAAGAACACACAAAATCGACTGATTATTCTATTTTCCCCATATTTAAATAACTAAAGCGAACTTAAAGCAAAAATCATATAAATAGATGGAATAAAGCTAATTCCATCTATTGAAAAAACATACGATTATCGAGAAGAACTTATCACATAAGAATATTTCATAAAAATGAGGAATGTTAGAAGTAATTCGCTGTAACATACAGCTTTTAGAAATAGATGTAAATTTTGGATATATATATAGCAGAGTCCCTCTGAAATTTTTGAAATATACTCCTAGGTTTATAAAGTTATTCTTACAAAATTTTAAGAGAATTCAAAGTAGTCTCCTCCAGCATCAATGCGCTTTTGTAGACGAATTTCCTATTCTTTAAGTGCCTCAAACCATTCATTTCTGTTGTTGTTTTCATCCCCGAGATCAGAAGAGCTATATCAGGTCCATAAGCCCATTCACCCTGAAGAAGTCCAAAACCAATAGGGGATCTGGAACCAAGTCCCATCCATCCCATGCTTTCATTCATTTCATAAAATTGTTGAAAAAAATTGCATCTATAACCTCTTCTAAATGAAAACGACGTTCTCGTAAGTTCTTTTTTCAGATTAAAAAATAACCAAAAGCCACACATAGTTAGATTCGGAGAATAAGGTGGATGTTCTATCACTTTAATTTGTTTTTGCTTAAGAAATTCAACTTTTAATCCGACTGTATGGGAAGATGCATTGTCATGGTGAAGCATTAGTCCTCTAACATTAACTTCTTGGAGAATTTCGGGAGGACATTTAGTAGTGTACCAGTTAGTTGTTACTGTCTTTTGTCCTTCCAACCGTACTTATGAAGAAAATGGCATACGTTACTTTTTTCATTGATCGTTGTCATTTCACCATTGTTGGCATAGGATCATCTTCAAAGACCCCTATTTTGCTCTCTTGACGTGTAGGAATGTCAAAAAACAGTAAGTACGTTTCATGACCCATTACAAATTTAGAAATGATGCGGTGATCACCATAATTTAGCAGTTGAAGGGTTTCTTTATTGATTCTGATCACGCTCCTCTTTTTGGTGCTTAGTAAGATTATAAGGAACCCAGCGGCAAACTACTTTTTTCATATGTAATTCTTCATGAATAATTTTGTGTATGGCTGCGGATTCAATGTTAAGGGCCTTCTGTATCATTTAGTAGGTACAGCGATTAACATCCATTAACATTTTTCGAATGTCACACACATTATCCCTGATTAATGTGTCGACCGCAGCTTTCTTGTGTGTTCGTCATCCTGAAGAGAATTGAGATCACTGCAAAATTCTTAAAACCATCTGAATACAATAATACAACATGGAGATTCATCACCAAATGCTTATTGCAGCCATTTAAAGCATTCCTCTTCATTTAATCCTGCTTTAAAATCATAGAAAATCATAGCGCGATATAATGTTCTGTTCTCACGTCAACTCCATTTTCTCTTCTGTCGAAAACGTATTTTATGCTAAACAACTTGAAGTAAGTCAGTAAAAAGTCGGCTGTGCTATGTTAAAATACTTCGCATTTTCAAATTAAATCGTTAATTTTTTTTAACTTATCGTTTGCACATATCTCAAAAGTTTCAGAATGACCCTCGTGTATATATTTATATATAGCAGTTGCCAAAATTGAAGACACTTTTTTAAATTAGGTTTTTTAAATCTGCTTGCTTATAGAAAATTTTACGTTGTACACAATGCTAAGTATTTTATGTCATTTTAAAGACAATTGTATACTAAATTCAAAGCAAAAGAAGGAAATTTTAAATATTTGCAACACGAAAAATTTTAAGCTGCAATAACTGTTGATTTACATTGGATGCTGATAACAGCAGCGAGTTATCAGAGCTTAGTGAGGTTGCGCTTATTCTTTATTGTAGCTACACATGGATATTTTTTTATCTGAAAATAGATTTAAGCTTCTCCTTTGTTATTACATGATTGATGGCAGGAAATAATTATATCCTCAATTAGTTGTTTTTTATTTCATGGGTACCTCATTCGGACAAGAGTTTTCAAACGGTGCCACATGTTTTTGATAGGATCGAGGCCACGACTGTTTCCTGGCCAGAACAACAACTCAATGATCTTAGAATGGTACCAGTCTTTTAATTACTTTAATGTGTGGCCAGGAGCAAAATCTTGCTGTAAAATAAATGAAGCATTCTTGGGAAATAGATCTCTGATGGAAGGTAGAAGCTTGGTTTCTATAATGGTGTCAATGTATTTCATGACAGTACCATCGATCATATGAAGGCAACAGATACCCTCTGCTGATATGTATGACTACATCGTAAAACTATGTAGGTACTTCACAATTGCCTGGATGCAGTCAGCATGTAGCGTTTCTTCTTATATATTTTTATATATTCATTTCATATTTTCGTCTTACATATTTTTGGCTTTCACTACCAAATAAGATACTTTAAGTTCCCCTTTTATATAACTTGTGACCAATAGTCATTTGTCAAATTAATGCGTTCCATTGTCCACTGTAGTTTCTTTTAGTACTGCTGTAAATTGAGTTACGACTTTTTTCGTGGAATTCTATCTTTTAATCTTACATCTGCTAACCTACTCCTGATTATTTTTTTAACTGGCAGAAACACCAGCACCACTCAAATCACTTCTGATGGATGTCCATGAAATTCTTTTACCTCTAAAACATAGTATTTTTGTTCTTTTGTCATCAACAGATGTGGTGCACCTTTTTCTTCATTTTCCAGCTTCTTTTTTACTAAATTTTTCTCCTGACATCCTAAACAAAACGTTCAGTTTCTAGATGTAGTCACTGAACTACCCACCTGTTATGTAATTTTAACAAAGGAAATACCACTTTCTCATCACACATCACATGTGTCCAATCTACTCTTTTAATTGTTTCCATTACTTTTTGACTAAATATCATTGTTATCCTGGCCAGGAAACAGTCCTGACCTCAATTATATCGAAAACTTGTGGCACCGTTTGAAAACTCTTGTCGAAATAAGGTAACCGAGGATAAATTTGATGTGGAGCACCAAAGCAGAGGAGCGCTTATTCTCCGTATGAGTACCTGTTAAAATAAGGTAACCATGAAATAAAAATGAGCTAATTGAAGATCTTATTATTTCACGACATCATGTAATAATGAAGGACGAGCTTAAAACTATTTTCAGCTCAATGAAACATCATGTGAAGCTGTAATAAAGAATAAAGGTAACCTCACTAAGCTCTGATAATTCACTGCTACCATCAGTATCTAAAGCATATCTCGAGAGTTATTGCAGCAGAACTTTTTATTCGTTGCAAATATTTGAGTTTTCTTTTTTGTATTGAATTAAGAATTAAATTGTCTTTAAAAAGATATAGAATACTTTGTATTTTGTACAACATAAAATTTTCCTTAAAAGTACAAACTTAAAAAACATAACAAGTTAAAAAAGTGTCCACAATTTTGGCCACCACTGTATATAATCTGCTTCTTTCCTGCATGAAAATAGTGACCACATTTTAAAATGCTTCTTCTGAATAATTACAAATATAATTAAATTAATAAAAGTAAAACACAGCTGATAACAGTATCTCTTCATTTCGCTTAAAATCTATTTTTAAAGATCATTGCGTTATTGTAATAAAGCTATACATTTTTATGAAACAAAGTACATTTAACTCAAGCATATATATGTCTCTTTGTCTTCCTGTAAATTATATCTCCTGCGAAATTTTTAATGCGGTTTTTAGATAACACGCACATCTATTTTCCAGCTTCCGCTTATAAGTCTTATTTACTTAAGCCTAATAGAACATAAAACGATGGATCTACATTTAGTTCAATACAAAACTTAACTATCATCTTAACAGCTGGGAGCTGTCGAAATTAAAAAAAGGAAATTGAGGTAATTATATAGGATAATGGTTCTGAAAATTCTTTGTATTAAGAGTGAAAAATCAAACAGATAATGTAAAAGAAAATAAAAAAAAATAACTCTCTCTCCTGCCCTTTTTAATATCCCTTTATAAGTTTCACTTGTATGTAACTGAATTTTTGAATCAATTTTCACCCATTTAAAATGGTCAGATTAATTCGAAATTCTGCTCACGTCCAGGACTGATGACAATACAATAATGTCATAATTTTGTTCCACTTTTCTGATCACGATAATCAGAACTAATGATTTCGCATTCTCAGATCCCATATCGCATCTGGCGACTTATTCTAGATCCCATTTCCAGATTTGGTGACTAAAAGATTAAGTTACAATTTAGTTCGATTAACCATGAAAGGATGTCTTTTAGTTTTTTAAAACTGTAATTTTTATTTTAACAATTTTTTACTAGCTTTACTTGCATGTAACGGAATATTTGAACACGATTTTTATCCACTTTAAAAGGAGAGATTAATTCGAAATTTTGCATACTTGTCAAGGACAATATAGTAATTTAATAATTTTATTCCATTTTCCTGATCAGGATCATCAGGATTAAGGATTTCCTATTCCCAGTTTTGGTGACTGATTCTATATTTAGCGACTAGAAGATTTATTTACAAGCCTAAAACTAAAACACTCATGGTTAATACAAATACAACAAATAAAAAAATAATGTTGTTTATGTGAAAAGGGGTGGATTCGTCAGCAATTTTTTACTAAAAAATAAAAGAATTGCACAATTTTTCTGAACATGAAATAACTATAAAAGTGTGTTTTTTTTAGTGTTTGTAAACTATATATTTTTTTAATTTTTTTTTTTATTTTTGAAGAAAATCGATGATTGTTTTGTTTTCATATATAAAAAATAACAATGTTGAAACTTATAAAATATGTATAACTGTCTCACTATACAATTGATTTTATTCCGGTACAACTATTATTTTGGAGCAAAATAAAGCCAAGCTGGTAAGATAGCACAGCCGGCAGTCGAGAACTTAATAACCACTGCCACTACCGCGAAACGTCGAATTTTAGTCTCACTGCAACCATATACAACGGCCTTGCAAAATCCGTATATGTATACACATCTAGCGTTTTCATGAAATATATTAATAGTACCATTTATATAAAAGGCTTTATATAATACATTAAACATCTTAAGGCGTTATATAAGATTAGATTAAATGTCACGTAAATATTTCTTGCCATGTTTCATTTATTCCTCGGTATTACATATTTTTACTATTACTCTTAGCAGTTTATTATATAAACTAATAATATATTTTAATTTACGCAATGGATTTCAGTTCAGGAATCTCGATATAGCTTAAATGAGAGTAGTACCATATTCATTAACTTGGCTTTGTTATTACGTCCCTTATGACAATAGATTTGTTGTGAGTATAATTACACAGAGACTATCATATCTCACTTCAGGATCTTATTGTATAAGGGGCATTTTCATAGCACATTTTAACTACTTCTAAACCGCACTATTCGTGCCCAGATTATCTTAGTTATAAATAACTAAACATTTAAGTAAGCCATTATAGTATGAAAGTAAAGTTGTTCAATGCATTGCATAGCGTTGTGTTCTATATGGAAAATTAAAGTGCAATAAAAATATTGCAATTTAAACAAATATGTAGTGTAATAAATAGTATAAGTAAATTCACAAAAAGCAATGAAAGAGTGATTCTCTACATTTATTTAATATTACTAACTTTAATTTTGAGTTAAATTATTTAAGTTTCTGAAATAAACAGTAGTGTGATCCTTAAGTACGGTAATATCAGGAGTATGATGCGTGCTTTGAACACTGAAAATGAGATCGACATTTACGGGTTCGCGTTATACGCTGAGTATAAAATTGATAACATTAAAAATAGAAAGTTGAGCTCATAAAAAAAATTAGACTTCTACATACATCAAAATAGTTTTTATTTAAAAGAAATGACGCACCCTATGAACTTAAGGACTTATAGTTCTGGAAGTATAGCATTTTTAAGACTGGGAAAATACCTCGAATTACAAACATAAAAGCATTGCATACATACATTTCAAATTTCTGCGCAAAAAAGGGGGTGCACGTTATTCGGCGAATGTACCTAAAAATTAAAAAAATACAGCTTGAAAGTATAGGTGCTTATTATGCCTTTAACGGGCACAATGCTAAAATACACTTTTATCTGATAAAGTACTTGATAAATGTATTTTTCTCATAATCTATAAACATAATTTAGTCAAAAAAAATATGTTTAAGGGTTTTTATCGTAGGGGTGGCTAGACTTTATAGTCACTGCGCACTTAGGACATTTAACTTACTTTTCAGGACAGAAATAATAAATCATTATACAATAATTTTTTGTATGAAAAATTGACATTTATTTAATAACTATTTCAATAATAATTAAATACAAAGTTTATAAGTATAATTAAATAACAATAGAATAATTGTACAACATAGAATACTTACTAAGAATATATATAGAATACTTAGAATATATTGAAATTGGTATACATCCACATTTTGTATTTTATTTAATTTTAGTATAAAAAGTTAGGAACAAAATAATAATTTTGAGAATTTAAATTAGTTATTTCACAAATTTGATGATCTATTTACTGTGGAACTTTATAATATGCAAACGTTTTCTCCGAGCAGAAAAGTTGTAATGAAAGATTTTCGAACCCTAGAATCTTGTACCGCATATTATAAGCAAGTTTGTTTTTATTTCCGACCCTCAACATTCTCACGCGATTCTGAGTGTTCTCTCTCGAGTGGAGAAATGCGAAAATTTCTAGGTCATTTTTCTGTTCTATGTGGGCAGTGGATAGAGCCTCTATTCACATATAAAAGCTTTCCAAAAACCTAAATAAAACCTTTAATTAAAAATTTGCTTAATTCATTCAGAAAAGAGAAAAGTATACTTAAGAGATGTCGAATTTTTTTTCACAAATCAAACATTTTATTTATAGTAATCAAAATACAATTTGTAGATTTACGCCGAGAAAAAATGTTTTAACTACCCATCAGAGGACATGAAATGCAAAAAAAGGTATCGAGCTGACATCTGTATTGATTTTCATTCTTTTTAGCTTCAATTAATTCATGCGGATAGACTAAATATCTATCCTCCGCTTGGAGAAAAAAAATTTTAATATGTGCCTAGAGCTATTAGCCACTGCCCGATAAAGGGTTATATGCCGGATTTTACGTCAAGTCAAAAATTATTTACAAGCTTACAACCCTACATAATTCAATATTTAATAAATATGAATATGAATATGAATTTACAATGTTTTTTTCCACAAAATGTTATGTTTGTAATAATTAGCCCTCATATTGCTTTTATAAGCGAGACTGTACCAAATTATTTTTCAATCTTAGTAAAAACACAAATATTTAATTTATTGTAAATTTCAAAGATGTCATTAATAATAGCAATATATTTAGGGGAATTACTTAATAAATTTAAAATACAATCTCAAGACTTAAGTTCAAATTTAAAACCTATACATATAATAAAAGTAATTATATGGAATAACAATAAGGTTTGTGTGTGTGTGTGAAAAACTATAAAATTTTTTGCACGTTAATTTTAAAAAGGTAATTCGGGATTTATTTTCGATTGACTTTTAAAAAACTTTTTAACTAATACTCAATCAAAACAATTTTTATAAGTATAAAAAGTAGTCATTTTTATATGTCTTCTTTTAAAAGAGCAGTTTTTTGATCGAGAAAAAAAAGATATAATGTACTAATACGATTTTTCAAAGCCTTTTGCTTTTTTAGCTTCTTTAAAACTTGTTTCTAATAAATTACGCCTTCTTTAAGGCCGTCTATACTTTTTGTGTAACTTTAGTAACTATTAATAACGTTTGAACAATAATATGTTTTTAAGCTTTGTTTTTAATTTTATCAAACATGCAATTCTTCATTAATATTGTCGAGACATCTTTTTGCCTCATTTCTAATTTATGATTTAATTCATTGAAAATAAACCATACTTAACATCTAATATGTTTATTATTCTTACAAAAACTTTAAAAAAACATGTGTGACTGAAAAAGCTGCATTTCTATTATTTAATATATTTACAGAATTAGAAAATTAAAACAATTTCCTAGAACCAATAATGATTTTCAAATATCAAGAGCAAATTTTTTATATTTAAATTTTTATTCGCTTTAATTTTTATAATAAATTTCTAAATTATTTAATATATAACTACACTCACTTCCAAAGATTAAGCATGGAGCAGTAAAGTGCAAAAAAAAAAAATGAAAAAATACTGCTTTGATTGACATGAAATGCAAGAAGTACTGTTATGTTTAGTCATGAAACAAAACAAAGAACTACATATAGAAAAAAAATATATGTACTGAACCTTCCTAAATTAAAAATTGACGCCATATTTGCGTTCTTTAACAAAATGACGATTAAATACAAAACAAACTACAAAAACCGACATTAATAGGGTATCTGTGTGAGCACCCATCTTCATACGAAGTGTACACAGCGCGTGATTATACTTGTTACGACGTGATCATTCACCTCAGAGAATACAGTAATCGTCATTTCTCCTGTACGTCATTTCCTAAATATGTGAGAGTGGCTGAAAGAGGTAAAGATCTTCATACAGCCTGGCTGAATGCATCATAAACATTTTCAATTGGATTAAGATCCAGCCATTAGGCCTGCTACTACATACAAGTAATCCTCTCATTCTCCAGAAAGTCTTCAATGATGGCAGCTTTATGGAAACGAACATTATCGTCCACTAAAACGAACGAGGGATCAACTGCCGCAACGTACAGTTTTACAATGAGGTCTAGAACTTCATCTCGATAACGTACAGCCGCCATAGAGGCACGCCCGTAGATGCGCAGGTCGGGGTGATATCCCAATGAAATTTTTGTCTAGATTATTATGATACCACTACAGAGTATCCGGGCATACAGATAATTTAAGTGTAGCCTTCGCTGTACAGTCTTGGCAGATATCGTCTTACCAATGGACGCTGCAACTATACGTTTCATATGTGTGGAGGTCGATCTTCAATTCCGCTTGGCTACAGCAACAATATATATATCTTCCGCGGGGATCGTAATCCTTGTACTATTAGCTACAGGTATTCAGACAACTGATTGGATTGATTGATTGAATATTAACGTCGCACTATTCAGCTACACGAGGGCTTTTGGCGTCGGACCACGTAATTTTGAACCATGGTCAAGTGACGTGGACGACACCTGAGCTGGCACCCCCCTCTCCTAACTACCACACCACACCAACGAGAGGACGTTTCAGCTCTCGACAGATTTAACGTGCATCGCTGCCCTACACGGCGGGTCTTTAGTGGTATTGGGCTCGAACTCGTGACAAGGCAAGCCACGGTTCAATACCTAATCCACTCGGCTACCGCGGCCACAACAACTGATTGGAGGGCTTGGAATTGTTTCTATTATGGTGGAATGATGAACACCATGGAAGGAGCAGCATCTGTGATGGACTGTCCTGCTTCAAATCGTCCGTCAGCCCACCAGATCTCAAAATCTTTCATTCGTCTTCTGGAAGCCATAGAAACACTTCTAGCTTGAAAACAAATCAAACGTAGGCTCTACTCATCAACTCTTACATGTTTGACTTCTGTAATCCTTCGTACGCCGGCTTTTTATACGACTTCCTGGTTTGTATATTTCTCGACGCGAAACCGTGTGATTTTGGTTGTTACCTAATATAATTTCATACTTTCTTCTACCTTTACGGGAAAATTCCAGCTTCTTTATTTCTGATTGGCTTAAGAAATTTAGTATTTTCTTCTCCATGCTTCACTTTTGGATATGAGTATAGTATTCATAGTACCACATGAAATTATAGATTTTCTCTTCGAATTTGTAGTAAAAAAAAGAAATTGAGATATTTATCATGTAAATCAACATGGTAAAAAACTAAAATGTTTTGAAAATTTTCTGCGAAATATATTAAGTAAGCAAATAGGGTAGAGAAATTGGATTTTAATTTCACCACTCATATAACACCAGTTAGAAATTATAGATTTATTTTTAAAATTAATTGAAGACTGAAATGCTTAACCATATTTAAATACTACTAGTAACTGCTTTATCACTTGCTTAATTAATTAATACTGCTTTCAAATCGGCTACCGAGTAAATTTTGTCCGGATTTTTTTCTTAAAAACCCTACACGTTTAAAAATATTCCACATGTTCTCCATAGGGTTCGAGAAAAAGAATGTAAATTCTAAAATAATGAGGCGTTGTTTCTCAAAAATCAATTTTGAAATTCACTGTGTGTATGGATTCTGACATTGTCCTGTTAGTAAATCAATTTTGTTCTTCAAAACTTTCCCAAACGGGATTAGGCAGTTAGTTAAAAAAGCAGGATAGTCCGTGCTTTTTATTTTTGTTGAAGAGGAGGTGATAAAAAGTTTCCACATGTTCAAAGCATTCCCCATACTGTGCAATTTTCCCAATTAAAATTCTGTTTGGAAAGAAGAAAAAAACACTGGTATTTTCTCCAATATGGTTTAAGATTTTCAGGCACGTCGATATATGATTTAATTCTCATTGATGGAGACTGAAAAAAGATCAAGAATTTTCTACAACTGTATTTTAATCACAAGCAGTGCATAGTATAAAAAGAGAGGATATCTTACCAAGTTCCATTGGCACTCCATATTTGTTCGAGCAAATTCCAGATGTTTAGATTTGTGTATTGGCTCTAGGGAAGGTGCAAATATCATTTTGGCTTACTCTATACGAGAGCTGTTGGCGATAACTCGACGAAGTGTTTCTTTGGAAACGTTAAGAGAGTTATCTCTGTAACTTTAATCCCAGTGCAACCATTAGATGTATTTGACGCTGACTGAATAATCCTTCGTACATGCTGCGCATTTTATTTCGTCTTTTTTTCTCTTAGACATTTTTATTCGTACATCACACGAAACTAAGGATATACTTTTAAGGGGTGAACTCTCTTCCACATGCTCCTACACTGTTGTCACTGTCATGTAGTGGTGTAATGTACTCCCCCGCAACCCCCTTAGCGCAGGGGGCAGGATTCTAGGGGGTTCTAATATTCTCCGATACGCCGCTGCTGTCATGTCTTCAAGCTTGCCTTTTTTTCAAGCTCTCATAAGTTTTCAAACGGCACGAGGTTTTTTTCATTTTCAGCTGTGTTAAACCCAATTGGCTAAAAATAAACTTGTCTTTTGTTATGATACTTTATGTGGTGCTGAAAAACAAGTTAAACATCCTACAATGAATTTTTATTACTTTTATTATTTTTTCCACTTGAGTTAAGTTTATTTTGAGTTCGCACATGTCCCTTTATATATTTCATTGCTCTTTTACTTTGTATATGCCAATAATCTGTGATTTTATTGTGGTGCAACAAATCTGAACAGCTCTTCATAAAAAATAACATATGAATATTCTAAGCAAATTAAATGTTTTAAAAAATCGCTTAATCTGTTTAGGTTTTGATTCAAGAATACTACTAAATGTCATAACATATATTTTTTTTTAAAATTGTGTACACATTTGAATCTAGATACATATTATAAATGCGAAAGTTTGTTGGGATGTTTGGTCGTCTTTCACGCAAATACAAATGCATGGATTTGAATGAAACTTTACAGTAATATAGATTATACATCAGAATAACACATATGCTATAATTTATAAAGGTATTTTGTACAGTGTCAAAAATATAACGATATTTGTCAAGTAAGTAGGAAAAATTCTGCCATCTGCAAGCAATTCTGGCGTGCGCTGCAAAAAAGCCCACAATGGCATATATCTATCTTTTATTTGTGAAGAAACCTTTTTGTTTTGGCTACGCAAGGCGCTCGCTTCTAATTAATTCCTGTGATCAGCATAATCCCGAATTTTTTTTTTATTTCAGAATAAAAGTAAGTTTTGAAGGGAGAGGTTGTTATAAATCTCTCTTTATTTGAATATTTTTTTTATGATTTTAATATGCACATTTGGTAGTAAGAAATTAATTTTTTCAAAATAAATACTTTTATCGCTTCTGGTACTTAAAGTAAATAAACTTTCTCTTTCACACTACATCATTTGCACAAATTTGCATAATTTGTTTGTGGTTAGTAGTTAATTATAACGCCATAATTTTAATTGAAGAGGCAGCTATTGTATTTTTAAGTTTAAAATTAATTATAACTACTGAATTGGATTTTTTAGAATGAGTGAGTGAATATTAACGTCGCACTGTTCAGCTACACAAGGGCTTTTGGCGACGGACCACGTAAATTTGAACCATGGTCAAGTGACGTGGACGACACCTGACCTGGTACCCCCTTCTCCTAACTAGTACACCACACCAACTTAGCAGGAATATTCTATCAATACTTAGCAGGAATATTCTTTGAAATCCACTCTTCCAAGATATATGGCAGCACGGGTTCTATGATGAGTATTTTAGTGGGGAAGGGGCGAACAGTTTTGTAGCACATCCTGAAAAAATAGTTAATTCCACAATTTAAGTGTCTTATGTTTTTGTATGTTGATAAAGACATCAAAAAACGATTTGACTATTTATTTTAACTAAACGGTGTATATAATTAATTTTACAGAGGAATATCTTTAATTAATTTTTATCAGCTCTAACGGATTAAGTTTCCCAAAGTAGAGTATTTTGTTTATGTATATCCCTTAATTTTAAATGTAGTGATCCAAAAAAATATTGCATGAAAAAAACTGCAGTAAATCATAATACGGTACATAAAGCATTAACGTGCATAGTGCCCCTACACGGCGGGTCTTACAAAGCTCTAATAAAGCTAAAGCTATGAAAGTTGCTAGACATTTGCCAACTGGACTCTATCGCCAACATTTTGCTATGTTTTTCATTGAATCGCCATTATAATTCAAGGAACAGCGTTGCTTGCGAATATTACAATTGTAACATAAAATAAATGCAACAGAAAGTAATATTAATGTATTACACTTTCAGATATAAATTTTTTACACTATTTTAAGCGTTTATTACACAAAACTTTTAATAATGTGTCACTTTTGCTGAGCAGAGATCAGCTTAGGGAGGTATTTTCACAAATCGACAATCAAAAGTGTTACAGGGAGTTATAAATTTTTAAAAAAATCCTTTTAATCAGCTATTAGATCTACAGACTTAAAATTTAACGAAGGAATTTTTTTCTTTCTTTTTTTTGTTCAGCTCAGATATGCAAAAAGCTTTTTTTGTTTTTGTTTAATTTGCAATTCACGTAAAATTAACTCACTAAAAACTTCTTTGTCCTTCAATCTGTGCTGTTTAATTTTTCAGTTCACCCGTGCGAAGAACGGGTATACAAGCAAGTAGGTTTATAATTTTAAAATTATGGAATGATTTATCTTAATTATCTGAATGTTCTTGGAATTTATTTTGTTGATTCCATATATAATTATAATATTTTTTAAATAAAAATAAGATTCTCATTTTATATGTAAACATTATTTTAATATTACGTTTTGCATTTAGAGCTATGCAGAAGTTTTTTGAAATTAGAAGTCTTATTTATCAGTATAATCGTAACATAATTTTCCTTTAAAATCAAAACGATGATTTCAATTGCTGTAAATATCTTGCGCATTAAAATTTTTTTTTAATTGGAAATATGTCTTTAACACAGAGAAGAAAGCATTCAAAAGACTATTGACTTTTAAAATGTATATTTCTTACTGTACAAACTAAATAAAAATATCAGAGATTAAATTAGTCATTCAATTTATAAGATCCAAAGTCATCGTATTAGAATTTTAATTACTGTTGAAATTAAATTTCCGTTTTCCTGCATTTTTCTACATGACTTTTTGATTTTCCACCCAAGCATTTTCTGTAAAAATTCCATTTAACTGATTGTTCTAAGTATTCTTATTCGCAAATAAACATATCACGATAAGAATTCATTTGCAAAGGTTTTGAAATGCGAGAATTATTTCTTACAGATATTTCAGCTTAAAATGCAATGAACTCTAGAGAATTTGTTAAAATCCTAAACTAATGTAATTCCAGCAAGCTTTATTTTGTTTTACGAAAAAGAAAAATGGGAATTATTTGTTTTGTGTCCAGAAAATTCTGGTTTATACTCTTGCATTCTAGCTCTGTGTTTTCCCCGTGACTCTGAAAATCCAAAGCCTGTGGCTAAATATCTGATGGCGTAAAATATTTTGTTTCATACGTCTGCTCGAGTTTGTCGCGAATTATCGCCTCTCGCTTTCGCAATTTGTATTCTTTTAATTTAATTATTTCTATTGCTTCTCTGCAGCTATGTGGCAACGGCTTTTGACTCTAGTGAAAACACGAGAAATGGTTGGTTTTTTTCCCCCCTTTTTAGTTGTCAATAAAGCTACTGCTTGCATTCTACGGATTTTCCTTGTTATTTATTTAAGTAAGGTTTTTTTTATCTGAACTTTTTCCATGAATTACTTGAACCACAAAAGGATTCTAAAAATCGCTCTCGGTTCGTGGTGAGTTAAGGTAAGCTTGGCTAAAATTATAATTAATTGAAGTTAAGTTTAAGAATAAGAATTTACGTTGGTAATGTTTTAAACTAATATATTTTAGTATCATAAAAAATAAGGTGTTTTTTTTCTGACAGTAAGTTGTATAAAATGATTGTGTTTAAGAAGACTTGGTACCCCAAAAATGACCGACCTATCATTTTTTCAAAATTTTTATTTAATCTTATTCTTTGCATCATTATCTTTCGATTGATATATCAATCGATTGATATTGATTCGATTGATATTGATTCGATATGATTCGATTGATATTGATATATTTGTGCAAGTCGGAAAGTTAAAAGTTGAATAAAATTTCATTTGAAAACAAATTGGGCAATTCGGACGCGCCCCCTTTTAGAAAAAAAAGCTAAAAACAGCGTTATGATAAAAAAAATCTATTTTATAAAGATAAATAATATCTATAAAAAAGAATGTGAAGTACATAAAGCAGAATATTTCCGAGGCAATACAATATTAAAATATTTCTTCTTTGTGAAATGTGTGCATGTAAAATTTTTGAATTAAGGCATTTTATATTAAAAATTTCATATAATTTCAATTCTTATTCCTGATATATTTTTCATACAAATGTAATACTTTAATATTATGTGAAGAATAAAAACTAAACTTTCTGTCGCGACAGATAAAAAAATGTAACATTTTTCTTGAATTTTCTTGTGCAATTAATACCTCCTTAATTGATTGATTGATTGATTGAATATTAACGTCGCACTGTTCAGCTACACGAGGGCTTTTGGCGACGGACCACGTAATTTTGAACCATGGTCAAGTGACGTGGACGACACCTGAGCTGGCACCCCCCTCTCCTAACTACCACACCACACCAACGGGAGGACGTTTCAGCTCTCGACAGATTTAACGTGCATCGCTGCCCTACACGGCGGGTCTTTAGTGGTACTGGCCTCGAACCTGTGACAAAGCAAGCCACAGTCCGATACCTATACCACTCGGCTACCGCGGCCACATACCTCCTTAAAATAGATCCTTTATAAAAATGTATGGGTTGTAAAAAATACGAAAATGCAATTACTTTAAAGAAAAATATATAACTAATATTTATATATAACTATTACATTTTAAGTTTATTTAAACTTATAATTTTTTTTCAGAATTATAAACTTTAAAATGGTTGTTCTCAATTTGTGTTTTTCGAAACATTAGTGCATTCAAAATGTTACTCATTCCACAATTATTTACCAATCACTTCCATTTTTTTCCTGTGTGTTGCATATAAAGGATATAACAATATTAGGGATCCATTTAACTGTAAACTAAATACATTTTTTTAAAAAAATATTAAAATGTAAGAGATATTGGCTTTTTCGTTGATCTTTAGCATGCATATCAACATTTTATTTTTTTTCTTCTCAAAAATGAATTAAGTTATTGCAAAATCGATCCCTAAAGTTGCTTATAACATCCATAAAAATACTTCAAAAAATTTTAGGTCAAAAAATTAATTTTTACAGAAAGAGTAAGATTTTAAAATTTTCCAAATCTTCTTCAAAAAATTTTAATTTTTAAAATTGTGTGAATAATATATGAAAAATTACATCTCGTATCAGTTTCTTGAATAAAACATTATATAGAATATTAAAATAAAATTTTTAAATGTATAAAGAAAGGAAGTAGTTAAAAGGGTACCAAGACCTCTTAATTAATAATAAAACTCATTACTATCTTTTTAGGTCAAACCGCATATTATTTTATCCACTTAATGGTCGCAAAATTTAGAAGAAAACGGTCGTAAAAGTTCCTATTTTTTTATTCAAAAAAATTATATAAAAGTAAGTGAAAAAATATATGCATTTATTTTTAGATTTTGAAAAAATGTTTAGTTTGACATTTGTTTGTACAAAAAATTAATTTTCTTGAGAAAAGACAGCATTTAGGTTTATTATGACTAAATGCTGGTTTTCTAGCAAAGAGAAAAAATTAAAAATCATGTGTATTAACTATCAAAGGAGAATTTTATTACACATTGCAAATACACATCAGTAATTTCTTTTCTTGTGAGATTAATTTCAAAACATGAGATGCAAAAGCCAACACCACAGGTAACACTGCAAAACTTTCATCACTGCTCTTAAATTCACTAACCGAACTTTCAAAACAATCAGTTATTTCAGAATCACTCTGATTCATTTGTTCATCAAGTAGAATCCGAATCACTTCATAATGTATACCATATTAAAAAACACATATTTTTTTTATCAGAACGCAACCCATTTGTATTCACGAAGAGCGGAACTAAGTAACTGAGTTTAAGTTGCAAAAACATATCGCTAATATATATGTGTTTGATTGTTCTAACACATATAGTTTAAAATAAAATAACTATCTCCAAACACGTCACTAATAATCTGGTTCTGCCATCTGGAGAGAAATAAACATGGTTCCGTTAATAAGAAATAGAAAGTTTCTATCTCTTTTTAGAGTGTTACATTTGAATACTCAGCCCGGAAATATGACTGGCGCGAGAAATAGTGGGGGAAATTTCAACCCTTGATTTTGACAGAAGCGAGAAAGAAGGGGTTAACGAAAAATCATATGAGACATTCAGGTTCGCGTAAACGAGTTAAAAATATCAGTAGCTTGTGTACGATATTTTTAATTATGTTAGGCTTAGAGATGTTATAAATTCTTACCTACTGTTTTTCTGAAGCCCCTAAAAAATTAAGATAAAAAATCAATTTTATAACGTAATTTTTTTTCTAAGGACTTCTCTTAGATATAATCTTTATACTTATTATCAAAAACAATAAACTAAGAAAATTAACTATGGAATAAAATAAATCACCTTCGATTTTAAATGATGTATCTACACACACTAGTCAATGAATTAAAAACTTTTGAGATTTGCACTGGAATGCGTGAAAGTGTTGAAATATGCAATGTCTTTTATGACGTGCGTTACACGTGGTAAGAATGCCAACACAAGTGAAGGAAAAGAATGATTGTACGATGAATGAAATAAAACAGAAAAAGCGACAGATCATTCACCATTTGAAAAAAAGTTTACTTTAATACCTATTACTACCTCACACTCTCTATATATTTATTTATTTATCTTGGTGGAATGTTTAATCCTTAATAAAATACATTTTAAAGCACTCAATTGTGCTGATATTTTTCATATACATATTAATTTTTGATGACAATACAATAATTTAACTATAATTATTAAAAATTAATTGATTAAAATTAATTATTCAAAGAATTACAAATACAACCACGTTGGCATCATTTTTGGTAACTTAGCAACCCTTTTGGCGACTTGTGTCAAAACATGAAAATGTTTTTTTTTCTCACGTGTTAAGGCATTCAGTTGAATTGAAATTTTATAGACACGATTGTTTTGGATGTCAATTCGATACTTCAATGATAATTAATGAAAATTAATTACCACTTAATGTTGTGATTCTGTCATATGCATATTTATATTAATTGTAACTATTTAATAAAAAGTAGCTAAAAAATAAAATTTTTCTTTGTTCCAAGTAGGAATTGACTTAATTTTTTTTAATATTACTCGTTTTAGGTGCTTGTTTATCTGTGGCTTTAATTTCGAAGACAGCAAATTTCACTTGGTTTTTAAAAGCAACCACATCAAAGGTTGTCAAAAGTTGGAATCAGAAACCACAACTCTTTTCTAGAATACGTAACTGTGGTTCGAACACTTTTCCAAGAGCGTGGTTGGCTTCGACGAATTGTACTGCAGAACAAGGGATCTACTGTGCTTAAACTGATACAAATCATCAACCAAAGCTCTTTCCAACTTTCAGCTTGAACCATGCGCAGAGATAGGAAGGAATAGTCTGTGCCCGTGAGAAAATTATTCTGACGGGTCTTTACGCGACTTTCACCAACTAATCCTCTTCAGGAATCTTTGGGCTAGCATTCGCGTTTATTTCACAGCTATCTCTCTCAAGAAGAAACCCTGATATGCAAATTAGTTGAAGTATAAAAAGTTAGAGTTTGATAACTGTAGGTCAGAAGGAGCGGAGCATCTGAATGCAACGTTACTAAGGTGAGATTTAGGATTTACGCAACTTGGCTTAAGGACGGAGTGATGCTACTAGACTAAATTAGTGAATCAGAAATTAATAGGTTAGGATTGATTAAAGTTAAACTGATCTGATTTCGTGCGCTTATTCACTTCGGGTTGTTGCTTTCTTTGTGTCACTCCTAGGGCTTCCTTTTGTGGTTTACTTTGTTGTTGACTAGTACACATGAATAATAATAAATTAGATTTATCATGGGGAGTTCTGCTCATGCTTTGTCCCCCCCCCTCTTTAGGTAGGCAAGACAATAAAGAAGTGACTTCCGGGGAAAGTCGCTTACACTACTCATTTCTGCCCGAAATAGAAAAATTCGCTTGCAGTGGGGTCGGTAAAGAATACACTGGACATCTTATAATAGGAAACGTATAAAGGGGTCAGATGAGTCCCGCTACCCTTTATTTTGCACTGGTGGAAGACGTCAAATTTGGCGAGAACCCCAAAAAACGATGAATCCATCTTGCATTATTCGCACTTTCCAAAGGTCTGAAGGAATTACCGTGATATGGGGCACGCTCTGCTTACATGGAAGTGGTACCCTGGAGTTTCTCTAAGGCAAGGGTGGAAAACCTTTATGAATCAGCGTGCCATTTTTTTCTTAAGATATTTTTAATGATGTATAGACGGGCCGTCAAATAATTTTGACTTATTATTATTGGGAAAATAATAAAACTAAATACTAACAAATCAAAACTTTTTGTGCACTACCAAAAAATACATTTTGCACTGTATAGTAGTAGACGTTTTAGTTATACTTGTATTCAAATTAAAACAACATTAGAATGAGTTTTGTTGTTGCATATTATATGACAAATAACTTGTATTAGGGTTATAAGATACTTTTAGTAGAATGCGGGCTGAATTGGTCATTTGTAAAATGGTTTCTTAAGGAGTCTTTGATGTTATTCATCACTGAAAATAATAATTCTCAGGCATAGGTAGATGAAAAGGCTGCTATAATAGCATTAATCAGTTTCTTTAAACTTTTAAATGTGTCTGGAATCGAATTCCATATGTTTCCAAAATTTCACATTACTATAATTTTTACAATATATCAATTTCAACTTTTTCCTTGTTTCAATAAATTTTTTATTCAATACTGAACTACACTGGATTTGATTTTGATTTAATATTAACGTCGCACTGTTCAGCTACACGAGGGCTTTTGGCGACGGACCACGTAATTTTGAACCATGGTCAAGTGACGTGGACGATACCTGAGCTGGCACCCCCCTCTCCTAACTACCACACCACACCAACGGGAGGACGTTTCAGCTCTCGACAGATTTAACGTGCATCGCTGCCCTACACGGCGGGTCTTTAGTGGTACTGGGATCGAACTCGTGACCAGGCAAGCCACGATCCGATACCTATACCACTCGGCTACCGCGGCCACGAACTACACTGGAAATCAATCGGTTACATTTCAAATTCTACAATTTTCAACCAGTCGAACTGGGACAAGTTTAGTTTGTCAAATGAAGTCACATCAGAGTTCGTAATAAACTTGAGCGTTTCCGATAATTATTTGAACTAAGAACATCTCGCTGAAAATTCCTTGATTAAAAAACCAATTACTGAAACAAATTCTTCAAGATCACATTTCATCACAAGAAACATTTTCATCATCTGGTTTCTCCTGTACATATAAATCTTATATATATATTTTTTTTCAAGTTTCGGAAGTACTTGTAGTTTCTTGTAAAATAATCATTTATGAAAAAAATGCAGTTTAACGTCAAAAGTGAGATTTATATCCCTAATGAGGATTACTTCATAGTGAACTTCGTTATTTTGAACTAAAATGCCAACCATTTTGATCAGTGGAGTACCGAAAATATTGTGTCGCGTGCCATCAATGACACGTGTGCCATTGGTTCGCAATAGTAAACTGTTCGCCTAGGGTAAATAAACAGCCTTAAGATAGTTAGATATACTGGCAGATCAAACGCATCCTGCAATGTTGTATTTTTACCCCGATGGAGACGAATATTTCTTGGACAATAATCCAATTGTACATGGTGCTAGAAGTGTTCAAAATGGGTTCACTGAATATCAGTCTTACAACAACGCATAGCCCGGATCTTAACCTCAGAGAAAATGTGTGGGATATAGGGGAAGGAAACATCCAACAGCCTATTTCTCTCCCATCCAATTTACAAGATCTAAATAGTTCCAAATAAAATTCATGGTCTTCAGAAGCATGGAGACTCTATGCTCAAGAGAATCAAAGCAGTTATCCGTGAAAAAAGGTCCAATAAAATATTTACGTTGGGTTTCTAATTCATTGGTGTGTGTGTGTTTCTAAGCAATTTTTTGAGAAAGTCGAATGATAAACTTTTACTGGTAACAGCTTTCATATTAATGAAAGGAGGTAATGTTCTTCTAAGGGCAGTTGGAAAGCTAAAATCATTTTTTTTTTTGACAATTTGAGATTTTTACATTATTAAACAGAATAGATTTTAATCTTTCTAAAAATACCTTACTTTAACCTCTTGGATAATTAGAAGCCCTTAAATCCTATTTTTTAAATAATCATTAAAACTGGGCCACACCCATTTGAATGGCGAAAAATGTAAACAAAGTACTTCGTTGTTGCTTATGGCTTCACGGTACCCTTTTTCAAAAAAAATTTTTGGAGACAGTTACAGTAAAAATAATTGATATTTTATATTTGGATTATATTATTAAGCTGATTCTGTAAGCAAAAAGTCAGTTTGACCAGCCATTAATTGATAATTTTAAAAAATTAAGAAGTTTTGAAGTTTTTTCAAACTCTTATAAAATACTCGATTTTTAAATTTTTTTAGTAATTTTAAGTTATTTATGATTCTTAGATTATTACAAACACTATTTAGTATGGATTTGAAAATCTATTCCCTTGTTGATTTTTAATAATTATTTTTCTAGAAAAACCTGTAAAAAACACGAAAATTTTTAAAATATCAACTTTAGCATTTTTTATAAAAATAACTAGAGGTCTCAGTCCTAAATCCGTACTAACTTTTATAGAACATACATTTGGAAGTATATACAAAAAAATTCAAGGCTCTATCTTGAACAGGCCTTAGGGATTAGAAAACACTTATACCTTCAAAATTAAAAGTCTGAGAAAAACGCATTTAAAGTTTGTAAAGTCATAAAACAAAAACTTATAATGTGCCCGTAAAACTCTAATTTTTTAATATGTTATTTTCCAATGTATGTTCTACATTAAAACACTATTTTTATTAAATATGACTGAAAACTATATTTTTAATTCAAAAAATATTTTTCATAATATTGATAGCATTTGTTAAGACGTCAGTTTATTCAACTGTATCTTAACCTAATATTTCACAAAAGTTTTGAAACACGAAGCATTTATGTACAAAATAATAATGATACTAACTTCAGCTAAAAATAGTCATGTTTGCTCATAAAATTTATTTTTTTCAGTTTTAAATTGGGGCAGTTTAGGAAGTTTTAGCTCTTGTCGTACGACTTTAAAATACTAAAATATAGTACTACAATATGTTTAGTATAATGTAGTTTGGTACATCAAGGAAATATCCAGTTATATCTGCACCATTTGAATTCAGAATACTTGTATTCGGAAGTCTAATTGCAGAATCAGCTGAGGACTGATTTTTAGATACATCATTTTCAGTAGTATTCCATTTCTTCGAAATATTGTTTCTCACAGAAACCCAGAACGCCTTTGCCATGGTATTTTCTCTACAGGAAAAAATTAATGATAAAGCTTTTAAGTTATATAAACTTTTTTAAAGCAAAAATTGGCCATTAAATTAATCTTTATTAATTAATTATGAGAACTCAAAAAACTCAAATATATTAAAGCAGAAATGATTTTAGTAATGAAAATTGGAATTAATAACCATTTCAAACTAAAAGCTCAAAAATATTTTTAATTAATTCAACTTAAGTGTGAAAAAATGCTTTAAAAGGAAACCGAAACCAAAACCATATCTCATAAAATTTCAAATATCTTATAAACTAATTTGCTAACAGATCTGAAATTTTGTGGCAAGCATCTCAATGATATGGGCCACCAAAACATGAAGAAAAAGTTTTCGGTAAAAATGAAATTTTTAGGGTACCGTGTAGCCTTAAAAGTTGACGTCTGATATAAACCAAAACATTTATCTTTTATTGCAAATTGAGCCTTTTATTTTTTTTATTTACTAGCCGATTAGAAGCTTCACTGTATACATTAAAATCAATTTATCTCAAAATGTAAATTTTGATGTTCGATGTACCTTTTCTGAGAAACTACTGTTCACAGTTGCGTAAATTTTTTATTATATATTTATAATGATAGCTAATATATACTGAAATGAGCTTTTTGTAAAAAATTCAAAAATTTATTTTTTACAAATTTTTTATCTGAAAAAGAGGTTAAATTTCGCAATCTTTGATAAAGTATTTCATAAATCTAAAAATAGCTAAAAGCTCATTTCAGTATAATGAGAAAGGTGTACTGTAATTGTATGAAAAATTTCAAACATGTACATATAACAGATTTTGAGAAAAGGTACATCTCGAAAACAGCCAATTTAACATCGTCAGTATAGAGAGAGAGAGAGTTCGAAACCTCTCTCTCTCTCTCTCTTCCTTTAAAAAAATTACCAATATCGAAAAAAAAACCACTAATATTTCCACTATTAAATTTAAGCTCAAAATTTTACATATTTTGTTTCTATTGAAAATTGAAGATAATAGAATTCCTTAAGTAATTTGATTCATTTATTAAAGTTAAGATGTTCGGTAATAGAGGTTTCGAGAGTTCTCTCGATTAAATTTTTTTCATTCGCACGAAGATGCATTAAAACCATCCATCCATTTCAACCATCAAAAAGAAACTTTTACATTAAATCGGAAGAATGCCATAGTAAATCACAACAATATTAATATCCGAACTGAAGCGAAGAAGGAACAAATAAAACAAATGAAATGGAAAAATGAAATTGCTTTTGCATCGAATGTATCACGTGACTTCCTTCAGAAACAAAACCTTCGACAAAGAACGAAGGAAAGTAGTGAAATATTTCTTTAGTTATTTGGGTAAGACTTATTTCAGCTTCATGCTTTCCACAAATTTCCAATACTCTGGGAGTGGGGAAAAAATTGTTTCGCACAAAATACTCATAATGGAAATCCAAGACGAAATAATCAAATCCTTTGTTGAAATTGTCATTGATTTTATGATGTTATTATAAATGCATTTATTCATATTTTACTTTGGTTTGATTTCTTAGAGTATGGAATAGACATATCGTTTCCCAGAAGATTCCCTTTGAATCGCAAGGAATTTATACTTTATGACATCGAAAATGTAATTATTTATTACATTTTTTTGTTTTCTACACCTATGTAAATATTTGTATTTATTTACATAGATGTACAAAACAAAAAAATATATCATGGTGGTTATTTCTGTGAAGTTTTCGATTCATAGAGAAGAATATATGATGTAATAAGGATCGGCGAATTTCATTTTAATGTTGTAGGATTTCTTAATAAGAGACGAAAAATGTTTGCGAAAATTCAAGCAGTAATTTTATACATAAAATGTTTTTAAATTTATTTTATGTAAACCAGCGTTTCTCAAACTGTGGGGTGCGCCCCCCTAGAGGGGCGTGATAACTCCGCAAGGAAGGCTCGAGCATATTTTGAAAAGTCGTAAACAAAAGATTATTTTTTTAAAAATTATTAATTGACTAAAAGTAAACGAACAAAATACACTCTGACATAATAAGAAATAAAACACACACATTTGCACTGATAGAAAAAACTTATAAATGTATTAGTACTGCACAATGCGTATTTTATAATTAATTTAACAATACTATAAAGACAAGTTTAATAATTACCAGTGACGCCATGGGCTAGTCGTATATTAAGTTATGTACAAAAATTAACACTTATCTTGATAATTTGTACGGTTTATAATTAATCCCTTAACTGCCGATAAAAAGTTACGCGATTCGATCCCCAATGCCACCGTTTCCTACATAGACACGCGTATGTCATGCGTTGAGGGGGGTGGGGTGGAAAGGAACAAATAAGTAAAAAGCCCTTTCTGAAATAAGTAAACCTTTCGCAAACACTGTGAAGGTCCATTTATTGCTTTCCAAAGCCTTCAGAATAATTTAATGAATAATAATGCACAGAAAAGATCGTATTTCAAAAAGACGTATATTTACGTCTGGAGCAATCGACGCTTTGGATGAACGAGACATTTATACACGCCGGTGGCACTTAAAAGGTTAAAGTCACATCGTAGCTTTAGCTTTCGAAGCAAAGTATTACTGAAATCAATACACTGTTATTGTAAGGAAGGAGGGTGCGATGAAAATCATGTTTGAATATCGGGTCGCAAATATTGAAAGTTTGAGAAGCACTGATGTAAACTAATATCAAAGTATTTGCTTTTTTTTCACTGTATTAATCTGTTGCATATGAAATGTTGCATTTTCTTTACATGTAAAAGTTCGACTCCCTGTTTTCGTTGTGCTTCTGCTTTTGGCATAACCTTGTTTATACGTGTATTGTTTATTTCCAGAATCCAATTTAAGCTAAAAAGATTTTTCAAAAGTGCTCCATTTTGTTATTTGTTTTGAATTTCGTAAGAATATCGACTCAAAAGATATTCGTTTTACAAGTTTAAAAACTTGGTAATAATGCTACACAACTGCACGGATTATAATCCCAGTTTAACGGTGCCTTAAGTTACTACTGAGTTAAAAGTAATGAGCAAAATATCGAGGGTAATATAATGCATTTGATAACTAAAATATCACAATTACAAAAAGATGGTAAAACAGGACTTTACAAGACAAATCCAATTAAACATTTAAAGGAACAAATTAAAGTAAATTTTATTTTAAATATACAATCCAGGATTGGACGGAGAGGTGATTGATCCAAACTGATTGAGATCCGGTCTCTCTGTGATATTAAAAGCAGTGGGTTTTTAGTTCACACTACTGTTACTAATATGTTTATAGCGTAGCAACATCTACATTCTTCTATGGAAAATATACCGCGCGTTGCACCAGGTATTTAGGGAGGATACTGCAAACGATCGAAATGTGTAGTGTTTGAAAAATTTCGGTCTGTTGATTTTTCCCTAAAAAATGAGCCACGTACAGAAGTCCCAAAACTCTGAAAAATAATTTTCTGAACGGACTGATGGAAACGAATTAAACTGTACCTATACATATTATACTGAGTTGATGAAATACATTTGTACAACGATGAAATGCTTGAAAAATTGAAACTTCTATGCCAATCACTTGTTAATTGGCTTGACCCAAGTCTTCTCCACAATAATGCTCGGTTCCATACGTTGAACAAAACAAATGCGACATTAAACGAAATAAAATAAGGAATTTTGTAGCATCCAGTTTATGCATTGGATTTGTCTCCAACCTACTTTCATTTGTTTAAACTTTAAAATATTTTTTATGGGCTAAACAGTATGAAAATGAATACAGTATATGCATATATATATATATATATATATATATATATATATATATATATATATATATATATATATATATATATGCATATACTGTAGAGAGAGAGAGTGGTGGCCAAAATTGCGGATACTTTTTAAAATTTGTATGTTTTTTAAGGTTTTATGCTTATAGAAAATTTTTCATTGCCCAAAATGTAAAGTATTTTATATGATTTTAAAGACTAAAGACTTTTATATGATTTTAAGACTTTTTAATACTAAATTGAATACAAAAAAAGGAAAATTTCAGATATTTGGAAAGCAAAGAAGGTTATGCTGAAACAACTGTCAATATACAATTGATACTCATGATAGCAGTGAATTATCAGAGCTTAGTGAGATTACCTTTATTTTTTATTACAGCTTCACATGATGTTTCATTGAGCTGAAAATAGTTTTAAGCTCTTCCTTTGTTTTTACATGATTGATGGCAATAAACAATTATATCCTCAATTAGTTCCTTTTTATTTCATGGGTACCTCATCCAGACAAGAGTTTTCAAAGGGTGCAACAAGTTTTCTATTGAATCGAGGTTAGGACTGTTTCATGACCATGACAACAACTCAGCTACCATGTCAACTACATCTTAGAACGTTACCAGTCTTTTAATTACCTTACTGTGTGGCAAGGAATACAATCTTGCTGAAAAAAAAATGAAGCATTGTTGGTAAATAGATCCCTGGTGGAAGTTTAGGTTCTAGAATAGTGTCAATGTATTTTCTTATATTCAGTATCCCTTCCATGATATACCATCTGCTGATATGCATGACAAAATGATAAAACTATGTGGGTGCATCACAGTTGCCTGGATGCATTCAGGATGTAGCACTCTGATTCACATGTTATATTTTAGGCTATCACTACCAAATAACGATATTTTAGTTTCGTCCCTCAGTATAATTTGTAACCACTAATCACATTTGTCCAATTAATGTGCTTCTTTGACTACTTTAGTCTTTTTTAGCACTTCTGTAAATTGATATAAGAATTTTTTAGAGGAATTCTACCTCTTTTTTTGCCTAACATCTGCTGATTTTCCCCTGGTTGTTTTTGAACTGACATAAACACCAGCATCATTCAGATAACTTCTGATGAGCATTTATAACCTTTTTTTTATCATGGGGGCATAGAATTTCTGGTCTTCTTTCATCAACAGAAGCGTGGGGCACCTTTTTCAATCTTTTACTGTCTTTTTTTTATTAAACTTGTCTCCTGGCATCTTAAAGCAATACGTTCAGTCTACAGATGATGTCACTGAACTACCCCCTTGTCATGTAATTTGTACTTAGGAAATACCACTTTTTTCATCGCACATGTGTCAAATGTACTCTTTTATTTGATTTCATTGCTTTTTGACTAAATATCATTGTTATCCTGGCCAGGAAACCGTCCTGACCTTGATCCTATCGAAAACATGTGACACCGTTTGAAAACTATTGTCTGAATGAGGTACCCATGTAATGAAAAGGAACTAATGAAGAATATAATTGTTTCATGTCATCATGTAATAACGAAAGGAAAGCTTAAAACTATTTTCAGCACAATAAAACATTGATGTGAAATTGTAATAAAGAATAGAGGCAATCTCACTAAACTCTGATAATTCACTTCTATTATGAGAATCTAATGTATATTGACAGTTACTGCATCACAAATTTTTTACATTACAAATATTTGAATTGTCTCTTTTGTATTGAATTTAATATTAAATTATCCTTAAAATGATATAAAATACCTTACATTTTGTGCTACACAAAACGTTTTGTAAGCATACAAGCTTGAAAAACATAAAAATTTTAAAAATTGTCCACAATTTTTGCCACCACTGTATACATGAAAAGTTTCAAATCAGAGTTTATTTATTCTAAAGTACAGAATTTCTTTAAGACGGGCATTTATGCATTAAACCAGTGATTCTCAAACTTTCACTAATGGCGACCCAATTTTCAATCATAATTTTTATTGCGCCTCCCCCCCCCCAAATAATAATGTATTGAAAGCAATAATAATGCACTTTGGCGCTAAAACTACAATACGATCATAATTATAAACCGTACAAATTAACAAGATAAGTATTTAAATTTGTATAGGTTACTTTTAAGTAATATATATTTTTATTTATTTACTTTTTTACTTTTTAGTTCGATTCACTAAAAACCGTGTTTTTTATTTTGTTTTAAAACTATAATTTATTTTATAATTATTTTACTATACACGATAAAAATCACAATTCCAGTGAATAATTTAATAAAGAGAAAATATACTTACCTACTTTCAGGGACTTTTGAATTTTTCTTTGATAATTTGAGAACAAATCCAATAAAACTAAAGAAAATGTTCCAAATGTGCATTTTCTTAATAAAGGACATAAACCACAGAAACTTTTCGCTAACAATACAGGAATCTTATTTTCCAGCAAAACTGTCATATTTTGTTCATGTTATTGTAGTTTTGCTATCGTTTAATGTAGTTTTGCTATCATTTGTGTAAACTCGTGAGTTCTTTTCCGACCGTGTTCGAATTGTGACAAGAAAATAATTGCAGACAGGAGTTGGTCCCACTCTTAATTCCATACCTTCTATGGGACATTTCTCAAAATCAAGAATATATTGCGATGTTACAGGATTACGATACATCGTTCAGCCGTGTCTACTTTTCACCAGCCCGGCTTTTTCCGTCACTGCCCCCTCTTCTCTCCCGTTCCGACCTTTTTTTCCCCTCTCGTTGCCAGATCCTCTTCTCTATATCGTCTCTCGTTCGACCTGTTGCCAGGTGCAGGCAGCTGTTCCTTACACGCCCCACCTAAGAGTAAAATTTGCCCCTTGTGGCTGATTTTACCATATCAGACACCAGGAACAGAAAATTCACAAACCGTGACACAGAAAATCCACAAACAGAACACCCAATAATTGCAACAGTCAAAAGTCTTGATGATTGTTCTAGTGAAAGTTCCTTAATACAAACACATGAAATAATATGAATAGTTCACCCAATTGAAATAAGTGACTATGTTCCCAGAAAGATCTAAACTGTAATGGGATTGCAAACAGATACATGGAAAACACATTATACAAAAAAAAACATTAAATATATACCATACAGTTTTTATCTTAATCTATACAATGTTTATTTCATTAACTCATGAATGTGAATGCTCAATGAGTTCACTAAATCCATATTAAGTCCACAGTAAAAACTTTCCTATGGCTCTAATTTGCCTTTGGCTGGTATAATTTCCGACCCAACCCATCTCACCCATTCTAATACAAAGTTAATTTGTTTTACACGATTTTTCCAAATCTGCATCAGAATGTCTATGTCGACTATTCGAGATACAACAAACTGCTCTAACATTCTTAAAACCTGAGCCGTTAAATTACATCCATAAGAAGTGTATTCAATCTTAAACCTCACTTTTTTAGTCATGCAAATTCCAAACGACATAAAGCATGCGGCATAATTCTTCGTGAGAGAACGACAGAAATACCACTTCCACAAATCCAGTACCGTGACCCACGATGCTGCGCTATTCTTTTCTACAAAACCTTCCCTTTTCGACAAAAGATAAATCTCGGTTCTCGAAAATATGTTTAACCAAGCTTCACAGGTTACCTTCGCACTGAGACTAGTCAACGGCACAGCCTCGCCCCACCTAGTGTGCTGATCAACCAGACGTAAAATATATTTATGTCCCTTTAAGCTTGGTGGATCAATTGGACCTATCAGATCCATATTCCCCACCTCAAATGGCAATTCAGGCCTTGCCACAGGTGTATTGGATGATCGGTCTTTAATCCTAACCGATCGAGTGAGCTGACACTCTTTACATGATTCACAAAATTTCTTCACATTGGAACTTAGACCCTCCCAAAATAAAGAATACTTGATTCGTTCAAGCGTCTTCTTGGGACCCATGTGACTACTGAACACTGAAGTATGCGCTAGTCTCAACACCTCAGTTCTTCTGCATTTCGGAATTACCAGTTTCCCAATACTCTCCCCGAGTATTTTATCCCTACGAAATAGATACCCATCTACTTCGTAGTAGTTTCCTTTGCCTTCCTTAGCATACTTCCAAGCCAATGCTAACTCGGCACAACACTCCTGTTCGGAACGAAAACTATCAGCCACCATGCTTCCTTTATCCATCTCAGCGGTCACCTCCTCATCCTTAGTACCCAATGTTCCCACTTCATTCCGACATGAAGTAATATTCCTTTGAGAATCCTCAATGTGCTCCTGTGCTTTCTCTGGCAGAATACCCAATGAAACCTCAGTTTCATCTACATTTCCTGAGTCAACCCTCAGGTCCTGAGAGCTTTGAGCCAGTGAATTCTCTTCACTCTGGGCTCCTCCCAACATATCCAAAACCTCTGGTGGAAGCAACACGTCTTCTACCAAAACTTCTGCCAAAGCACATAACACTTGCTGGTGCACCACATTAACCTGGCCACCGGTAGCAAGACCAATTGGAACATATACTAAAGGACATTTAACCGCTGGACCGAAATACCTTTCAAATAAATCGTGAAAGCTCCTTCAACCGATATTCCAGGAACTAAGTCTTTCTTGATAACAGTAATTTCCGTACCAGAATCCAATAACGCATGGACTAACTTCCCATCTACACTGATAGATGTTTTCACTAATTTACTTAATTTGTCTTCAATAGCCCGTCTAGGAATGACTTTACCTAGCACATCAACTCTAGCAGCTACCGTCCCATCTACCAATTCCGTCCCTTCTGTTGACACCTTATTCACATTAAGTCTTTTATTATCTACCTCTTTGTTTTTCGGACAATCCCGCTTAAAATGTTTATCTGATCCGCAGGTGAAACAAGCGAATTTTTTAATTTCAGTTACTTGACCTTTATCCAAGTTTTTCCTAGAAGAAAAATTATCTGACTTTTTCTCCCCAAATGGCTGTTTACCCCAACTACCATTAAAACTTCTCTTTTCACTATCATTCCATTTAGCTCTCTCAGGTTCATCGTAGGATTTCCCTTTGGAAGCATAAAATATATCACATTGTTTGCCCAAGTCCCTGGGTTTGTACCATTCTTCCCCTTGGAGCACACCAATATGGGTCGCCGTCTCAGAATCCAAAATTTCAAACATTTTATCTGCTACGATCAGTTGATTAACTGACTCAAAATCATTCGCTTCTCTTAACTTACAGTAGTATAACCACATCGATGTTAAACGGGACGCGAACTGAGAGAAAGTTTCGTCAGAGTTACGTTTGGCCTTTCTAAAATTTTCTAAACATATTTTTGGTGAGGGTTCATACTCCTTGAGCACAACCTGTTTTAAAGATTCGTAATCTTTTAATTCTTCTTCGCCTAGGTTAACTAATACGTTTGACACTTTGTCTCCTAACATGCATAACAAAACCTTCGGTTTTAACTCGTCGCTAACCATTTCACTAGCGAAAGCCTTTTCAAGACTAGAAAAGAAATATTCCCACCCGTCTGATTTATTGGGTACCTTTACAGTTAAGAGCCTAACCATTTTAACTATTTCATCTAAAGATTTTACACGTGAGGTTTGACCATTATTTTGATTAGCACTCTGATTAGCGATCCTAGATAATTCCATTTCCAAGCGTAATTTTTCAATTGATAATTGTTCTTGTTGTTCTAGTTTTTGCCGCTGTTCTGTCTCTAACCTTTCGGCTGTAATAACTTCCAATAACTCTTTTGCCTCTTCCTCCTTGTAATATTTACTAGAGATTATTAAATTCCTTAAAACAATTTTAGACATAGACGGATCAGGTGACTCATCCAAGTCCCGCGCTAATTGAATTAAGTCAATTTTCTTACTTCTAATGAGAAATGCCATTTTTAATCAAGTTAAACCTAATGCCAAATTACCTTATGACAAATTTAACTACAAACACTTAAATGACCTAGTACTATATATTTAACGAGCAAGAAAAATTCTACTCTTTTTTTCTAAGAGTACTCAAATTCCAGAAACACAATACGAAATATGTTTACAATAAAACTTATATGAGACACAGTTATTTGTTACTAATCAAAACCTTTTTCAAAATTAAAAAAAACACAATTAACAACATACTTTAGCTACATTACCATAGAATTATTTCTCAAATCATAAATCTACTCTTAGTTTCTTTTTTTTTTAATTAAAAGAATCTTATGCAGGAAACAAAAAACCAATATACATATACATCCTAAATTACGAGCAAAGGAAATAACCTCAGATTACATTAAACTATCAACTAACTGACAAATTGCAAAACTTTTGCTTAAAATGAAAAACAATCATTTAATATTAAAAAAAACATGCCACATTCTGAGTCATAACTAACCTACAAAATCTCTTATTTACAACCTTTTAACAGGAAGTCTACTTGAAATACATATACATTTTTTAATGGATATTTTTTACCCACTCAAACATACATTTTTCGCAACCATTATTTCAAGATAAATTAATCTAATTTTTTTTTTTAAATTCTGCAAACTGAATTGTTATGCAAAACACTTTCTATACCCAGATTTTAATTTTTGAGACAGCTTCAAAACAGTAAAGAATGATGATAAAAAAGAAATTATAGTTTAACACTAGAACTCTAAATACCATATTTTACAACATTTAAAATGATACCCTATCATTTCCAGGTAAAATAAGTACACAATTTTCTTATTTCATCTACACAATAATCCAACAACATAGAATATTGCAATAAACCAATGAAACTTTCTTTTTTCAGATATATCTGCTTTTTCTATTTTATTTTTAAAGAAACAAATTAAATATGACTGCATCCCATTACTCTTTTAAATATCCACACAATATTTTAACTTAGGGGAACAATAGCCACCTACTCGACATGAAAGCTGTTTCAGTTCCTGAACACTTTTCAGATCACGGCTCCATTAATCAGAAAATGAAGAAAAATACGACATCTGTTCGTTCATATCCCAACTCGGCAGGTGATGGTAAAACTCCATATGAAGAAGGTCTTGTTTTTTTCCACTTGAAACTGCTGCAAGGCAATTCCCGGGATGCACGTGGTCATCAACTTGAAGATACACTGCAGGGTTCTATTTCCTTGTTAAAATTTTTCTTTTAAACCGAATACCCACTAGAACCTTGTTCACAATTATGTAGCACGAACACCGATCAATTTGAAATATTTTGTTCCTTTAACTTTTGCTCTATTGCATCCCACTCCTGACACCAGTGTAAACTCGTGAGTTATTTTCCGACCGTGTTCGAATTGTGACAAGAAAATAATTGCAGACAGGATTTGGTCCCACTCTTTATTCCATACCTTCTATGGGACATTTTTCAAAATCAAGAATATATTGCGATGTTACAGGATTACGATACATCGTTCAGCCGTGTCTACTTTTCACGACCCCGGCTTTTTTCGTCACCCTCTCTCCTCTCTCCCGTTACGACCTCTTTTTTCTTGTCCTTGCCAGATCTTTTTCTTTATATCGTCTCTCGTTCGACCTGTTACCAGGTGCAGGCAGCTGTTCCTTACAATTTGCTTCGCCTAAAGTTCAAATAGCATTTTGAACTTTTTCTTCCTTGTGTCTTTTTGAGAAGAAGTGCTACATTTTTGGCTTCATAGTTTTCTTCATAGAGTTCTTTAAGCAGCATTTGAAAATTTCAATTCAACTCAAACGTTTCCTGTCTATTACTTTTCGCATATTTACTTTCGCTATCTTGATTAATATACATTACTTCAGCAGGTTCTTCAATTGCTTGATCAGTTTCAACATCCTTCAATAGAGATCACAGAGGCCCATTTTTTATATTCGGCTCATTTACATTTATAAACCATAATAAGTCGTACAACACAGCAATCAAAACCACAAAATTGTTCATAGGAGAAAGTGTAGCATGTTCTAAAAAATAATTCAGTAAAACGTTTTTCATTATGCATTATATGTTTCAGAATACGCATAAAAATACATCTTGGCCAAATAATTCATCAAAGTGGTGTATATGCTTATCCATATATCATAAAACTCATTCACAAAGAAAAAAAAGCAACAAAAAATTTTTTTACAACTTTCCTAAAAGAAAAAGAGACAGAGTGAAACATACCAGTAAGTTTGAAGGTCAAATATATGATAATCAAAAGTAGTATTTAAGGGGTTAAAAGAAACGTAATTAAAAAATCTCTCATCGTGGGATTACAGTAAGGCAAACAAAATGTATTATTTTATTTGGCTATAGGATCAAAGATAGCTAATAACCATTTGAAGTGGAATCTTTTATTTTTGATGATCACCAGATGATAAAAATAAATTATATCAGTGTAAATGTGTATTTTTGTTATGTCAGAAAGCATTTTGTTTAACTTAATTGTAAAAAATCATTTTTTAAACTTTTTATTTTCAATATGCATGCGCCCCCCTCGCAGGGTTACCGCACCCCCCAGGAGGCGCCCCACAGTTTGAAAAACACTGCATTAATCTACAATTGGGAAGAGTGCATTGAAGCAAATGGGACATATTTTGTTTAAATGAACACCTTTTGAAAGAAGATATGCAGTGTTATACATTCACTTGAAAATCCGACATTCCATACATACTATCTAACTCCTTTAAGATGTCTTCGGTTAATGTTAAAGAATAGGACCAGAATTAGGAACATTTTTTTCAGTTAAAAAAGAAATGAAAAATTAATATGATATATTCTGGATTCACTATCCTTTAGAGAGCAAAATTTTTTTGTACTTCCCTTTTTTTACCAAGTTTATTCATTTTTTCTGGTATAAATTGTGTTTTGTACTTTTCTCCAATACCGTAATGTAAAATGGACTATCCCATCACGTATTATAACAAAAAAAAACATCCATGGAATATTTTGGCATTTTTAAAAACACTATAGTGTTAACAGAGGTATGTGTCATAATATTGCAAATTTCCATAGAAATTTAGGCCTTTTTTATGTCTGAAAATGTGCTTCGCGTTTAGTTCAAGATCGTACATATACCGAAGACTGCCTTAACTCCATTGGTATGTTAGATGATTATATCCATTATATTTTTATGTTATTCTAATAATTCAGTCCATCTTTTTAGACATTTTGGTTTATTATGTGACACACACAGAAGACAAGTACACAGCACAAAGAACATTACATGACTGATTCTACCAGTTAAAAGAAGTACAACTCTCAGATGACTTGCCGCGCCATCTATTCATTTTACATTTAATTTAAAACATATATATGCTTATTTGATTTGAAACAAAAATTAAGGAATTTTATGAGGCTGGTATAAAGCTTGGTGAGAAACTTCCTTTCTAGAATTTTCTGGATGCTAATAGATGTAAATGAAATTAGAAATAATCAGTCTTACAATTTTCGTGAAATTATCAAATAGCTTATAAATATTAGTTAATTGAATTACGATTCTTCAATTAAATCAGTTGGCATTGAAGATATTCTTCCAGCAATTTTCGATACACATGTTATTGATTATATATATATATAGTATAATAAAATAAAAGTGATGAATAACTAGAACCTACAGTACTATATATATATATATATATATATATATATATATATATAATCCAGCCTTATGTTATGAACTTCTAAAGGAAACAGGCTTATAGTGTGTTGGGATGCTTTCAGTGTGAATTCCTATTCTGTTCATTTACACCTATCAATTTATCCAATAAATAAATCGTTCTTGTATAGTAAATACTTTTACAAAAACAATTTTCAGGCATTTTCAAAAAATTGTAAACGTAACACACAGGAATATAAACAAATTAAAATTATATTTCAACATGCTGAAACACAAATTATTATTCTAATGCAAAACACTTTTCGAATAGTTTTTCCATTGACGTATTCATGTTGTTTATACCTTTGGAAAATTTTTGCCTATTTGTTTTATTGGAAAAAAATGTAACATGACCAAATTAATAAAATGCCCATTTCAGTATTCAAATACTATGTAAAATCAATTTTCACGCATTAAAAAAAATAATCATAAAATTCAAAGGTTGCTTTCTTTGTTTCACAAAGTCTTCGTTATAATTCGTATGCTCTATTTTAATTTATCTTTTACGAGAATATCAGAATTTCTCCCAAAGCATAGTACTTAAATTTCTTATAAAATGCAGCAGTGTTTTATGTGTTCGAGCCATTACAAAATTTGAAATAATCCATTGTAGTATATAATTTAAACTCGTCCCATCATTACTTATCTGACATTTGAACAACTTCGTTATTCTTTGTTTATATATTTCTCCACTATATTTTCTTTCATTTTTTGCTTTAAATTTTTAAGAGCAGTTTTCGTAATTTCGATTTTAGTTCATCAGAACTTGTGTCAGATGAGATATCGCAGAGTGTGTCTACTCCTTTTTTTTCTCAAAGTTTAATAAATTGTTCTTATGAATAATGTGAAGGAAATAATCTATGTAAATCAAATTTCATGCGTGTACGTAAATTTTTGTAGGAGTAGCCTTTTAAAATTACTTCATAAATTTCTCCTTAAAAAAACTAAATGGAACTATAAACTTGTTATGAAATTTTGAGCACAAAATCTGTTTTACATTCCATATACACATAGGAGGCAACCAAAAAATTTAAAAATCCTTAATTTAAAAAACATTTCCGTAAATTGTACCGTGTCTCCTTAATTATTAGATAGCTGCCTTTCTCCTAAACTGAATTGGACTGCTAATATTTTAAGTTGCAGAATGTAAATATTTGATAGAATTTGGGACATTGCTGCAAAAAATAATGATACAATATTTTAGAATATCTTTGTAGTCTCTCTCTCTATATATATATTAAAAAGTTTTTCGTAACGCTATAATAAATTCATTTATACGTAAGATGAGACGTAAAAAGTTGAATTTACCTGAAGCACAATTCCTAGCATAATTTGCCTAATCCCCCCTCTCCCAGTGCTTTCTCGAAAAATACGCTTACGTCAAAGATGCTATAGATTTCTCCAGTAATTTCCAGAGGCATCCATATGGCCAAAATTAAACGTATGTAATTTATTGTAAGAGATTGGCATAATTATTAATAGTCTACAGGGGCTGAGTTTTGAAAAAAGATAGTTTATGTGTAACGTAGAAGGAAACACTATTTACTCATGGACAATTGTATGTGGATCTGTCAAGATCCAAAAACAAAGTCAGAATATAAATTAATTGAAATTTAGAAGAAAAAATTATTAGTAACAATGTTTTTTAAAGAGGCACAGAATTTAAATACAAATTAAAATACGGTGATGGAGACTTTGAATTTTTTTTCCCTATTTACAATATTTTGAGAAAAATAGAACTGCATTATGCATGTAAATTACAGTTTTATAATTTAAACAATGAAAATAAACAATTGTATAATTTGTTCTGTTTGGGTTGGTCTGCCATTAGGCTGAAAGGGTTACTTCCCCCCCTTAGTAATTTAATTTTTAAAAACTGAAAAACATCCTAAAATTTATTTTTTCTTATAAAATCAAAATAAAAAAATAATTTATTAAAAATAAGATAATATCACAATTTATTTAAAGAATATGCAGTTGTATGGCTTTCAGCTGAATTTTTTATACAGTTTCCTTCAAACAAAAATACAAAACCAATAAAATCCAATTCGTTTAAAGAAGAAAAATTCTGGAAACATTATTTTGCTCTTTTATCAAATTTCTTTCCAAAAATGAATGCACAGGGCATCAAAATAAAGTATTAATGTTTGTTCTATATGCTATCGAAACCAAACTCCGAAGAACTCAGTTTGAAATATATCGTAAAATAGTTTTTGTGATACTTAACAATAAAGTTTGCCAAAAGAGAAAAAATAACTTATAAGAATATTTACAATAGATATTTCTCAATACAAACTTCAACATCGCTAACATTTTCAAATAAAATTTATTCCACAAAAAGATTATCTTTAAGAGTAACATACCTTTTTTAATTTTCAAAGCTTTCGAAAATTTTTCGTTATCTCAATACTAGGGAACGTTAAAAAAAAGTATAGTCAAAAAGTAGTAAAAAACTTTGCTTCTACATAAATCTGTAACCATTTGAAAAGAATGTTTTTTTACAAGCAAATGTATATTTGAAAAGAAAGTACGTTCAACTTTAGAAGTTCAGTTGACACCTTCTGACCTTTTAAGTACGAGGTAATGGATACCGATTTTTTAAACTTACAAATCAGAGTTTCTTACTATTTGTACCCATATTTTTTTTACTATTTAGAAAGCATACATTGCTCGCATTTATTTTTTAGTAAAATTAACAGTTGTAAACATTTTTAATTGCTGTCATTTCTATAAAGAAATAAAAACTGTCTACACTATTTACAAACATTTTATAATATGTTGAATTCCCATGGTTGCTCGATTTAGACTTTTGATTTATACTTGGCACATTCAGATATCATTAATGTTCTCTTATTTAATCTTAATATATATGCTGGTGTGCAAAAATTAAGGACGAGACGGTTTCTTCAATATAACTTTGTACAAAAGCTTTCCAAATCAACACATTTAATACCGTAAGATCCCCAATACGTAAGGACATGTGTAATGTAAGCAACACTTACTAAAAGAGAAATCAGAGGGATAAAAAGAAGCTTTATTGAAAAAGTAGCATGGAGCGCAATGCGACTGAAGGCCGAAACATCCCTGTGATGGGTGTCCAGCAAGAAACATCCGGTCTTTAGTAGGGGATATGATCTCCCCTGACTGCTAGGCAGGTTTCACAGCGTCTGCCCATGCTGAGAATGAGGGTGTCAATGAGTTGTTGAGGCATCGCTGCCCATTCGTCTTGCAGCGCCAATCGAAGCTCCCGAATCGTTACTGGTGGTAAGGTACAAGCTGCCAAGCGTCTGCCTAGAAAATCCCATACATGCTCGATGGGATTGAGATCCGGAGGTCATGCCGGCTAATCTATACGTTCAATATCCTCACTCTCTAAGAGCTGTTCGGCAGCTACTGTGCGATGACATGGTGCATTGTCGTCCATGAAAAGGAACTGCAGACCCATAGCGCCTCAAAAAGACGCACATATGAAAGAAGAATCTCGTTACAATAACGGGTCCCATTGACTGAACCTGCGTCGAAGATGTGAAGGTCTGTACGACTACCAAGCATGATGCCTCCCCAAACGAGAACACCGCGACCTCCATACCTGTCCCTTTCAATGATGTTCGAGGGATGATTGCGGCTTCCCCGCTCTCTCGAGATGAGTATGCGATGAGAATCGCTACTCAAACTGAATCTGCTCTCATCTGTAAAGAGTACTCGTCCCCATTCATTGTCTCTTCAATTCCGGCATTCCCGGCACCACAGAGAATGCCTTCTCCGATGGGCAGGCGTTAAAGGTACACACCGTACAGGGCGTCGTGCAAACAGACCACCACCGTGCAGTCTTCTGGTCACGGTAAAACGCGATATAGGTCGTACAGTCGCCTGTGTCGTGTGTCTAGCGATTTTTCCGCCGTCTGCCGCCTGTTTCTTCTGGCCTGTAAGACAATGTACCCGTCATCTGCGAGTGTGGTTCCTCGTGGACGACCACTACTGAACCCCCGGATAGCTGTTCCTGTAGTTTGAAATTGTCTCCAAAGTCGTGAAACGATGCTATGAGCAATTTTGAACTCTGTAGCCACACTTGCCACACTGCGGCCTTCCTCCAACTTCCCAATGATTCGACCTCGGGTAAAAGCATCCAGATGTCGTCTAACAGATTGATTATTCGTCATTTCTCGCTGAGGCAGCAACTTGGTGTGAATTTAACTGCTATACGGCGTGCAATCTCTTTGCCAGAAATACTGATCTTACACCGACAACATGCGTTATACTACTCAGACACTCCCCCATTACGTCTACCGGCATATCTGCGCATGTGCTACCGTACATCACCTTACTTAATCTCCTGATTGGTCTTTCTGTCCGCTATGCCTCTTCGTTTAGCTGATATGCTAATTTTTCGACTTCGTCCTTAATTATCCAGTGTATATATATATATATATATAATATCTACACTATTAAAATTCGTATGTAAACAAACGTATCTATATATATATCCCAATTTTTTCAAGAACCACAAGACGCAAAAATTAGCAGAAGTTATCAAAATTTAGGGAATGATCCGAGAAATCCGTTTAGACGATTTATATTCAGATATTCCAATTATTTAAACGGATATTAATTAAAAACACAAAAATCTTCCGGTATTTTAAAGATTATTTTACCGTTCTAACCTAAGGAAAGCGTGGAATGGTTGATTAAGGCGTTGCTTTGTGACATGGCAGTTCCCTGGTTCGAACCTGAAGAGGAAGAACGAAACAGCAACCGAAATATTTTTTTAAGAAAATACTTACGTAAAGAAATGTTTAAAAAACTATTTCAAAATAAACTTAGAAATTACCTTCTTTTTTTATTTTATGGAATGGTAATTTTTAATTATGGCAATTTTTTAATTTATGGTTTTTTAAATAAAAAACATTCAGGCAGAATTTCGCTCTCTTTGAATATAACACATTCTTAACAATTGAAACTAATTACACTGTAAATGGTTTTCATTAACTATTATTTTATACGTAATCTGTACAAAGATTGATAAAATATCTTAAAAATTACGGTAAAAAAAGCGTGTTTTTCTACTTTTTCTCTTTTGCGATAAATTAAATAATTCTAATTACATTCTTCATTTTTGTTTCATACTTTTTGATTAAATCTTTAATTCACATTTATTATGTAGTTATGTTTAATGTCTGGATGATTAGCGATTAATTACTTGCAATTTAAATATTCAATTGTAGCTGTGTGATCCGAGGAATCCGTTTTGACCATTTATATTCCAATATTCCAATTAGTTAAAAAGATATTAATTAAAAACCTTAAAACGCATTTATTATGCACATGGCGACATCTGCGGAAAATCGGAAAGATCATTTATTTCCAGCGGAAAATTCGGAACTTTTTTTCAGAGGTTTTAAAAATATTTAAAAATTAATATAATAAAATTTACATCATTAATAGTTGCATTAAATTGTCAAATCTACAACGATTCATTGGTTTCGTGGTGTGCTTTACCCCAATTTTCTATGTATTGTTGATGGATGACATAGAGTAATATAATTTGAAATAATATAACTTTGTAATACATTTTTTATTTACATCACACATCTTTAAGCAACATTTCTTAAATATTAAAAATACTTTATACACATATGTTAAATAATAAACAAAACATAATTAACACTTTAATGAAATAGCTGCATATTCACTTTAAAAAATATAAAAACTGACAAACTTTAATTTTTGTTTACAAAAAAAAATGTTTTAAATGTTAGAAAACATTAGATAAATAGAAACACATAATTAAGCAGTTTTTTAATGAAACAGATGCATATTATCTGTAAAAAAATTTGATAAACTGAAAATATTTACTTTTTATTTTCAAAAAAAATAAGGTACTTTTAAATGTTAAAAAAAATTAAATTAATATATTTCAATGTAGTCATTAAAATTATAATTTTAGACATTACCATAATGCATTGCAAGTGTATACATAATCAACTATTCAAACATTTTTTTATGTAAACATTTATTTTGCATACTGTGGAGTGACTTGTGGAACAGGATCCTCTCACTCTGGAAACTGTGCTTTAAATATAATATTTCATGCAAATAATACAATAAATGAACACTTTTATCAATTTCATTTGTCATGTTTTACGTTTATTTTATCAAAGCACATATGAGTGTTAGCATTTTTTTATTCTGAAAAATTTTGCCATTACAGGAAGTTTATAGATCTACCTTCCCTCTTAATGCATTAAAAATATTTTTCCCTTCTTTTACTGAACATAATGCAATGTTGTAATACATTTCTTCATTTACATACCACATCTTATAAAAGAATAGTTTTCATATTCTTGAATATGAAAAATATTTTATGCACATAATTTTAAATTATCTTTGAAAAGTAATAATCTTTATATATTTATTGCAACATATTTGGAACTACATTTTTTTTTTAAAAAAATCGACACTTTTATTTTTTTTATTTTTCACATTTTACTTTAGTTATACACAGAAATGCTGGTGTCATGAAGAAAAGAGAAAGCCCGATCAACGCCTGGCTAAGCGGTGGGGGGGGGAGGTTGAAAGCCATTTTGAAAATGAGTATTGGAAGTTCTGATTTTGTGAAAAAAAGGGAAAATTTTAAAAAGTAGAGATAGCCTGTGCACCGCCGGGCCCATGCAGCTAGTATACACATAATATATATATATATATATATATATATATATATATATATATATATATATATATATATATATATATATATATATATATATATATATATATATATATATGTAAAGGGTGTTTTTTTAGAGGTATAGAACTTTAAATTGCAATGAAACAAAGATGTATTATTCGATTGACATGAATTTTTTTATACGAAAAATAATCTTGTGGCATTACATTTTAAATATGATTTCTGCCATAGGACTGCCACGGCTGGCTCAGATGTAGTCCAATCTGGGCGTCCAATTTTCAAAGACTTTTTCCAACATTTGTGGCCGTATATCGGCAATAACACGGCGAATGTTGTCTTCCAAATGGTCAAGCGTTTGTGGCTTATCCGCATAGACCAATGACTTTACATAGCCCCACAGAAATTAGTCTAGCGGTGTTAAATCACAAGATCTTGGAGGCCAATTCACAGGTCCAAAGCGTGAAATTAGACGGTCACCAAACGTGTCTTTCAATAAATCGATTGTGGCACGAGCTGTGTGACATGCTGTACCGTCTTGTTGGAACCACAGCTCCTGGACATCATGATTGTTCAATTCAGGAATGAAAAAGTTAGTAATCATGACTCTATACCGATCACCATTGACTGTAACGTTGTGGTCTTCATCGTTTTTGAAAAAGTACGGACCAATGATTCCACCAGCCCATAAAGCGCACCAAACAGTCAGTTTTTCTGGATGTAACGGTGTTTCGACATACACTTGTGAATTAGCTTCACTCCAAATGCGGCAGTTTTGTTTGTTGACGTAGCCATTCAACCAGAAGTGCGCTTCATCGCTACACAAAATTCGCTTATGAAAATCGGGAACAACGGCAATCGCGTTTTGGGCCAATTCGACGAATCGACGCCTTGCTTGATTATCGTTTTGATGAATTGCCAAGCCAAACTGAGAATAAATCACTTGACAGCTGTTAAATCGGTCGCCATCTTGGAAAGTAATGCCAACTTAAACTTCTATACCTGGAAAAAAACACTCTTTATATATATATATATATATATATATATATATATATATATATATATATATATGTATATATATATATATGTATACATATATATATATATATATATATATATATATATATATATATATATATATATATATATATATATGCATATATTTAATTATCTTAAGACTCATTATCATGTATATCTTTACATTATAGATAACGTTTACTTCAGTGAGTCCCAAAGTGATTTATATAGACCCTAGGCGTCTATGACAACCTGCAAGGGGTCCACACTAGCGAAAAAAGAATTTTGGGGTGCGTGAGGTGTAAAGGGGGGGCTTTGATAGTGGCTCTCATTAAACCAGATCATGACTAACTTCTTTTTTTTTAATTTATCTAGTGGAAACCAGATTCTACCAATTTAACTGATTTATTTATTAAATTTAGTGAGGGGTTAATTTGTGGTTACAATGTGGCAGAAAAAAGTTTATTAAAACAAGAACCATCTTTCCAGAATTAGGCTAACGAAGAACAATATTGGATGTCTCAAATTTTCGCATTTTACCCTATGTTCAACATTTAAATGCCCTTTTCTCAGATTTTGAAACTAGTGTGTGTGTTTTTAGAGCGTTTAGTTTTTATAACAATACCTCAGTAGATAATGAATTCATAGTCTCATTAAATAGTCATATTACAATAGGAACTGATTAGAAAAGGGCAGTGCTTCTCAAACTTTCAATACTGGCCACCCACTTTTAAATTATAATTTTTATCGCGCCTCCGCCTTACACAATAATAATGTATTGAATGCAATAATAATGCACTTTTTGACGCTAAACTTGCAATATGAACTTAATTATAAACCGTATAAATTAATAAGATAAGTATATTAAATTTTTTACTTATGTTACTTTTAAGTAAATATATTTTATTTTTATTTTTCGAATTTTTAAGTTAGAACAGATTGCAAAATATGGTGACTGCTTTGAAGACAAATTATAGATCTCAGCCAGATGTAGAAAGAGTACTCAGAGTGTCAATTTCTAATCGTAAACATTCCTTTGAAAAACTTTCCTCTGCAAGACAAGCCCACGGAAGTCGCTAATATTTATTAAACTTACCCTTAATTTAAGTATTAATAAATTTGTTCAAAAATACCTTGTGCAGCACTGATACATTAAGAGTATACTCTGTCTGAAGTACCCTCTGTTCATACGAGTTCATTGTTTAAGAAAATCTAAAACATTCTTGATATAATAGCTGAATTGTCAGGAGAGTAAACCCAATTGCGCGAGCAGGCTCACACTCGATACTAAGGTTAATGGTCTCGCGGAGTGATTCAGTCCCCCAAATATTTTTTTTATAATTATTTTCATTGTACACGATACAAATCATGATTCCAGTGAATAATTTATTTAAGAGAAGGCATACTTAACTCTTTTCAAGGACTTCTCAATTTTTCTTATGTAACAAATAAAGAGTTTTGCCGGAATTAACGATTTCGTGATTTGTGTGCCCCGCGTGACCACTTCCGGGTTAAAAGTGTATTCAAGGTAATAATAGGGATGTTACTGCTGAAAGAATTGCGTAAAACGTTTTTCATTATGCTTTTACATGTTTGAGAGTACTCATAAAAATAAATCTTGGCCAAGTAATCTTTCAAAATGTTCTCTCTCTCTGTGGTTTTCTAAATATCATAAAACTCTTTTACATGGACCCCTCCTGTAAGATTCGCCCGGAAGTTTAAAAATCTTTGTAGATGGCGCGGCCTTCCGGGAGAGAAAAGATGGAGGAAGGAGGAAGAAAAGTGAACAAGATAAAAAAAAGTCAACAACATGGCGGAGTGACAGGAGACGGCAGAATGAGCAGGATAGTGGTTACGTTGGCGAAGATAGTAACAAAATGGTGTTAACAACTTAAAATTAAATGTATATAGTAGTTTTTCTTCTTATGTTGCTTTGTGTTGTGTGTGGCTGTCTCTGAAAAAAAAAACTATTTAGCCATTAAAGACGTAGTGATTTTATTGTACCTGGATAAATGTTGATGTCTACATTTTCAAAAGAAAGAACCTACAATGTTTTATTCCTCCCATGCACAGAAATACATTATTTACTACTTCCCTAAATGAGAAACAAACACATAAGAGAGGGGTCATAACTAACTGTACCAATAACTTAGAAGGTCAAACAGATGGTGAGCAAATATATTCTGCTGCCTATACCTTTCATGTACAGTATTTCAAAAATAATAACAGTGATGAATTTTTTATCTTCCTAAATTTTTTCGATTCTGGGTCACGGTATTGTTATTTCTCTGAAAGAGTAGTATTTTATGTTTAAAAAGAAAACGTTATAAAAATCTTTATAAAAGTTCTTTTATTTGATTATAGTATCAAATATAGCTAATTAGGTATTGAAGAAGTTTTTATTTTTGATGACGAAATTTCGCCAGATGATAAATATAAATTATATCAGAGTAAAAGTCCATTTTTTATTATATCTGAAAGTATTTTGTTTTAATTCATTCAAGTAAATTAATTATTTTTTAAATCTTTTATTTTCGATATGCTCGCGGAAACCTATCAAAATCAACTTAGAATCCAACCAAGCTTATTTATTGTAAATAACAAAATCAGTTGGCAACAACAATGTGGTAATACGTAGCGTTTTGAAAACGTTTTCTTTAAGGCTGTTTTCGGTCAATGTTAAAGGATAGGGATGAAACGGCAAAGACATTTGTGGGCAGGAAAAAGCTCCAATAATAATAAAATTTTTTATGGATATAAAGAAAACAATTGTTTAAAGGATAGTGTTTTTTGAATTTTGATTTTTTGGAAAATTACACAGTTTTCAGCATTTTTGCAAAATGAAATTTGACTTTTCTATGTTAAAGTATATGAGGTGGAAACGCAAAAGACATTTTAACAGAAAAAAGTATTTTTTTAGAGTAGATTTAAATAGTATATAAGAAAGTAAGCTTCCCTCTTTGGACTAGTGTAGCCAGAATTAAGTTTTATGTTTTTCTTAATTAACTTTTATTAAATTTTGAGTTCATTCTGAATTATTTTTGGCGTAGTTAGGACTATCTCAAACAGATGGCACCACCATCGTTTGAAAAGCGAATTTATTCTTGGCTACGAATACTTATTTTTGGCGATATCTTTCTGAAATATAGTCGCCAGCTGAAATTATGGTAACTTGCAAATTGTGACAAATAGTGGACTATGGAAAATGTTTATGATGTACAGAGATTTAACACTCAAATCTGACGAACTTTCCGATTTTGGAAAGTTTTAAATATTTTCTGCATGTGTGCTTTAAAAAAATCGTTTATAATTATACTGCTTAGATTTTTTTTTTTTTTTTTTTTGTCATTGAAGGAATGTCTGTAAGAATATTTAAATTCTGCGAAATGACTTATCGAAGAATGAAAGTATACTTACTTTATACTTGATCGAAAGTTGTGAATTAACTCACAATAAGAACACAAATTACTACTCCTTACTCACAAATTAAAATTTTAATCTAATTATTGTAATGCAATTATTATTATTATTTTCTTTTTAACTAACAAAAGTTTTTTCCCATCGATTTTATATTTGACGAAAAACTTTACCATAAATCATTGGAACAATTATTAACACAAAATATTGTTTTCTAATTTAATTAACAGAAACTTATTTTTCAATTAATTATGTTCAGATTCTAAGCCGCACCCCAAATTCTCAGCACATTTTTGTGAAAAAAAAAAAATAGTGTAAAATATATTATCGATATATGATATATTTACGGAATGAAAAGTGGCTGCGATATCCTAGTGGTCAAGGTAACGTACTCGTGGCTGGCGTATCATGAGTTCGAGCCTAGTACCGCTGAAGTTCTGTCGTGTAGGGGCGCGATGAACGTTAAATCTGAGAGCTCAAACGTCCTCTCATTGGTGTGGTAGTTAGGAGATGGGAGGTGCAAGTTCAGGTGTCGTCCTCGTCACTTGACTATGGTTCAAAGTTACGAGGTCCGTCACCAAAAGCCCTCGTGTAGCTGATCAATATGACGTTTATATTCAATCACTAACTAAACGAAATAAAAAAAAATAATAAAGGTGAATTAATAAAAAGTGAATAATTAATTTACTTTACCAGCATTAAAAACTTTTTTCAGTCTTCGAATCTAAGCTGCCCCAGAATTTTTGTAGCCTAAGCATCGGGAAAAAAGTGCGGCTTAGATTCGAATAAATATGGCAATATCGCGATTTTAAAGTCTCTCTATCTTTAAATTTTTGCCTTTTTTTTTATTAAAAAATACTGTCTGGCATTTTCTGTCATTGAACATTTTCAATAACTTTATCAAGTTCTTGACTAAATTTTTAACATAATAGAAGTTGGGATTTTTCTTTGCGCATTACATTTTACACATATAAAATTTAGAATTAATGTTAATATTCAAATTTTATCCATCTTAGTTAAATATATGATAAAAATTTTTAAGTAGTAAAATTTTATTATGAATTCTTTATGGAAAAAAAAATATGTTGGGTATTACGATATGAACATATTTTTATTGCTCATTGGAGTTGTTATTTTATTACTATAATTAAAGTATTGATTTTTATTACTAGTTCATTTTTGAATTAGAAAGTAAAGCAATCTTTATACTTTCCGGAAAAGGTCCGAAGTCTTTAGGAAAGAAAAGTACAAAAAAGCAATAAAAGTTTCCAATTTCTTTCCTATGTATGTACTAAAACAGAAAGAGAGGAAGAAACCGTAGGGGGATGTATGAGAAGGTTCCCAACTTTTTCGGTGACCGAATTCTGACCGAAGTAAAATACGTTGCTCTCTTAGTCACTTTTGAAATTTCGAATACGAACCTTTACTTCTTATAGGACTTATTTCAATTTAGCTTCTTTTTTCTTTTAATATTTCTAAAAATGCCTTTGAAAAATCAGAGTTATAAATCTCGTAAACATCCTAGTTTTAATCGGGCTTCAAAAGCTCAACGTTTACGACGGATAGAAGAAAAAAGGTAAAGTGGGAAGAAACGCTAATATAATTCGTAATAATTCCAGAAGTTTAGAGCACTTTACTTACAGATATTAAATATCAGACTAATGAACGATATTCAACGAATGATTATCTGTAACGTTTTTAATTTTCTACGTTAACATATAATGACAGTTCATTCGAAAATAACACGATTGCTCCCATCAACGAACCAGATTTATTTGCAAGGTAAAATTGAATCATATTTCCACAAATTAAAATACACCCCACTCCAATACACTGGAACCCCAATCTCCCAAAATTTCCTCCAACAGCAACATATAGTATTATCTACTTCAAACAACTGCTTTGAGGTTCAGCCTTCTACATAGCGGATCTTCAGCAGGGACACCAGAATTGAAACCGTCGATGCAACACCACGTCGATCACGAGTTCGTAACCATGAACTCTTGCCTACTGTGACCTCTTATATCTTCTCGAACAGGATACCGTAAAAACTGTCCGTGATATATATTTTTATAATTAAGTATATTACTTAGCCATTTATTTGGATTCCTACATAGAATGAAACTATTATTTTGCTACCAAATATGCCCAAAAATTAAACAAATAATGCAATTTTCTTTGATTTAAACATAATGTTAACTTCCAAATTGAAAAATTGTTATTGACATATATATTCATTAAATAAACATAAATTTCTTAGAAAAAAATAAAAAAGCAATGTTTATATATTATATGCTTGATTAATTGTGCTTGATAATTAATTGCCAGCCTATTTTCTCTCCCTTATAATGATATTTTAATCATTCTCTAAAGTTACAAAAGTAATTTTAATTTCAAAATATCTTTCTTTCTTTTTCTTTTTTTTTTTTTGTTGCTGAACATGAAATAATTTTGTAATGCTTATTTTCATTTACGTACCATTTCTTATAAAAATATTTTTTGAATTTGAAAAATATTTTACAAACATATGTAAAATAATGGTCAAAACCATAATTAACCAGTTTTTTAATGAAATAGCGGCATACTATCTTAGAAAAATATCAAAATTGATAACCTTTAACTTTTTAACATTTAAAACTACTTTTTAAAGAAAACTCTGTTCAAAATTGTTTCCCTTAAACCTTTAATAATGTAATACAGGTGTAAGTGTATACCTAATTGGAAATTTCTGAAACATTTTTTTTTGTACATAAGAGCTTTATTTTGTAATACTTTTAGAAACATTTATTATTCCATTATAAAAGAATATTAAATCGTTTTTATTTATATGTAGTGCCTACTAGATTGTGAATATTCCATTGTTTACTGTACCGGGACCAACAAAACAAATTTATTCACGTTAATACATTGTTTTTGCACAACTAAATCGTTTTGTAATGGAAAATGAACTTTTTTTTTTTTTATTTGTGGATAAAAACACCTATAATCAAGGAGTGCGAACAACTTATTGACATTTTAAAAGACATTTGACGGTAAAATCTATATTAAAACAAGAACAGCTCCTATAATTTAGATTGCAAAATACATAGGATTTTTTCCATAGTTAGAAACGAATAAAGCATTCATAACAAATTATCAGAATCCATGAGTCGAAAAAGTAAGAAAGCCATTTTAGATCTCTCTCATGGTCAAGATTCAAAACTATTTTTCTCCCCCGACCCCCTCCCCCAAAAGAACAAGTATTTCGATTCACAGTCGTAAAGACTTTGGCCCTCTTCCCCCTGCAGAGAAAGGAGAGGATTCTATTGAAGGAAGTGCGCTACACACACAGAGAGAAATTTTTTTTTTTTTTTTTTTTGCCTTTTTCAAAATCAACCAAAAGCGGAGAGCAGAGTGCACGCGATCTTCTCTTTTCAAACAATCAAATCTCACCAGCAATGACATCCAATAATTCACAAAATAGCTGTAAATTTATGTTTCGAGATATCTCTTTCCGATTTTTTCGAAATTTCGCAATTGTCCATAATTCTGGAGATCTTCGTATAACAAGGACCATTATAAATTTATCATCTTCCATCCTCTCAAAAATTGACACATTTGTTGAGTAATTCAGAGTACCACTGAGAATTGTACTTCTCGTGAAATAGGTTGCCAACCCCTGTTCTATTGTATAAAAGTAAAATTGTATCATACTGTTTGTTCATTAAAACGTGAAATTTAATTTTACATTGTTTTAAATCCACCTATTCTTCCTTTAAAAATCATTTGTTCAGGAAAAATTAAACAGTTTCGTTCTGTACATCATTTATCTAGAGAATTGATGGACAAACTGTGTCCCACGAATCCCAATAAAAAAAAAAGGGAAAGAAAAATTACAAATATGTATGCAAAATGGATTTAGGTTCTCATGAAATTCGGTTAGCCACAATTATCTAAAGATGATCTCATAGATTAAAATTAAAAATTTATTTATACATTTATTTATATATAATTTATTTTTAAACTTTTATTGTAATATAATAAATGAATTTTAAAACTTTATTTTATGCAGTAGATTGTGAATATACTATTGTTTGCTATCCCGAGTTCCACGAAGTAATTTTATACTAGTTAGTACAATATTTTGAAACCTTTTACATTTGTGGGGGAAAAAACACCTATAATGAAGAAGATAAAAAAATTTATCAACATATGAACAGATTCAATGCGAAAATTTAAATTTAAGCTAGAAGACCTACATTTTAGGTTACCAATTCATGCCATATACGCAGAATTTCTCACAGAGCTATGAATATTTTCATGCCATTCACAAAAATGTATTTAGAAAGTGAAAAATATTTTTAACGCGATTGGCAACAAAAACAAAATACAAAAACGAATTGAACACGGAATATGAAATGCTACTGCAGATAATTTCAAAAAGCTTATACGTCGATAGTTTGTGTAAAAAATTGTGAACACATATCTCAGTTACTAAGTATAATGCATGCGTAGGTGACATTTGGATCACAAATTTATATTATCAATGAGTAAATAACATTAAAATTACATCATAAAATTTTTTAATAAAAAAATATAATATTTTTTAAAAATTGTCTTTACATATGATATCAAAAATATGTTCATCTATGTACTTTAAATATTATTTTAAGATATATTCCCTTCAGAGAGGAAGGGGATTCCTCGAAAACATGTTACAGTTCTAGGGGGTTCCAAGAGTTGAAAAAGTTTGAGGATTGACCAATGTCCAGAAATGAGAAGTCTTTCATGGTCAAGATTCACTCTGCTGCTTTATCCCCCTCCCCGAAAAAGAAAAAAAAAAAAAAGAGCTAACATTTATTTTACCAGTTTTACGACTGTCACACCTCCCTTAGCCCCCCGCGTTTTCCCTTTCGCTGAAGGGGAGAATTTCATTGAAAAGGTTACCCGAGAGAGAGAAATTTATTGCCCATCTTGGGAGTTTTGAGACAAATATTTGTGCCAAAAATTTCGCAATAGCCAGCGCCATCTAGATGTCATGTAAGGTGTTAAACTAATGGCCCGCCATCACCTTAAAAAAGTTGTGTTAATCTTGAACTTGACTTGAGCGTTGCCAGTTGCTGTGTTTTTTCACGGATAATTTGTAATCTTCATCTTGGTTTCGGCATAACTAGGTGTGCCGTTGTTTTCTAGGATTTTCTTCCGAATATTAGGATTTTTCTATAGTATATTTTCAGTCTAATATTTTAACTTGGTAATTCAATTTGGTTAAGATTATTAGGATTTGCTTCATTGATGTTTATCGAATGTTATCAATAAATCAAGGAAAAGACTAACTTGATTGAATTATTTGAATAACATTACACACGCACCAGCAATAATACCAGTATATCTACTATCATTTTATAACAATTCCTGCAATTTGTCGCGAATAATGGAATATCGTGAGAAAGGTTTTAATTGTTTTTTCCTAGTGAAAGGCAGTTTTAGTGAGTTTACCTATCGCAAAAACAAAAACAAAACAAAAGACCTGGATACTTACTAACAAAGGAGATTTAGGGTTAAACTTGACTAGATTGATATTAAATGATCGAAATTTGTCGTTGAAGCAGCTGATTCCTCCCTCTTTTTAAAAGCATTTGTTTGTTGTTCAGTTATTTTATGTATTAATTTAATTTTAATTTAACCTATTAACGTGTGCTTGTTAAGTTTTAAACACTATACTTTCCCTACAGTAAGAAATTTAATACTTTTGAAGTAAGTAGTAGTATCAGTGCAGCTAAAAAGACATTTAAGTTGATAAATTTGCAAAAAATCAATATTAGGTAAGCAGGGGTCTATCAGAAACCGAAATACGTAACAAGGGTTCTATGAGACAAAAGTTTGGGATCCTCTGTGTGTGTGTGGTTTACCATACTTCATTAATTTATTGGAATTGATTCATCTTGTTCATAAAATAATTTTATATCTTTTTTCTTAACAAATTTCGGAACTATTTGACAATTTTGTCTTAATAAATCAAAATGTGTTCATTTTACCGTGCATTCTGATTGGATTCACCTAATCAAAAAACACTACCACAAATAGACGCTTCGAGTTTAAATTTCTAAGTTTACCGTTTGTTGCATAAAGAAAACGTGATAAACAACAACTCTTTAAAAAAAGGAAAAGATCTCCAGATTAATGACACAAAACTCTTAATTTACTTAAAATTACGTTATTTCAGAAAAGTCATTAGAATTAGATTAGATTTGAAACACTCGCTTCTTCTAAGGAGTTAATTATAAGTGTTAGGCCTCCAGTGCTGCGTACCTCAACCCCTCAGGGGGCTCACCTTCTTTAGGTGAGTACGGGTGTCACAATCCCGAGATGCCCTAGTGATATTTTTCTTTTCCCAAGGGGTTTACTGTCTTTGGTAAACACGGACTTCATGAACCCGAGGTACCCTAGTGATCCTTCTCTATTTTCGACCCTCTTCTTGTCATCCCATTTCTTCTTTTCTTCTTTTCCCGTCCAGACCACAGACAATTTTTTAAAATTTACAAGTTGAATTATTAGTTTTTTCTATTGAGAAAACTTACGTTTTATTACTAACATATTATGGTTTACATTTTGCATTGCATTAGTTTAGTTTCTTTTTCTTAGATTTCTTTCAATATTTTGTGATTATGTTCCTTTATTTGTGTTCAATTAACACCGTTGGTTTTCCGACCCACATGTTTGCCGTGTGCGGCGTCCCGTAAGGAGGAAAAGGGTGTCCTGGGAATACCTTTAGCCCACGCTTCGCTGTAGACGGGTGCCAGGAGTGAGCTTGATTATGTCAATCGGCTGGTGGTACCTCTCTTCGGTGTCCCCGAAGAGACACTGCTGTAGGGTTAGTGCTGCAGATAAAGGGTGTCAGATTTACCCGTTGGATCCTCGCCCTGATGCTGCAGTACTATATTTTGGGTGTACTCCAGGTAAGCGCCGTGCCTGGTATTAGCCAGATGACCGAAACACTGCCTCCCTAGTTGGACTCCGTGGTGGGTGGAGGCACGCCAGGACGAAGTTATTTACGCGTTTATATGGATCCAATGCTGCTGTGCCCGGGTAAAGGCCTCGTATTACCCCACATTCACCGTAGATCAAGTTGCTGCTCATTCGAGATTTTTACTGATTTCCCTGTCGATAAAAAATATGTCAATTAAATCGCCATTCGCAACTCACAAAGCTATATTAGGTATAGGTGGTGAACAGAAATCTATCAAAAGATTAAGGTCCGGGGATCTACTTATTGAAACCATATCTGATTTGCAAACGAAGTCGCGTTTCTTCTCGCCAAAACCTTTCTAAATTCACCGGTAACTGTATGTCCTCATAAAACTCTAAACTCATGCAGAGGTGTCATTTCTGAACCTGACTTGTTGAGCACTCCTGAGTCGGAAATACTTGAAGGTTTTTCTGATCAGGGTGTCATTCAGGTCAGGCGAATAACAATAAAAAAATTTCGAATATCATTCCGACAAAGCATTTAATTCTTACTTTTAATAGCCCGAAACTACCTACCACTGTCAAAGCTGGTTATCTAAACTGCAAAATTCGTGCATTTCGAATCCTCTGCGCTGCTTCAAGTGTCAGAGGTTCGGACACTCACAAATAGCCTGTCGTGGGCAATTGAGTACTCCAGATGTGCATCTGTTGGACATTCTTCCGCAGATTACAGTCTTGAGCAGAAATGCGTCAATTGCCTCATTCTCTGACTCAAAACAGTGTCCTAAATGGAAAGCTGAAAAAGAAATTCAAGCCATTAAAACCAACAGAAATATTTCATACCTTGAAGCCCGAAAATTAATAGCAGCGCAGTTATCCCAAACTTACGCACAAGTTGCCAAATCCTCAACTGCTACCAGTACAACCCACACGGACGAAAATATTACACAAATTAAATGCCCGCCTTTGCAATTACTTCAACCTTCACTTTCCGTTCCGCAGCCTAATAAATATCCTTCAATTACTTCAGTTTCCACATCGTCGTCTACCATTCAGGCAAACCTTTTGCGCTCCGCATCTTCAATAAAACCAACCACAGAAATTGAATCTCGGTTACCTGAACCCATTTCTTCTGCTGCTGCCCCTGACAATAGCCTGAATACCTCTGTCTCATCTTTATCAACTGAAACCCGCCCTCTCACAACTTCTAGTAAATCTGCTGCGCGCAGCGCGCTTTCAACTGAAATTCAACCCTTACCAGAATCTGTCCCTACTGCATCCAATGGTGAACATTTTAATGCATCTGAAGTCCCACAGTGTGCAAAACGAAATTCAAGAAATAGAAGAAAGCGCCCAAAAGTACAGAAAGCAGAAATTGGAATCAAAATGGCTCCACATAGACCTCGAAAGTCAGCACCTACAGAATTAACAACTGATGACGAGGATATAATTATGTATGATGTGCAGGCGGAGGAACTAGAGCCAAATCCTGAGGATAAATTTGCCGGGATGAAATGTTTTGTGAACAATCCTAGCGAATATATGCGCGCATTAACTCCCTCCCAATTCAAAACAGTAGTATCTAACATTTTTTCATGAAACGTTGCCTGCTCTAACATTGTTTAAAATTCACTTTTTTCATTTGTCTATTTTTTAAGACTTGTCTGACTTGGTGGGGATATTCCCCACCAAATTATGGTAGATTTTATACTTTGAAATCATTTTTGCATGATTTGATATTTTAAAATTTGATATTTTAACTTATTGAAACTATTTGTTCAGTGTTTTTTAAATATTTCATTAAATGTTTTAAAATTTTAACATACGTTTGGCACTTCAATTGCCGTTAAATTGTTTTTTAATATTCAAAAATATATGTTCATATTTATACTTTAAATTTTTAATTTTTTTTTATATTTAAACAAATGTTTGGCGCAGCATAGCCAAAATTGGCACTTGCACCATTAAACCCTACACTCACTCACTCACTCACGCTGCACACCTCAACAGTCTTTCAAGAGGTGAACTCGTGACCGACGTTGTCAAGTCACGGGTTCGAGTCCTCATACCACTAAAAACCCACCTTGTATAGCGGCTGATGCTCACTGAACCTCTAGAGGCTCCAAGTTCTCTCTTTGGTGGAATGAGAAGTTGTGATAGGAGCTGCCCTCTGAGATGTTATCGTCACTTGACCATAGCTCAAAATATCCAGGGACGTCCTCTTTACTGGTACGCTCATGCCTTTTGCCCTGTGTCCCCCCCACACACATACAGACACTTTTTCCTTCTTTTATTCACAAGGTCTCTCCCCCTCCGTCGCTTAACCCTAGAATGCTACCTATTCGTCTTACAGACTATGGCTATAACAAATAACCTTGTACTCCCCCTCCAAAAACAGGAAATATAATGTGCAACTCAGTACCTTTATATGGCTTGGCTACTACAGATAATGATATTTCTTTTTCTCAACATATTTTCGCATATAGCATTTTTAAAAGAATGTTAGTCTGAGAGACGAATAGATATCAGTAACGTTTGGAATTGAGAATCTTAGTTGCTGTTGTTTTTTTCTGCGTTTTCGAGATGATGTCAAAACGTTTTCGCGTTTTTCTTTTGGGGTTAAACCTGAGGCTCTCTGAGAATTATTAAAAGAGTTAATTGATGATGATAATTTTATTTCGGAGGATGAATCAGAAAATGAAACTTTTATTGAATTTTAAAACCACAAATTTACAGTTATCATGATAAATTTCAGTTTAGTGTATGTATATGTTATATACATATACATATACGACTAGCAAATCTGAAAAAGCATTATTTGGAAGACAGTTTGCGATAAAGCTAAATGAAGATCTCCTTACACCATGGTTGAATAAACGTATAAATGTATCAATTTCGCCCCTATCAACATGGACAATTACCTATGAACTTTTAAAATTGGAGCAGAACATTGTAACTAAATTGGTAATTGGAAACTAAAAACCGGGAAATATGTGCCTTTTGCCCACGTAAGTTGCGTAGAATGACACGAAAATTTTATTTATCATATCCTAGAGCAATGTGCGGAAAGCATCACGCTAAAATGCGTAAAGATTGCTTCATGAAATCATCTACATGTAGAAAAATGTTTTTGTTATTAACTTTTAAAATGACTTTTAAGCTTGTTAAAACTCATGTCGTTTGGGTGACGAATGGTTACCATTCCCTAAGCTTTTAAAGGGTAGCATTCTAGGGTTAATGGCTAGTATTCTTTTCCAACAGTTGCTTCCTTTGCCTTGGGGAGTAAATATGTTGGAAAAGGAAATGGGGTGTATGTGTGCATGATGACTCTTCCTCTTTCGTCCTCAGTGGTTTCTTTTCTAGCCACAAGCTATTAAGCCTATTTCAGGCTCGTGCGACTACTTTTTTCCTCTGTGAGGGCCATTTGCCCTCTTTCCAAAAATATCATTGGGAAAAATTAAACAGAATGTTTTTATATGGCATAAATGTTTATAAAAAAATTTCGGTTAAGAATATATAAAAATGAGTTTAAATGTAATAAAAGCGTGAGTGCCACAAATTTCTAAGGAAATCATTAAGCATTATACGTGGAAAATGTAGCTTGTTCACCCACAATTGACAACAGATATGGTACATACGTATTATACCGTTAGCAATGTTCGCCAAATCACAGGATTTCGCCAAATACTGTCATGAATAGTATTGTTGTGTTTAAACATGCTCAGGAACGGTTTTCCACCATTGACTGCATATTTCAGTATTTCTCTACGTCTTTTTATTTGAAGAAATTAATCGACAGTATAATGTAACGAGTACTGGAGGTATACTACGGGTTTCACAAGTACTGGAAAGGGCTTTGGTGCCTTAACAGCATTTAGAAATATAAAATATATGGATGAAAACTTCAAGATTTCATTTTAAAATAGTAGAAACAGATTCTACTAAAATTTAAAATAAAAATAGCATACGCGCATTGCAACAGACAACTCAACTTTTAAAATAGAAAGAAATATTTAATAAAGTTTTAACTGGATATTTCTTTACCAGAAACACTTTTGTGTTACATTACTCTTTTGTAAAGAATTTAAAAAGAAAACGATTCAAAATCTTATGTTAAACAGAACATTTTATTTTACTTCGGGAATACATAAAAATAACATTTAGACTTTGATAAAGCAACCACTCCGAGCTGAGGAAATACAGAAAATCGTTTGTTTATTTTATAAGGAAAAAATTGTGGGTACCCACAATATACACGTTTGTCCTACATTTTTAAAACTGAATTTTCTAATATAAACAAGTTCTATTTTAGAATTTATAGGCAATATGTAATAAAGGCGGGCTTGGGTGCTTTTAAAATAGTGCTTTTAGTTCCTCTTCATTTGAATTTTCTATCTATTTATTGTGTCATGAATACTAAATGCCTAAAGATATCTTCAAGGGGATTTAAAAAAAAGAATAAATAGTAGAATTATTCAATCATGACGACAACATTATTACCATACAGGTGTATAGGTTAAAACTATTTTAATAAGTTTAACATCTCAAATCAAAATTAATTACTAAAAACTTTAAGAAATGTCAGAATATACATTTGATCGAAAATTAGATATTCAAATTACAGAAATAGTTACTTGTCGGTAATGAATAATGTGTTTTTCTTATCTTCATTAGAAGTTTATTTAAAAATTAGAATAAAAAATTATTTTTTAGCAAATACCGACCAAGTTAAAAATTCAAAAATACAAACACATTTAAAAAAAATTCTAATTGGTTGCATTTTGTAGATTTAGGGCAGTTTGAATACAGTTGGAAAATAATTATTTGTTTCGCATTGTTACAAATTTCATGTAATGAATGCTTAAAATAGTGTAAGTAATTTATAACTAGATGTGTAATACATTAATATTACTTTCTGTTGTGCTATTTTGTGCTAAAATTGTAATATTTGTAATCAAAGTAGTTCCTTACATTATAAGGGCGATTCATTGGAAACTTGGCAAAATGTTGGCAATATAGCTAAGTTGGAATAGTTTTTGGCAAACATGCTAGTGACCATATGGATGCTTCTGGAAATTTTTGAAAAAAATCTGCTAATATCACGATCTATTACGTAAGAGGAGTTTTCGAGAAAAACCCTTGCACGCTGTAAATAAGCAATCACTTGCCGAAACTGAGGTAGTATTGTTTTGACCGTTAAATAGTCGACCGGCGATTAGTTATTACTTCGACTGTTGAATAGGACGAGCGAGTGCTTGTGAATAATTTTTAACATACTTCTATTTTTTAGACGCTGATAGTTGTGCCTGTGTGCTGTAGAAGGTGTGAAGAGTTCATGGGATTTGCTCTGCATATTTTAATGTTCTATCCTGCATTTCTAAGGATTGTAGTCCGACAGTACAATTCCATCGTTCCTGAAGAACTGTCTTGGTCCTTGAGACTGATAGCATAATATTCTCGATTTACGCAATAGTATAGATGAAATTCCTCATTCAGTTATAGAATGTGAAAGATTAGAGCGAAGAATCCTAGTTCTGTTTGATTGAATATTCTAATAGAGTGTGTGTTATTCCTAGTGTAAACACACAAAAAGAAAATACAGCTTAGAAACGCTTTATCTTCAAGATAATTAATAGTTTTCCGAAATCTGTAGGAAAATACGATAAAGTTAAAAAGAATAGTAGTGATTTTTTTCACAAAAAATCAACTTCTCATTTTAGAAACACTTTCATATTTATACATTTTTGTTCTATTTCACTTCTGAAAAATCAATTATATCAAAATTTTACAATTTTTAAGTAGAGGCTTAAAGTTATAATTTGGGTCAATGAGAAGTAATTTCAATATTTTTTAAACTAAATTACATGAATTTAAAAAGAAATTTTCAAATTTTAAAAGCACTTCATACTGAACAGCCTATTTTGTGAATAAAACTGAATTCATTATTTTCAGTAGAATATATTTATGAATTTTTCATTCCAGTATAATTGCACATATAAACAAATCCGTTTATTTAAAAAACATTGCAAAGTTACTTGTGAGCAGAAAATAAGCAGGCCGTACAATTCTGCAAATAAACAATTCATAATCCTTAGTATCAAAATTTTAATTCAAAATTCGAAAATAAAACATCACTATACACAAGTTAAATTGTTTAACTTACATATAATGTTCATTTTCATAAATATTATTTAACATCCATTGATAAGAAAATATAAGCGATAGAAAACTAAAAAGCAAGCTTTAAATAAGAGATTTTTGTATTTAAACTTACGTATATAATTATTTTGTATGCGATCATATTGAGTATATTATTTATATCAATGATATAAGAATAAATTTATAATATTCTAATTTAACAAAACAGTGAAATATAATCATACAAAATACAGTAGCACTTTAGAGAAAAGTATGCGAAAATTAGTTACAGGAAAAAAATCCAATTATGTAATATTTCTGTATAAACATAGGCTAAAATATTCCTATTTACAATAAATATGTGATAATCAAGTACATTAAAAATTTTGTACGTAATTTAATTCATGCTGTCGGATAAATTAATTCTTTGAAGTGTCAGCAATAATGTTTCAAATGAGTTATTTTATGGAAATAGAGTATTTTTGAAGTAAAAAACCTCAGAAACTCTTTTTTTATACTAACTAATGTAGAAGTATTAATAAAAATATTTTTTGCTAGATAAACCTATAATCAGAAAGTAACTCTACACTGATGTTCAAAATTAAACAAGTAATGTAAAAAAATTAAGTCACATTTCCTATTTAGAACAACAAAGAAAAATTTTATTTTAGCTACTTTTTATTAAACACTTACAATTAATATAAACATGTATATACATATGACAGAATCACAACATTAAGTGGCAATTAATTTTATTAACTATCATTAAGGTATCGTATTGTCCTTCAAAACAAAGTTGTATATAAATTTCAGTTCGACTGAATGCTTTAAAACGTGAGAAAAAAAAGCATTTCAAGTTTTGGTACAAGTCACCAAAATGGTCGCTAAGTCGCTAAAAATAATCCCAACGTAGCTGTATTTGTAATTCTTTAAGTAATTAGTTTTAATCAATTAATTTTTATTAATTATAATTAAATTATTGTATTGCCATCCAAAATAAAATCGTGTATATAAAATTTCAGCTCCATTGAGCGCTTTAAAATGTATTTTATTAACGATTGAAAATTCCACGAAGATAAATAAATAAATATATAGAGAGTGTTAGCTAATATTAGGAATTGAAAAAATTTGCATGTATCACTGAATTTTATGAAAATATTTGAACTAAATGTAAAAACATTGCTTTAAAATAAAGATTCATATTATATGCATCGAATACGTAAGCGCATACGTTAATGTGGTCAGAGATAATAACAGGATTTATAAACGCGTGTGCAAAAATCCATATTTCGTTCGCCACAACACTTAGTCAAATTTCTTGGTAAATTTTTATAACGATCCATTAAATCAAAATTCAAACGGTAAAAATGGCCACCAATGTGTAGATGATGGTATGAGGTGGCGAAATGTGATAGGCTCGAAGCAGGCCAATCTCAAGTCCAGATTTGTAGAGAATTCATTTCAACACCCAAGGTTGGAATCAACTTATAGAAAGAAATTTCAGTATACAGGATCCATTAAAAGAACGCCTGAGCAATGATTTCCTAAGAGCCACGACGGCCAAAGAAGATCGGTATTTGTCTGTTTTAGCAAGGATACTACAGCTTCTCTCAGCTCTCTCCTGAATTGTATGCGACCAAAGGAACTTGATTTTCAAGGGTGAGTAGTTCCAGAAGACGTCAAGAGAGAAGGCTGTTTGTGGGAAGACCTACTGTTTGCATCACCGTTCTGTGAGCAGGAGAGTCATTTTGAAATGGTGCAGAGATCATACAGACTGAAGTATGGATCAAAGGGTGGCCATTCACTTCACAGATGAGTCCCAGAGAGGTGACTTCAAGAGAGAAGGCTGTTTGTAGGAAGACATGTTGTTTGCATCACCGTTCTGTGAGCAGGAGAGTCATTTTGAAATGGTGCAGAGATCATAGATACTGAAGTATGGATCAATGGGTGTCATTTCACTTCACAGATGAGTCCTGGTTCATTCAACCCAGTTATTCTCACTGTACTTTTATATGAAGAGAGCTAGGGACCCACTACCTGCTCTCCAATGTCCAATAAATCGACCGTTACGACAGGGGAAGGTTGATTGGTGTGGACAAGCATTACGGTGGATGTCCGCACACACCTCCACGTCTTTGAAAGTGGTGGCTCTATGTCTTTTGGTAGGTTTAGGGATGAGATCTAGGGGCCCTAAGTTCGCCTTTTGATGGATGACAACGCGAGGCATATATAACTCATCTGATTGACGAATTTCTATAAAGTGAGGATATTCACCAGAGGGATTAGCCAGTTAGATCTCCAAACCTCATCCCTATAAAGCATACCTGAGATGCTTTAGGGAGAGCGGTTGCAACACCCCAACAAGAACCATCGAAGGTTTGAAAACAGAATTGCTAAACGAGTGGGATTAATTGTGACAGAAACTCAAAAATTTCCTCTTTTCCAGAATAAAATCGGAGTGTGAGACCTGTTTATTCGAAAGAGGAGACCCAACATTTTATTAAAGATTTTTTTTGCTCATATTTTGCCAATGCTGTTTCAAAACTTCCGACTTTGTTGAGTGTTACACGATCATGCGTGCATATTTTAACAGTTGAATGGTAATTCTTTTGCTTTACATCAACACTATATGTATGCAAAATTTCATTAAAATCTGTCCAGTAGTTATAGAGATAATGAATACAATAAAACAATTTAATAATTTTATTAATACCAGTTTATTAAGGTGAAATTTTTAATTTCGTATTAATTTTTGTATTAAATTTTAAAATTCCTTATACAGAACGGAAAAATGCTAAAAGTGTAGATTTCAAATTTCGTATTTCTCGTTGTTACTACACTGCTGGCTAATTAAAAGTGCAACGCATTAAACACGGATGATACGAACGTCAAATTTACACGAGAGGAATGAAACACTGAGATATAAAAATCTTAAGCATTCAAATTTAATCAAAAAACACTAGAGGGATAGAAGGCATCTCAAATTCTGTATAAAAGAAACGTTACACCTCTGCTTTCAGATTCAGAAATCGCATTTTAATTTTGGTTGTTCGTGAGATGATCATTTCATACCTCGTATAAGAAAATGTAATAACTGCTAGCCTTGTCATAATTCGATAGCGGCATGATCGTAGCCTATGAAAAATGTGATTCATCATTCCACAATGTTGCTATTCGTAATGGTCTTAATCCAATCACTGTCATGTGAGTATGAAATCAATGGATTCTAGAGGGTCGCACTGAAGGCCGTGCCGGATTGCAAGGATCTCTCACAACTAAGGCTCGAGAATATAGACATATTGTCTGTGATTGGCCTTACGAGACCACTCATCATAAACCTTGATTCAGGAAATGGACTTGATTACAACATGACATATATTTTGATCAGCAGTGAGACAACGTCTGTACCAGCATGGGCTGTCTACATACTGGACAGTATTACAGCTTCATTTGAAACTGTAGCATAGAGAAACATGGTCATATGGATAAACCCCAAAACTAAACTGGATACAGAATTAGTGCCACGTCATCTTTTCAAGCGAGTCCTGGTTCTGCCTCCTGGATCAAGATAAACATATACAAGTCTGCAGTTACCGAGGAGTATACGAGTGATTTGCTTGCATACACTATCATCACTTGGGTCGTGCACCTAATGTGATGGTTTTGGCAGTCATACACGAAACTAACATCTGTAACTCACCTCTTTGGTTGTCCGAACAGCCAGTGTTATATTTATTTTCGGTAGCTTTGCCATGTCTTACAGGTCTCGAAAATAACATCTTGCATGCAGGTATCGCAAGACATTCTGTTGACCGTCGTTATACACAGAGGGTTTTCGATTGTTTCCCTGGTCAACATGTTTGGAGGCTTGAGACACCTTGTTGTTGATTGCTGAAAGACTAAGGTATCCGAACAGCAAGTGCTACAGTTATTGTCTGTACTTTTGTCCTGCCTTACAGGTCTCGGAGATATCACGTTGCACCAAGGTAAAGCAAGACAGCATGTTTACCATTGTTAGACACATATAGATTTCGCTTGTTACCCTGGTCAACATGTTTTCCGGCTTAACACATCTTGTTTTTAAGTTGTTGAGAGACTGGGCAGTGTGTTATCATTCTCAAACTACTACGATTGATAAAGTGTGGCATAGACCAAAATAAGCATGTAATGACTTGCCTTAATCTGTCATCTAAGCCGAGTTAAATTCGGTGCCGAATGGGGTTAGAGCCGTTATAGCTACCATAGGTAACAAATGTGTGTAAGATCCCGCATACTTACAAATTTGCTACAAATCTAATACCGTTTTCTGGCTACTATGCTATACATATGAAATAATGGAATATTTGTAATCTTCTTCCTGCTTTAATGGCACCAGCAGTTTATATAGTCTCAAATTTTTATTAGAAGTCTCCACAACTTTAACTTGTATTTGAGAAATTCTCTAACAAATAAAGAAAGAAAGACTAAGAGAAATGCATTTGACAAAGAAATTTAAGCAAATGCAAAGCATCTGAAAATTATAAATGCATTCTAAATGTTTTCCCCTTCTTAGAATCTGTGACTAATTAAAATATTAATGTCATGTCATTGTGTATTAAAAATATATGTTTAACATTTCTTTTTACAGCATATTTTCTTCCTGGTTGTGAAATTTTAATAGTTTACAGTGTAATATTTGAGCACCACGCACTCAATATTCAATTCTGATTAATAAAAGCTGAAATAGTGCACCAATTTATTTAAATAACGATTATACAAAACATCAGATACACAATTTTTTTGAATTTCTATTATCATTAACATGTTAACACAAATCTTTTATTTTTAAATTACACGAATTTTTTATACCAGAATATTGTTAACATATTTTTACAAAACCTTTTCATTTGTAAATTAGCTGCATTGAATTAATGTGCGTGAATTCTAATAGAAATAAAAATAATTTTTTCTTTCTAAAATATATTTTTTCTATTTGAAACATTTGCTTTTCTTTAATTTATAGTTTTTTCCAGGCGTTATCCCTTTAAATAGTCTTTTTCAGGTGTTTTCATTTTTAGCTGAGAATAAATTGCTTTAAGATCAATCTTTTTGTTATGTTATTTGATTCTTCTCGTTTCAAACTGTGTTTTTTTATGCAAAAAGATGAATAAATTCTCTCTTGGGTTGCATATATTTAACTATTACACAAATTTCCAAATAGTTTCAATATTCTAAAAACGAACACCATTATTTTCAGCAAGTAATAGACGCGATTTAATTGCAAGTAGTTAAATCAAAAGTCGAGATTTATGTAAATATCCTTTTGTTAGATATTTAAAGCACACAATTTCACTCCAAGTGTTTAATTAAAGAGGATTAATTTCAATGTTCTGTGTGTTTTCCGAAAAATAAACATGTTTATTATTCCACCTAAGTGAATTCTTTTAAATAAGCCACCGTAAACGACCAGTTTTCTAAATGATTGCATTTTAAAAAAATATACTGTTAATTTTCTAACAAACAGAGTTATATAAAATCGAGGTCAATAATTTTTAGTTTGATAGTATTAATAAAGATAAAAAAAATAAAGTTTTCCATCAAATGCTTACAATGTATTCAGATATATAATATTAAAGAAATTTTTACGAAATTTTTATTTACGTGATAGTATATTAGTAGAATTCATAACTTGATTCTGCAGAGAGGCAAAATATAAACTGTTTTATGCTTTAATATATAAACATTTTTAAAATTAAGATATATCATTAGAGTATTTTTATTGTATTAAAATAAAAGCAATGTTTTCTTTTATTTAGGAGTAAGTAAGTAAATGGAGAGAAGAACGAGCTTAACACACCACACAAACTATGTAATATAGCAAACTACTAAATGGATGGACTTTCATATGCTTACCAAACAAAGGTAATAAGAAGATCGGACACTTAATGCTATGGATAATAACTCTAAAATACACAAGAGTACAAAGTTTGCTTCAAGGTACCTTTGGCACTTTTAATTCCTTTGTAAAAAATAACCTGTGTAACTCACAATTTATTTCCCCCTCTGGAATGCAGATGTTGCCACATTATGACCGCATTTGTAACCGTAGCAGGAACTTTCAACACAATGCTTTTTTCCGGCAGTTAGAGTTCGGATCCCAATGAGTTCGGATCACTCACCTTTCCATCCAATCCTGGAATACACTGGTGTGCAAAAATTAAGGACGAGACGGTTTTTTCAATATAACTTTGTACAAAAGCTTTCCAAATCAACACATTTAATACCGTAAGATCCCCAATACGTAAGGACATGTGTAATATGTAAGCAACACTTACTAAAAGAGAAATCAGAGGGATAAAAAGAAGCTTGATTGAAAAAGTAGCATGGAGCGCAATGCGACTGAAGGCCGAATCATCCCTGTGATGGGTGTCCAGCAAGAAACATCCGGTCTTTAGTAGGGGATATTATCTCCCCTGACTGCTAGGCGGGTTTCACAGCGTCTGCCCATGCTGAGAATGAGGGTGTCAATGAGTTGTTGAGGCATTGCTGCCCATTCGTCTTGCCGCGCCAATCAAAGCTCCCGAATCGTTACTGGTGGTAAGGTACGAGCTGCCAAGCGTCTGCCTAGAAAATCCCATACATGCTCGATGGGATTGGATCAGGAGATCATGCCGGCCCCAATCCATACGTTCAATATCCTCACTCTCTAAGAGCTGTTCGGCAGCTACTGTGCGATGACATGGTGCATTGTCGTCCATGAACAGGAACTGCAGACCCATAGCGCCTCTAAGAAGAGGCACATATGGAAGAAGAATCTCGTTACAATAATGGGTCCCGTTGACTAAACCTGCGTCGAAGATGTAAAGGTCTGTACGACTACCAAGCATGATGCCTCCCCAAATGAGAACACCGCGACCTCCATACCTGTCCCTTTCAATGATGTTCGAGGGAAGATTGCGGCTTCCCCGCTCTCTCCAGATGAGTATGCGATGAGAATCGCTACTCAAACTGAATCTGCTCTCATCTGTAAAGAGTACTCGTCCCCATTCATTGTCTCTCCAATTCCGGTGTTCCCGGCACCACAGAGAACGCCTTCTCCGATGGACAGGCGTTAAAGTTACACACCGTACAGGGCGTCGAGCAAACAGAACACCACCGTGCAGTCTTCTGGTCACGGTAAAACGCGATATCGGTCGTCCAGTCGCCTGTGTCGTGTGTCTAGCGATTTCTCCCGCTGTCTGCTGCCTGTTTCTTCTGGCCTGTAAGACAATGTACCGGTCATCTGCGGGTGTGGTTCCTCGTGGACGACCACTACTGAACCCCCGGATAGCTGTTCCTGTAGTTTGAAATTGTCTCCAAAGTCGTGAAACGATGCTGTGAGCAATTCCGAACTCTGCAGCCACACTTGTCACACTGCGGCCTTCCTCCAACTTCCCAATGATTCTACCTCGGGTAAAAGCATCCAGATGCCGTCTAACAGATTGATTATTCGCCATTTCTCGCTGAGGCAGCAACTCGGTGTGATTTTAACTGCTATACGGCGTGCAATCTCTTTGCCAGAAATACTGATCTTACACCGACAACATGCTTTATACTACTCAGACACTCCTCCATTACGTCTACCTGCATATCTGCGCATGTGCTACCATACATCACCTTACTGAATCTCTTGATTGGTCTTTCTGTCCGTTCTGCCTCTTCATTCAGCTGATATGCTAATTTTTCGACTTCGTCCTTAATTTTTTCACACCAGTGTATATTTAAACTAATTTCTCTTTAATTGGTCCCTCTGGATGTTTAAGTGTATTTGTCATGTAAAGGGTGTTTTTTTAGAGGTATAGAACTTTAAATTGCAATAAAACAACTATGTATTATTCGATTGACATGAATTTTTTTTATTCGAAAGATGTCTTGTGGCATTACATTTTAAATATGATTTCTGGCATAGGACTGCCACGGCTGGCTCGGATGTAGTCCAATCTGGACGTCCAATTTTCGATGACTTTTTCCAACATTTGTGGCCGTATATCCGCAATAACACGGCGAATGTTGTCTTCCCAATGGTTGAGTGTTTGTGGCTTATCCGCATAGAGCAATGGCTTTACATAGCCCCGCAGAAAATAGTCTAGCGGTGTTAAATCAAAAGATCTTGGAGGCCAATTTACAGGTCCAAAACGTGAAATTAGGTGGTCACCAAACGTGTCTTTCAATAAATCGATTGTGGCACGAGCTGTGTGACATGTTGCGCCGTCTTGTTGGAACCACAGCTCCTGGACATCATGATTGTTCAATTCAGGAATGCAAAAGTTAGTAATCATGGCTCTATACCGATCACCATTGACCGTAACGTTGTGGCCTTCATCGTTTTTGAAGAAGTACGGACCAATGATTCCACCAGCCCATGAAGCGCACTAAACAGTCTTCTTTCGACAAAGATTTTGACAAGTTCTTCCTTTGACTTCTTTGACGAGAGCTGGTGCACTGACCAAGCGTGGATAAGAACTTCTAGTATGGTCGGCATCGCTGTTTGTCTCAGAAAATCTCTAATTGCTACACTAAAGGAATTACCTTTTGATATCTAAATGTTTAGGATAAAAGCTTCATCCGAAGGACTCTCATTTTTAAGATTTAGAGAAATATCTAAAGCACATTTCTGTTTAATGTTAAATCTCTCACTGATTTATACTAACATGCGTTAAATATAACAATTATGTGTAAAATATTACCATTGAACTCTAGCGACGAAATTTAGAATCGTCTAATGCATTTGTATGAATTTTTATATCAGATTTTATGGCGCTACTCTAAGTGTAATTTTACAGAGGGAAAAATTCCACTCATGCTGAAACAAAAGAACATGCAAAATCACATTTACTCATACTATGTTCAAAAAATATTTAAACCTTCTTCATAAAAAATATTCTATTTACATGCAATAGTTTTACATTAATATCACTAGGGTTTATTTGAGATATGCTTCTCCTATACTGGATTTGGTTCTGCCTTTTCACAAGCATAATTCCCTCCTGGCTGATTAAAGACTTTCATCCATGGCTACCATCCATGAAAGATAACCAGATCAAGAGTGATACATGTGGTTACTGATGGCTCTGCCATGGCTTCCTTTGTTAAGGCTGGAGCTGGGGCTTACTCTAACTCATTTAATCTTAAAAAAACCTCTTAGTACCTGGTCAGACAATATTGATGCTGAGATTTTTGCTACATTATGGCTCTTAGAGCTATTAGTGTTACTCTTGCCCAAAATATTGTCATCTTCATATATCCTCGGGCCGCAATTAAATCACTTCCTACTACAATCTATACCCATCAAAACATGAATTAAAATGTAAACAACTTATAGAATTAATTATTAACAATAAAAGAGAGGTCGTCTTTCACTGGATCCCTTCCCATTGCGGCATTCGTGGAAATGAATAAGCCAACAAGTTCGCCAAAGAGGCTTCAACGTTGCATCCACATTGTCTACCGATTCCTCTTAGAAATGCCTCGAGACTTATTAGGCATAAAAATCGTCAAAAAAGAAAATCTAACCTTAAACAGCTGGCTGATGGTAAATCTTAGTCTTGTCTCCTTTATGGCCATAGACGTTGCTCAACTTTCTGTCCTCGCTAGGGTAAAGGGAGTTGCATAGATTAAAGTCATCACTGGACACGATTATTTGCAGGCCCATCTGTTTAAAATTGGCTTGGATGATTCTCCGCTCTGTCCTGTCTGTAATTCTGTGTCAATGACTGTGGAGAATGTGGGGTTGATCTTCTCTTCTATGGGGTTCTCCCTCCTTCTAGTGTAACTTCTCTTTTGTATTGGACTACCAGAAGCCTTATGTCCAAAAGGACGTTTGAGGGTGTAATTTAAAAAAAACATTAATATCTCTAAAAGTATAATCCCCTTGAATTACCTCACAATTATTCCAACGATTGTGCTATTATCGGAAGTAAGGCCGGAACGCTTTCTATGAGATGCGACGCAGCTGGAGCGGTTTTTCTCTAGCTGAAATTTGGATTATTTTAAAGGTCTTTATAGCTTCAAGAAAAGCTGTAGGTCACACAGTATCTGTAACTGATCTTGTACTGGGAGTCTGTCGTGATACAGATGCGTTGAATACTAGTGTAAGAAATTAAGAGAATTTGCAGACTTTATCGATTATCTCTAGAACTACTGGACCTATTTTAATGACATTTAATGTGTGCATACAATGACACAATACGAAACAAATAACCGTTCATCAACTGCAATACACATGCATGATCATGCGTAACATTTGTTGGAGTTGGAAGGTATGAAACAGCGGTTGCAGAATAAACAAAAGAAATGGGTTAATAGGTGGTATGGCCCCCTCTTACACCTATACAGGACTCGTAGCATGATGTCATACTTGAAATAAGAAAGTTTATCAGTTCTTGTGGTGATCGGTCCTACTCGTTCAGCAATGCTGTTTTCATTTAATGGATGGTTCTCGGAGGGGGTTTGCAAGTTGCAAATGCCCTCCCCAGAGCGTCCTTGAAATGCTCTATAGGATTGAGGTCTTAAGACCTCGCTGGCCAATTCATAGGTGAATATCCTCACCCTCTAGAAATTCGTCGACTAAAAGAGCTCTATGTGGCATCACGTTATCGTCCAATAAAATGAACTCAGGGCCACATGCACCCCTGAAAAGGTGAGCATAGGGCTCCAAGTCCTCAGCCCTATACCTCACACCAATCACAGACCTCTTTCAAAAACATGGAGAGGTGTACGGCCGTCTAACATGATGCCTGCCTACACCATTGAACCTCCTCTGGCATAATTACTGATTTCGAGGACATTGTAGGGTAAGTAGCGGTCCCTGATTCTCTCCATATCAATGTACGGCGATAATCGGTGTTTAGGCTGAAACGGGTTTCATCGGTGAACAGAAAGATCGCCCATTGATCCATACTACAATCTCTGTACTAAACAGTTTCACCTGTTCTTAGACATGAGCTGGACGCAAACAGCAGGTCTTCTGGTAAACAACCCTCTGTTATAAACTTCTTTTGAAACACTTACCCTTGATACACGGGTTCCTGTGTCTACATACAAGTAACGAGGGAGCTAACTGCAGCTCCTCTGTTTTCGCCTCGCTATAACTGACAAATGGCGATCTTCATAGCCGTCATGGCTCTTGGACGACCCTGCCCAGATTTTTCTCAATGGATCCAGCATCTTTGAACTGTTTCCGAAAGTTACACATGACACTGGAAGTTAAATTGAACTCTCTTCAATCTGGGCATGACATTGGCATACTCCTAGTCTCAACACAATTTTCCACCTCATTCTATCATCTAAAAAGTTGGTGGTTACTCATTGAATTGAACCGATTGCTTCAAAACAACAACAAGAAATTCGCCGAAATGTGCTGGCGTTCGCATTACGTTTTAACTTCTCTGCGTTTATGAATCCTGTTTTTCTGCTGGCTCCGCTTACACACACATTTACTCTTACGCATTTGCCATACAAGACTTGCATATTTATCCAGAAGTAGTAGTTTTTCATTCAGTTTCTTTCTTTTCATGCAATTCGATAAAACATGCAAAATTCTTTTAATTTATTTCAACAGTGTATTTGGCCAAGAGAAGCTCTGTTTAACGTATGAAGAATGGACACGTGCGTTATGGCGTGTATAAGATTGGGAGTTGCATGTCACATGCAAATCCTGTCGTTTGTATGCCACAAAGTCATTAAGATAAAGCAGAAAGCTCTGTCAAGATGAGCCACGCCACTGAAATTGAAGAAAATGATTAACGTCACTTTGATATTGCTGCGAAGCTGTTTTACCTTCTTTGATTCAGAGATATTCAATCCTTGTATTGTGAAATCTGAAATTTGAATCTTTTCTGCTAAAAAACCCCAATCTGTACGTAAAACTTAATGCTGTTGCACTATTCAAGGTTTTTTTCTGTCATTTTTTAAAAATCGCAAAACTTATTTATCGGCTATTTGTCACTGACTGACAGTTTCTGAAGAAAGGAAAATTTCCTGCGAATATATTAGAATAGCTTGTATGCATCCACCAAACCCCGTCTTCCTATTTTTATTTGTTGACCTTAGAAAATGTATGGTTACATATGTTTATAACATCCCATTTCACTCACACAAACATCCAATTTAGTGCACCAAAACGTTTAATCACAAGGACATCTTCTTTTAAATGTCCTTTTTTCTAAGAATAATATTTTAAATAATCTCCATATTCATATTTTTACGTCTAGCCACAATTTACATATAAAACTAAACATAAGATTTTTGAGACGAAAGAAAACTTACTTATGAGTGCATAAAATTACATTTAAACAAAATCAAATGTTGTAACAAACAGAATATCCTAAAAGAATTGCTCTTAAGAAGACGAACATAAAGCATGTGAATATTTTAACAAACATTGATAAGCATTATTTGTAAATTTATTTGTTTGAAACTTTTTAATTTAAAATGTTTTACAAAAGTAAGCCTCTGAATAGAGGTCTGAGCTATATACAGGCAAAATATTATTATAATAGAAGCATTTTTCACAAAAAGAGAACATTTTAAAAAAAGGTTATTCTAAGTTAATTTTTTGCCGAAATAATGTATTTAAATAATTTTTTGTCAAAATGTCCTTAAAACTGTTTTATACGTTTATTCTAATCTAAGCGACCCTAAATATGAAAAATATCCATTTATGCACCTTTTTAAAATCACGGTTCCGAACGTAGTCGGATACCTTAAGAGGAAAAAATGTCGAAATATAAATTGTTTGAATAAAGGAAATGCAAGTGAAATAGAATGCTACCATACTTAACACTCCCATACACATTTACATCCACCATCACATAAAAGCAAAATATAAGAGAAAATGTTTTGCATCCCACATGCGGACATTTGATTACCTTTATTTGTTGCAGTATTGACTTTTTAACTTTTTTCTGAGAGGTAAGGCACTCCAGTTAATTGATCTTGTTTATTGTACCTTTTGGATCAAGCTTTTTCAAGCTGTTAATTTAATCAAAAAACAAACAAGTAATATAAAAAAAAAAGTTTTTAAGTCAATTCCTACTAAGATCAACAAAGACAATGAATATAAATATGTATATACATAGGAGAGAATCACAACATTCAGTGGTAATTAATTTTTATTAATTATCATTAAAGCACCGTATTGTTATCTAAAACAATCGTGTATATAAAATTTTAGTTCAACAGAATGCTTTAAAACGTGAGAAAAAAAGGTCGCCCAAGTCGCTAAAAATGAAAAACCAACGTATTATAATTATTTATATAATTAGTTTTAACCAATAACTTTTATTAATAATAATTAAAGTACTCCATTGCCAACCATAATAATCACGTATATAAAATTTCAGCTCAGTTGAGCGCTTTAAAATGTATTTTGTTAAGGATTGAAAATTCTACGAAGATAAATAAATCTTTATATACAAAAACTACGTGTCACAGTGTTTGTCCGCGATAGACTCCGAAACTACTAAACCGATCCTGATATAATTTTGCATATTGTGTGTCATTTCATTCAACTTAAAATATAGGATATTTTTCATTTCAATTTTTATGTCATTATTTTTTTATTCCTGGAAATGCGTAGAAGCCGGGAAACGGGAAAATTTGCAAAATGTCGGATGCGTGTGTGCCTGCGGAAGCAGATTTTGTGGAACAAGGTGCGCATGAAAAGTCAGTGCCTTGTGTATTTCAGGTCGTGGAATTCGAATTTCGAATTTAATTCCCAAAATATTCGTAACTTTGCCGGATAATACCGGATGACCGTACATTAGTCACTTCCTTGAAGTGCCTTAAAAGCCATGGAGCGTGAAAACTTGGGCCCTAGCGTATTTGGAAACGTGCAATCTGAATCTTAAATCCGATATAAGAAATTGTCGCAAATTTCCCGGATAATGCTGGACAACAGTTTTTAGTCAAACCCTGGCAGGAGCTTACCTTAAAAACCTTGGAGCGCTAAAACTTGATCCCTGGTGTATTTTGAGGCGGGCAATTTGAGTCTGATATTCGATGTGAGAAATTGTTGCAAATTTTTGCCGCTTAATTCTGGACGGCTGTCTATTACGCGGACCGTGATAGGAGCTTTCCTCTAAAGTGAAAATGATTAGAAGTGTATTTTCCTAATCATTTTCGAGATGGTGAACGGGGATCTGACATCAGATATTACAGATTTCCGTAACTTTACCGTATAATTCCGGACGACCTTAATGCCCCTTTCAAACGATTGAACTTGCAGGCTCAAAGATGCAAAAAGTAGTCTCCAGTTGCGTCTAGGAGCGGAGAACGAGGATCTGGAATCAGGTTTCAAAAATTATTATAAATTTGCATGATATTACCGAAATTAGGTGGAATGGCTTCATGTTTGAGTCCCACGTATGAATTTTTATTCCCTTTAGTGGCTGAATTTGCAAGCACTAGGGCACCAAAATTCAGACCTGTGTGTGTTTTTGGAGCGTCAGAAGGAGAATCTGTGTGAAATCGGATTTTAGATGTTCCGGTAACTTTTTATCGAATATTGCCGGACGACCGTAATATGCGTGGAAAGTGGTGTTAGACTAACTCTCATACGTAGTGACGCAAAAAGTAGGTACCTTACGTATTTTGAGACCACCGATCCGAATATTTAATCCAATTCGAAAAATTCAAGTGTTAAATAATGCCAGACGACAGTATTTTAAACGAACCATAGCAAGGGCTTAACTTAAAGATGCAAAGTGTGTTCCCAGGGCTTTTCTGGGTGTGGAACAAGAATCTGAAATCAGACTTATATATAAAAAAACTCAAGTAACTTTGCCGGATAATGCCGGACGATAGTACTGCCGGTTTCTTCAGGAACGGAGCTTGCAAGGACATCAAAAGTGGGCACTTTGTGCATCTTGGGATGCGGAACGAGAATCTGGATTCGGATTTCAGAAACTCCCTTATTTTTTCTGAATATTGCCGGAATAAGATGAAATCGCTTTGCATTCGAGTCCCACATCCCTATTTTTATTCCATATAGCTGATAAACTTTCAGACTCATGCAAACGAAAATGCAACCAGCAAAAAATTTCATTTCAATTGCATCTTTAGACATGTGGAGAAATACACATTCAGCATTCCGATTGCCATTAGACATTCATGAGAAACCTGACGCAACGTGTAATATTTTTTTAAAAAAGCGGAATGGCTACGGTATTGCACAGGAGTTCAATCATACTCTGCAATGGCCCATAAACACTTTGAGACAAAGCTTTACATATAACTATTTAAACGGCAACGGGAAAATATTCGGTCGGTGGGGCTGTCCTATTATTGTCTGGTGATATCCGACAGACATTGCAAGTCACTCCTCGCTCTACTTTTGCTCACGAGATTAACGTAAGATTAAAACAATGGTTTTTATGGCGAAAAGTTGAAACACTTCGATTGACCATTAACACGTGAGTTCAATTGCAAGATGATTAATTGGTGCAAATATTTTCTAACAGCTGGATATGGGAAACAGGGAAGTAAAATTGTATCAAAATACACAATCTATCAATTTGCCAGGCAATTTCTGTAATGTTGTTCAGACAAAAAAGGAACCGATTGAGAGTGTCTTCCCGGATGTAATGTATAATTATTTAGGTCATGACTGGCTCTGTGTAATCCTGTTACTTCGGTAGAAAAAAATGTTGATGTTGACGAAATAAACTTCCAGATACTGAATTGCTTCGCCGTGATCTAATGCCTTTTCAATCAATCGACACTATTGTTGAGGAAACCGAAACTATAATATTTTTGAATTTCCTTGACATATTAAAAAAGCCACCTCACAATATTCGGTTGAAGATTGGTTCTCTTTTTATTCTTCTCTACGTAACTTAAATATAGCTAAATTATGTAACGGTACACGTTTGTTCATCAAAAGAATAACCGAGAATCTTCTTAAAGCAACCATTTTGATTGTACAGTTTAAAGAAGGAATCGTCCTATTGCCACGTATTCCACTGATACCGTCAGACTCTGCAATACCATTCAAAAGACTTCAATTCTCAATTCGCTGGGCTTTCGTGATGAACATGAATAAATCTCAAAGCTAAACAATGTCAATTTGGGGCTTTGACTTAGAAACTCCATGTTTATCGCATGGTAATATATGTATTGCATGCTTACGTGTGAGGAAACCACCGAATCTATTTGCGTAAGCAAAAGACAAGTTACCAAAAAATATTTCGCACCAATAAATGATTAATTATACAAAAACTACTTATTGTTATATAATTTAGAAAAATAAAAATAAAATTAAAAATTTCTAAAAATCAGCGCTATGAACCTCATTACAAGCTTTTATTTAACTTGCAATGTTAACGTTAGAGTGGAATCTTGCAACTCCATTTTGTAGCTGATGTCTTCAACCGATTCAGCTGAAATTTTGTATATACATATAGTTTGGATGAAAATGCATGTTTTGATCATTTATATTCCTAATCGCAATTAGTTAAAATTATATTAATTAGAGTAATTTGTTCGGGTGGAATCTTGCAACTCAATTTTAAAGCTGATATCTCCAGTGGATTGAGCTGGAATTTTGTTTACACGTTTAGTTTGGATGACAATGCATGTTTTGACTATTTATATTCCGATATCGACCTAGTTGCAGTAACGATCTTGTTCAGGTGTTAAGGCGAGCATGTTTACAATAACAAAGGTGTTGACCGGGGGCGTTGCTCAGATGGTAGAACGCTCGCTTAGCATGCGAGAGGTACGGGGATCGATACCCCCCGCCTCCAATTATTAATTTTTTACGTAAAATATTTTTGGAATTCGTTTGATTTGTACAACGGGACATTTTAGAATACTTCCACTCAGCATACGTACAAAGTATGTTATATTTTTACAGTTCTAGAGGGAACATTAAGAAAGGCAGATCTATCAAACGATTTCTATTTACTTTGAAACATTCTATGATGTATATTTACTCGATTCTAGTTTCTTCCGTAACACTTCTAATTGACATAGTCACTGTAGCGATCTTGTTTAAGTGTTAAGGTGAGCATGTTTACAATAACGCAGGTGTTCACCGGGGGCGTAGCTCAGATGGTAGAGCGCTCACTTAGCATGCAAGAGGTACGGGTTTTTATACCCCACACGTCACACACACAAATTATTACTTTTCCGTGTAAAATATTTTTAAAATTTGTTTGATCTGCACAACGAGATATTTTACAATATTTCTACTGAGCATACGTACATGGCCCGGCGTTGCACGGGCATTCTTTACTTTTATAAATATTCCCTTTCCTTCACAAAATCAGCACATGTAATACTCTTTAACAAAACGACTTCAACCCCCTCTTTCGCTTAGCCCTGTGTTGTCTGGGCTTTTACTGAGAGTATAACTTAAAATTCCCTGTTTCGAAATTTGGGGGAGGGTTGTCAGACAAGTCCCCCGGTGATGTACAAAAATTTTTAAATGCATAACATATTTTCAAGGTAATTCCCCTTCCGCTCTCACTATCAGAGTTCTCGAGTAAGTGACCATTCACCGATTCTTAAGCAGCTTCTTTTTCAGTCATGTACTGGAGCAAAAAGTAATCAATTATTGCACAAATGAAACTCATAAAAAAAGTTTACGATATTTTATTTTTGAAATCACTAACTGTGAAAGATCAGAGTATGAGTTTTTTTAAAAATCATTTTCATATAAACGTATCGATATTGATTCATTTTACAAAAAAATCATAAATATGTAAATAATTTATAAAATTAAACCTTCATGTGTTGTTACGAACAACTTCGCAATTAATTTTTGTATTATACTATACTCAAATAATAGATGAATTAAATGCAAAATTAAAAAGATGATATTGTTTTATGCTTAAATTCAACTCTCTCTCTCTCTCTCCAAAATTGCAAGCGCAAAATAAATTTGACTGCATTGAATAGCTGAGTATAATACAAAATCAACGTATTTAAACAAAGCCACAGCAACGTGTGGCCGGGTCAGCAATTAAATATATAGAGTTGAGCAAATAATAGGAATGGAAAAAAGGTATTCAATATTTTAACACGAAAATAAAAATGTCAAAATCTATTGCCACATGCAACTCAAGACTTATTTTACAAACTGAATATTCCATCTCCTTATCTATTGCCATCGAAAGTTCCAGAACTTTCCATAATTAAAATTACAGTTAATTTTTATAAATAAAAGCACGCGCGCGAGCGAGCATTAATATAAAGCTCGAGAGAAATAAAGAATTACAATTTTTAACACGCTGGGATGAATGGTTAAACCATTACAATAAATAAATAATAAATATTACCATGTGTTACATCCTCCCCCTCCAGTTCCGACGGCGTCCCGACGAGGAACCAGGAGTCTGTGGGACCTTTGGTGGACGGCCACGTTTACGAAGAGGAATAAGGGGTTTTACTTTGTCATTATTACAAGGAGTTAAAGCAGAGGTGTGGTAAACACCAAGAGGATCCCCCGGATTATCAAGACTAGCAACCTCGTAAGATGATGGTGACCTTTGTGTTAAAATCACGTAGGGACCGTCTCTGCGTGGCATTAGTTTTGCACTTCTTCCTTGCGCAGCGTTGCTCAGCGGATGTGATGCTACAAAGACATGTTCTCCAGGTTGATATGCTGGAGCAGCGTTTCTCTTTTTATCTGCGTAAAACTTCCTACTATCCTGTTGCTCTTCAACCACCTCTCTAATCTGAGTGGAGAACTTAGCGAATTTCTTGAGATAGGGAGTTATCTCTGGCACAAAATTATCGTTCTGGGTGATGACTCGAATATCATTAACAACTTCACTTGGAGTGCGTAACTCTCTACCAAAATTCAGAACGACTGCCGTCTGTCCTGTCGTTTCGCATTTGGCTGTGTTAAGAGCAAAGCGAATGAAGGATAGCTTCTCTGACCAACAGTCATGCTTGTCTTGAACGAGAATTGCCAGCCATAGTTTCAGATCCCTATTCTTTCGTTCAACTGGGTTAGCTTGTGGATGGTATACAGGGATCAGGGATTGATGGATGTTTAGTAGGTAGCATATTTGTTGCATCACTGCTGACACAAACTGGGTTCCATTGTCACTGATAAGGCGGCGAGGAATACCATACCTCAGTAGAACCTCTTCAATTAAGGTAATGGCACATTCTTTAGCTGTGGTATTGGGTAGTGCAAACAGTTCGACCCACTTGGTGGTACAATCCTCAATGATGAGGATCCTTTTTATACCATCTTTACTCTCAGGTAGGGCCCTAAGAGATCAATGGCCAAGGTTGCAATTCATTGGGCTGGCATAGGTGCCTGTAATAGCCCGAAAGGCCTCTGATTTGAAGCTTTGTATTTAATGCAGTCAGGACAGTTCTTTACAGGAGACATTCGGTATGGGGGTACAGAGGTAGGAGGATTATTTCCCGTGTTAATGTGGTGCTCCAAGATATTTTTTGCTTCCCCCTGGTTCCAAGACATTTTGAAAGGGGATTCCAACAGGAGGTTAAGTTTCTTCTTCTGGGCACACACACATATGTCAAACATTCACCTTCCCCTTCTCTTAATTGGCAGGTGTTTCTGGACATCTTCTCAACTATGGACGGGGTGTCCAATTCTTCAGCAAATGGATACTTGTGGGTAGGACTGTCCCAGAAGTACCAACAAGTATATTCTTCACATCTAGAACCAAACCAGCAGAACTAATGAAATCTTTTCCTAGAATTGTTCTAGTTCCCTTTGCCTTGAGGCGAATTATGAATTTGGTCAAGACTGATCTCCTCTCAATTTCTACCATTACTCGGGTTGTAAGGGCCTAACCAGTGGTCTGTTAACCATCTGCTAAGCTCATTGCTAATGTGGTTTCCTGGAAAAGGAGTCCCTTATCCTTAAATATCTGGAACATCCTTTCCCCAGCAATTGAATGGGAAGATCCTTTGTCTGCACATACACGTCCCCTTATTCCACGGAAAGTTATGTCAATTAGGGTCAATCGAGGGCTTCTGGTCTGAGCTGTGTAAGCATTAATGTGATTGGTTGCTACGTCTGTTCTTTGTGAGGCGTTGAGGTTGCAAGTGTGGCACCTAGATTTTATCACTCCTTGTTTCCCACAGCCATTGCATCTCAGAGGGGATCTCTCATTTGGTACCTGATGGGAATATTCTCTTTTGGGAGGGCGTTCAGGTTTCCTGAATGATACATGTCTTCCATCATTTACGGTTTCACTTGCCTTCACGTGTCTCCTAGGTCCACTGGGTAGGGAACGTCGGATGTTGTCAAAAGCTTCCAGCTTATCTGCTAACATTTCTGGGGAGATAAGTTCTTCCCAGCTATCCAGGTAATGTTCCTTACACTCTGGAGAGCATCTATATTTCATTTGATCGGCAATCATCAAATTCTTCAATCCGTCAAATGAATCAATTTTAAGCTCATTGAGCCAACCTTCAAAATATGCTCGGATTTCAAAATAATAATCCTTCCACGTCCCATTTGGGATTTTTCTGTGACATGAAAACAGCTCCCGGAATTTTTCTGCGGTTAATTTGAACCGTTGCAAAAGCATTCCTCGAATGTGGGAGTAATCCCTGCATTTCTCCTCAGGCTCACAGGTAATGAGGGAGGTTACATCACTAGGTACAGCACCAATGAGATAGGGTACCTACAGATCTTCACCAAGACCCAATAGCTTCATTTGCCGTTCGAATAATGTCAGGAACAGGTCCATGTTATCAACTTCAGGATTGAATGTTGGTAACAACTTTTTTAATTCAGTTTTTGTTTGGGTAGGGTGTGTGGACCTACGACTCTTTGAGTCTCATTTTGCAGTCGTATTTTCTGCAGCTCAAATTCACGCAGTGTTTCCTCTTTTTGTTTGTTTTCCTCGTCTATCCTATTTGATACGATTCCCTCAAATATACATTTCACAAATTCAGGGTCTTCTTTATAAGCATAATTTGTTAAAATTTTTGTCCTTAATTCAATTACTTTAGCTCTTGCCCATTCGACTCACATTCACCTAACTCAAATAGCAAGCTTAATGAGATCAGCTTTTTTCCCTTTTCCCAGAAATGACATGACTGAGAAATTTAAGAGTTGCAAATAAATAAAATAAATAACTAAGGTCCAGGCCTTATTGTCCACCAAAGATCTTACAGATATGGGAATACACTTTAAAATATGGTTAGCTTTAAAACCTTATAAATTATTATGCACTTCAAAAAACAATTAAAATGGGTAAACAAATTAATAACATATTCAAAATACCAACAAGAAACATTAATTCAAATAATAAATTAATATAAAGAAAATTTAGGAATTATCAGTTGTAATGATACAAAATTTCAATTCAATGAAAATACTAAACAAAACTAAAATAATCAGGCATGTAATGCTACCTAAATTCAAAAAGAAATCAGTAAAATATCAAGCAAAATAGTAATTATTAATGTTAAATTCATAAAATATTAATCAGGAAATGTTATCTCACAAGAAATAAATTAATATACAGCAAAATTAAGAATTATCATTGCATAAGAATACCAAAAAATCAATTAAATAAATAATAAAATTGTCCCTAGCACTAACACACTGTAGCAGGATTGCTATCACTTGTATATGAAAAATGCACAAAACACTATTGCAAAAACTTTTAACAGGAAATAGATGTTCTTTTTTTCTTTTCTTCAGACAATTGAAGTCAGGATGATCCACTTTGTCTCTCAATTTCCAGGGATTTTCTCTTGCTCTAGAAGGATTGCGGCGCAATACCAGAAATTTTTTCCGGGACAGTAAGGTTTACAGAACCGGTTAAATTTTCATTTTTCTGCGACGTTTCATCACAGCGGTGGTTTCTGCTTCTACGGGGTCGTAGTTCTTAGGCCCCACGGTTGTGGGTGCCAGTTTTAACACGAAAATAAAAATGCCAACAACTCTCGCCACATACAACTCAAGACTTTATTTTACAAGCTGAATATTCCATCTCCTTGTCTATTGCCATCGAAAAGTGGCCGCGGTAGCCGTGTGGTATAGGTATCGGACTGTGGCTTGCTTTGTCACAGGTTCGAGCCCAGTACCACTAAAGACCCGCCGTGTAGGGCAGCGATGCACGTTAAATCTGTCGAGAGCTGAAACGTCCTCCCGTTGGTGTGGTGTGGTAGTTAGGAGAGGGGGGTGCCAGCTCAGGTGTCGTCCACGTCACTTGACCATGGTTCAAAATTACGTGGTCCGTCGCCAAAAGCCCTCGTGTAGCTGAACAGTGCGACGTTAATTATTCAATCAATCAATCATTGCCATCGAAAGTTCCAGAACTTTCCATAATTAAAATTACAGTTAATTTTTATAAATAAAAGCACGCGCGCGTGCGAGCATTAATATAAAGCATTAATATAAAGCACGAGAGAAATAAAGAATTACAATTTTCAACACGCTGGGATGAATGGTTTAATCATTACAATAAATAAATAATAAATATTACCATGTGTTACAATATATATATATATATATATATATATATATATATATATATATATATATATACTTTTGTTGAGTCAAGATCTAGATTTTTCCTCTTACTGTTTCTTTTTATTTGTTCTTTACTGTGTTTTGGTATGTTTCTCTTTTTATTTGAGGTCTAGAATTCTTGCTCAGTTTTGTTCTTAATTCATGGAATTCGTTGTTGGCGTTGTGGCTGATTGGGTTTCCTCCTCGACAGATTTCTTTGGGACTATCCTGTTATAACAGCACTTTATCTCTTTAGAATTTTTTCCTGCATTCCAATGGTTTTAGTAGGTCGTGCAAACGTAATCAATTTTTCTATTTGCAAATTATGAATTATATCTCTGTCTTTTTTGAGGATTTAATGTTGGTTTATGTTCTACATTCTTACTCAGGAGAGAACATGTTTTGTTTTTTTGATCAATAATCCTTTTTTCTTCCAACTCGTCACTAGATTTCAAAGATTTATGTAGATTGTTCAGAACTAACCGAACTGGAAACGACCATTGGTACATACGTACTATCGCAACCTATTCGAGACATATGAAACGCAGCATAAGGTTGCCAATTCAGCAAGTACGACAAATAGGAAATTGGGGTTGCCAACTTCGTGAGTTATCAATAGAGTTGGTGATAATACGTAAGTACCCAGGCATTTTTTCTCTTATAATGTGGTTAACCCTCGTTATATTCTGTTCTATTTATTTTTTAATTCAGTTTCAGCCGATTGATAGTTTTGCTATGCAGAAGAATCTCCCTTTTTGTTCCTTTTCACTTTTTCTTTTTTGGTATCTTTTTCTCTCTATTTGGGTTTCTTCATCGAATTTTGACGAATACGTTACAAATAGAAATTTGATGGTGAAAAAAAAGACGTAAGAGCTGTAATTTTCCCGATTTTTGTACCATAATCGTTACATTGTGATACATACATATATAAATTTTAAAACATCAAACAAAATATTAAAAAAAGTCCAAAAAAACTTTTCATCCTACATCATTGTTTCTAAAACTGTGGAGAGCACCCCTCTTGGGGTAAGGGAAGCGCGAGCCTATTGAAAAGTCAATAACAAAAGATTATTTAAAAAATTAACTTACTGAAAGTAAGCAAACAAAATATTTTCTAATATAATAAAATATAAAATACACATTTACACTGATATAATAAACTTCTAAATGTATCAGTACTGTACAATGTATTTTATTATTAGTTTATAACAGTAGTGCTAAGCTAAGAACAAATTTGATAATTATCAGTGATAACATAGGTTTGTATTAAAACTTATCTTGATAATTTTGTACGGTTTATAATCAATTCCTTCAATGCCGATTAAAAGTTACGCGATTTGCTCCTCACTACCACCGTTTTCCATCTAGACGAGCGTATTTTGATGTTTTTTTTGGGAGAGGAGAAGAAAAGGAATAAATAAGCATAAACTTTTTGTTTGAAATAAGTAAATTCTTCTCAAACACGGTCAAGATCTTTTTATTGGATTCCAAAGCCTTCGAAATAATTTTATGGATAGCACTACACAGAAAAGATCGTACTTCGGAAAGACGTATATAAGCGTCCAGGAATCTAATACTTTGATTGAGCGCGACATTTATACACGTCGGGGGCACATAAGAGTTTAAAGTCGTTATATATATATATATATATATATATATATATATATATATATATATATTGATTTGACTCTACACAATAAACAACACTAGCAGTGGACTGTGATCTCTTTAATTTCTCTCTACTCCGTGCGCAACCTCTCGGAGTGAGTGTTACACATTTACACTGACGTTTTTATTTTACAAGCCGCTAGAGGGCTCTGTTCATTAACAGAACTAACATACCGCCCCACATTGCACTGGTTTAACCATGTAATCATTGTTACTAAATTAACATTTATATTGGTTACATCTAGAACACTTTACACATTCAACACTTGACAATTCTCAAGAAATACAATTACATAAATCATTATATAAATGCAAGATTTCACAAATAACAATATTTGTTTTTATACAAATACAAAATCACTTTACTAACAATGAGCAAATTTACATACCACCAATGGTACACTATATGAAAAATTCAAATTATATTTAAGGATCTTCCATTGGTAAAACACAAATTTTTGATATGGCTCTTTTACATGTACACTATACTGAGTTTTAATTTTTACAACACGCACTTTTTTTTATCTTCGCCATAATACAATTCTACGATTCTACCTAATGCCCAATTTATATGTTGGTAAATTTTCTTCAATTATTAAAACCAAGTCTCCAATTTTAACGTTATTTTTTTCAAAAATCCATTTTCCTCTCTGTTGTAATTGATTCAAGTAATTACGACTCCAAAATTTCCACATTAATTGAACTATCTTAGTTATTTTTTGCCACTTTTTGAGATTACTCTCTTTACATTTTGTCAAATTAGGCTCTTCTAGCGAATTTAAAGACCTATTAATTAAAAAATGAGCTGGTGTGTAAGCACTTGGAAATCATCATCATTGTTGATAGGGGGCAAAGCGGTCGAGAATTTAAAATTCCCTCAATTTGTACTGTGACCGTAAGTAGTTCCTCGTACGTTAAATTAATTCCATTCACAACTCTTTTTAAGTGATATTTACATGACTTTATGGCCTCTTCCCAAAGACCTCCAAAATTGAGCAACCTCGCGGGAATAAATTTCCACTGTATTCCTTCTGATGCTAAGTAATTAGCTAATTTTTCGTCTGGGTTTCTGACTATTTCAAGGAGTTTTTTAATTTCATTGCTAGCTCCGACGAAATTTTTACCATTGTCCGAAAACAGTTTTGCACATTTGCCTCTTCGAGCCATAAACCTTTTCAACGCGGCAATGAATGCTTGCGATGTTAAATCTGATACTAACTCAATATGTACCGCTTTAAACACAAAACACACAAAAATACAACTATACACTTTAAACAAATTTCCTTTACGTTGTCCTTTATTTTTAATGAAAAAAGGACCAGAGAAATCTACTCCTGAACAATTAAATGGATAATCAGTAATAAGTCTCTCTTTTGGCAAATTACCCATAATTTGAGTTGACACAATTGGGATCGCTTTAAAACATACAATACATTTATATACAATTTTTCTGCACATTGTCCTACCATTCAACGGCCAAAATTTTTCCCGAATATGATTCAGTAACGATACAGTTCCTACATGTATAAATATTTCTTATGAAAATATTCTATTATTATTAAAGTTAATTTATTATTTTTTGGTAAAATTATCTGGTGATTTTTATTAAAACTTAACTCTAAGTTACACAATCGTCCTCCTACTCTTAAGACACCGTTGTCATCTAAAAAGGGATTCAATGTCTTTAACTTACTGCTTGGTAGCACACTCCCCTTACTTTTAAGATGGTTAATATCACTGGAAAATTCTTGCTCTTGCACTTTTTTACCAGAAATGTTTCAGCTTTCTCAAATTCTTTTGTTGTGAGTGGACCAGCGACTTTATTTATTCCCTTTAAATTTTCCACGAACCTGAAAATAAAACTTAAAACACGTAAAATAGTTATATAATTATTGCTTAGATTAAGAAGGTCGTTTAAAAAATCACACATTAACATGAATATTAAGCACCGATTGAAAGTTTTCAATTTGTTCATTAACACAGTTTTTCAGTTCTGAATTATATTCATCTAGTTTCTCTCTACAGTTTATAGTTCAATTTGGATAGTCATCATCACCTGAAAGAGATGTTGGTCCATTAAACCATAAGTTTTGTTGCAAAAGTTTATCAGGATCGACTCCTCGGGAGACTAAGTCTGCAGGATTTTGATCAGATGGTACGTGTCTCCATAACTGATTAGGATAGAGCTCTTGTATCTTGGCAACCCTATTTTGAACAAAGGTCTTTAAGTCCATCGGTTCCTTTCGAAGCCACGCCAAGATGATCATCGAATCCGACCAAAGATATAATTCAGCAGTTTCTAGTTGTAAAGCAGCTACAACTCTTTTCACAAGTTTTGCCAATAGCACTGCAGCACACAATTCAAGTGTGGGAATTGACAGGCTTTTAATAGGCGCTACTCTCTATTTGCTTGTGATTAACCGAACTAAAGTTTCACTCGTCAAATTTTTAGATTTGCAGTAAACTGCTGCACCGTAGCACCGCTCTGAGGCATCAGCAAAGCCATGGATCTCAATAACTTTCGGAAAAGCGACAAGAATACGCCTTGGTATCTCTATATTGTTGATATTCTCTAAAGATTCTAGGAATTGTTGCCATTCTCGATATTCTTCAGCTGACAGAAGGTCATTCCATTCCAATTTGCTTCTCCACAAACGCTGGAGGAAAATCTTTGCTTTGGAAATTACTGGTGCCATCAGTCCAACGGGATCAAAGATCTTGGCAATAGTAGACAAGACGTCTCTTTTAGTATAAGAACTGTCCAAACAGACTTTCACTTTAATCAAAAAGCAATCTAGGTTCAGCTTCCACGACACTCCTAACGTTTTCGTCTCTGTTAAAGCTGCAAAATTGTAATTCTGTTCGAGATCCGGTGACAATTTCTCGTGATTGGTGCAAAGTTTATGCAACTCCATTCCAGCACTTTTCAAAATTCCTTTTAATTGTTGTCTGAGAACAATTGCCTCCTCTAGCGTTGCAGCACCACAAAGGACATCGTCCATATACAAGTTGTTCCGTAAAACGTTAGCTGCTATAGGGAAGTTAGCCTCTTCATCCATCAACAATTGGGTTAAAGTTCTCTGTGCTAAGTAGGGAGCACTTACAGTGCCATAGGTAACAGTCGAAAGTTCGTAAATTTTGGGTGACTCATGTTCAATTTCACACCAAACGATTCTCTGCAGATTACGCTGTTTAGGGTTAATTAATATAGTTCGATACATCATTTTAATGTCTGCTGTAAATGCATACGTGTAAGTTCTGAACCTGAGTATTTGCGCATATAAGTCCTCTTGTATCACTCCTCCATTATATTGAATGTCATTTAAAGATATTCCATTATCAGTTAACGAAGAACAGTTAAAGACAACTCTAAGTTTTGTTGTGGACTTTTCTGGACGATAAATTCCATGATGGGTAGCGTAATATGCGACTTCCGGTTCAGTTTCGTTAGTCACTTCCTTCATGCGACCCAGTCTTTCATAATCTCTTAAAAATTCACGATATAAATTTAAATAATTTTTATCTCTAGCTAAGCGATTCCACAGCGATCCAAGTCGTTTGAGGGCTATGTCTTTCGAATTACCCAAACACGAGGGTTCCTTTTTTAAGGGCATAGATACTACATATTTACCTTCTTTAGTTCTAAAATGAGTATTCGCGTAATGTTCCTCACAAATTAGCCTTTCTTTATTTTTAACTATTGGTTCCTTTACCTCCTCTAATTTCCAAAATTTTTCTAAATTTTTATTCAAGTCCTCATCACGAATCAAACCGCAGTGAACCTTAGTTTCATTTATTGAATCTAAATTACCCGTTACTATATAACCAAATACGCTGTTGACTAACAGTAATTGCGATACCTTTAATTTTAATTCGTTCCGGTTTCAATAACTCATAAAATATATTTGCACCTAATAATAAATCAATTTTGCCGGGAACATTAAATTTAGAATCCGCTAATTCCACAAATTTAGAAAAATCAGAATTTATCTCTAACGCTTTCTGCGGAATAAATTCGGTGATTTTTTTAACTACGAGCATATCCAATTCCCTTTCGAAAGATTTATTTTGATTAGCAATCGCCACTTTAACACACCCATTTACTACCATAGAAGCATCATTTAAACACGAGATTAATGTATTTATTCTTTCGGTCTTAAGTCGTAATTTATTCGCGCACTCATTTGAAATTAGACAAGTTTCACTTCCCGAGTCTAACAAGGTTCTAAATGTCTGCCATTCTGAATATTTATCTTTCACTAGAATTAAAGCAGTACTCAAAAGGCATTTGTTTTTAAAACATGCGGTTGCCACGATCTGTGTTTTGTCTACTTTCGGAACGAAAGATTCAGCATTTACACTCAAGGCGAATTGTGGCTCATCCTGGTTAACCTCTGTCATCGTCTCCGGGGGGAAGAAAGAATTTCCTTTCATTTCTCTGGGGTAATGTAATAATTTATATGGCTTAGAGCAGAAACAATTTTTTGATCGGCATCTTCTAACGCTGCATTGAGGTGAAAAACATTTAAAACAAAGTCTATTATTTTTAACAAATTCTACTCTTTCGTTTACAGAAAACATTTTAAATTGTGGGCAAAATTGTAAAGCATGAGCATTATTTTTATACAATACACATTTATCATTTTTTAACTCGGAAAAAAATACATTCGATGCATCTCGCGGTATTTTAGTATTAAATTTGTTTTGTTTATTATAACTGAAACGCTTGGCATTTTCACAAAAGGGCTTAGATAATATTTCATTTTTAATTTTGCCTTTCGATGACAAATATATATCGCACTCACGCCCTAACTCTTGTGGTTTAAAATATTTCTCTCCCTGTTTTATACTCATGTAAGACAATAATTCTCTGTCGAGTGTGTTCATTATTTTATCCGATACAATTAACTCACACAAAGATTTAAAATCATTCACATTGCGCAGCTGACAATAATACTCAAATGTCGCGCATAATCGTGATGCAAATTGTACATAATTCTCTGAACTTAATTTTTGCGCTTTCTGAAATCTATTATAGCATTCTTGTAGTGTGGGGGAAAATTCTTTTAATACTACATCTTTAAGCTTACTATAATTATTTAATTCTTCTTCGGAAACATGAACAAGTAAATTATTAACTCTTTCACCTAGAATATTTAAAAGAATTTCGCCTTTAAATTGTTCGGGAACCTCTTTTATTTTGAATGCTTTTTCAAGCGACTGGAAAAATAAATAAAATGACTCCACTCTTGAAGGTACGGGTATTGTTTTAAAGTTTTCACGGACTTTAACAAAGTCTCAACATTAATATTGGCGGCAGTTTCAAAAACACTCGGATTTTGAATATCGGAATTTTGAGGTAAATTCTTCTGGATATTTGCAAGCTCTAATTGTTTTTGCAATTGCGCTAATTTAATTCGTTCAAATTCTAACTTAATTTCACTATCCAATCTCTTATTTTTAATTTCCGCCAAAGCATAATCGATTGCAGATTGAACTAACTCTTTATCATTTTTGTAAACGTCACTATTTACAATTAAGCTTTTTAAGTCAGCGATTTTTGCTATTTCTGGTACAGTTAAATTTAACTCTTCCGCAACGATTTTTAACTCGTCTTTCCTTAATTTATTTAAAGACATATTTATGAATTAAGGACACTAATAGAAGGATCAATTAATTGCACCTACCTCCTCAAATCGCTGTTTCATGCCGCTCGTTTCGGTTTCGCAATTGGTCTCTATTCACACTTTGGAGATCACTTATTTTTTTTTCACTGTGAATTTTGATAATCCACGGTTTCACAAGTACACTTTTCCATTCGGTCGCTTACCTCCGGTGAGGCGGACCATGTTTTTACTCAACACAATAAACAACACTAGCAGTGGACTGTGATCTCTTTAATTTCTCTCTACTCCGTACGCAACCTCTCGGGGTGAGTGTTACACATACACTGACGTTTTTATTTTACAAGCCTCTAGAGGGCGCTGTTCATTAACAGAACTAACATATATATATATATATATATATATATATATATATATATATATATATATATGTGTGTGTGTGTGTGTGTGTAGCCTTAGTATCAAAGTATTGTATTATTGAATTTAATACATTGTTATTGTATGGAGGGGGGCGTGATGAAAATCATGATTAAATAGTGGGTCACGTGTATTGAAAGTTTGAGAAGCACTAGCCTACATTATGCTTACTACAGCAAAAAACTAAAGTAAATATTTCATGATGCGTATTTCATGAATGTAAGTTATATTCTGGATTGTGATTGTGAATTAATTATTTATTTTAAACAATGTTTTTAACAATTGTGGTGACCCCCCCCTGGGTCTCACCTTGAACACCAAGATTAATTTGAGCCAAAGAACCACTAAGAGCCATTTTGAATAATAATAATATTTATTTATTATTATAATTTTTTCTCAAAAAAATCTCTGATAACATATAATAATATTATGTAGCGTCGCTTAAAGGGATTTGCCTTTGTATTAAATTAAATTACTAAGAATACAATTAATTAATAATTAAGGTCAAGCTCAAATAAGGTCTACCGAAATAGGAAATCCGAGAAATACACGTATTCGAATTCTTAACTTTCATTAACTTTAACTAAGTCGCTTAAACTGACGCTTATTTTAAGCGTATGTAAATTATATTTACCGCTGGCTTATATCAGCTTTCTGGTACGTCTCGCAGCACGACGTCTTCACGAATCTAATCTCCTAGAATTCTCTAGTAGAATAGCGTTTAAAGTTACTAGTTCAATAGCCTTCCATCATCTCTCTTGCTTTCTCGCAACGCTCGACTTAAATACTTTATCTAATTTAAATATCTCGTACATCTTTTTGGAGTTGATTGGAAATAGACGCGAATTTATATTCCCCAAAAAGACGCCTAAGAAGATTAGTGGAAAGGTTCCGTACAGATTCGTCACACAATTAAGTTCAATAAAATTCCCTACGATAAAAATCTATTATTATTTTCTGTAAAACATATTGTTGCATTGTTTATAATCATACTAATTCTATATTTTCCTTTCTGTTTTGCTTTAAATAATAATTGTTGTAAGACAACAAAACAAATTTGGAGGTATTATAGTATGCAAATAAAAAAAACTTTGTTAACTGCTATAATACAAAATGTATGAAAGGCGACATTATATGAAACGAAGTACATGGAGGCCAGTTCAGTGCCTACGAAACATGAAATCCTGGTTGCCAACTTGACGAGTCATTAATAGACTTGGAGATTGTTGCAATAATACGTTAAGTACCACTTTTGGTTTATCTCTATGTGTATATATTATGTAAAACAATTTTGTGCTCAAAGTACCATAAAGAAGTCGATCCTTAAAATTTCGAAAGAAAAATTTTAAAATTCATGAAGGGATTTTAAAATATGCTACTCCTCTTAAAATGATAGACGTACTCACATGAAACTTGATTTATAAGTACGTGGAATCACACACAAGAAAAGTTGGTATGGGTATTGTGATTGATTGATTGATTGAATATTAACGTCGCACTGTTCAGCTACACGAGGGCTTTTGGCGACGGACCACGTAATTTTGAACCATGGTCAAGTGACGTGGACGACACCTGAGCTGGCACCCCCCTCTCCTAACTACCACACCACACCAACGGGAGGACATTTCAGCTCTCGACAGATTTAACGTGCATCGCTGCCCTACACGGCGGGTCTTTAGTGGTACTGGGCTCGAACCTGTGACAAAGCAAGCCACAGTCCGATACCTATACCACTCGGCTACCGCGGCCACATGGGTATTGTGATAATATGGTTCATATTCATGCAATACTTTTTTCGCATAGATATCGATGAGACCTGACCGCCAACCTCTCGCCAAATATGGGAGCAAGAAAATCATCCTCATGAGTTAAACATTAGGTCTAACGTGACGGACTGTAAACATTTTATTTGGCGAGAAATAACTTTTCGATAAAAAAAATCCAAGATGGCGACCGTCGGGCATATAAAATACCTGTTTCTTTTTTTATATATATAATTGCGTGGAAAATTTATAAAATCTAAATTCAACTATTTTTAAAAAAATAGATAGCACTTTGATTCAAAAACTCACACCAAATTTTGTTAAGCGTATTAGTAGCGATAGTTAGGAAACATATCAAAGAATTTGGCACAATAGAAAAAAAAGCCCTAGAATAAGTAATTATTATTTTCTTTCTGGGGATATTTGCTATTGGGATGTGAATAAATTCGAATATAAAAGTTATTATTAAAACTCTGAGGTTTCATTTAACTTAGAGTTTTGAAGTTTTGTGAGATTACAGAAAAATAATATAAAGAATAATTTAGACAAAAAGAACTAATTTGTGAATTTTTAATGGATTTGTGTTAGTTGAATGACATTGTATCTCTTTAAGTTAGTTTCTCAAATTGCGGGGAGCGAACCCCCTAGTGAGGTGTCTCAACCCTTGAAAATTTGTACTGTTTATAATTAAAGTCCTATTGTAGCTTTAGTGTCAGAGTGCATTATTATTGCATTCAATACATAGTGATTATATGGGAGGGACGATAAAAATTATGAGTCAAAATTAGGTCACAAATATTTAAAGTTTGAGAAGCACTGCCGTAAGTTCCTTAAATATACACAAATAATTCTGTAAATTATAGATCATATTAGGCCGATAAAATGAGCACTAGTACTAATATAGATGAAGTTCTTTTTCAACTATTATTTCTTTAACTTTATTTTGACTTAAACTCTATTCACAGAAAGTTAAGTTTTCAGCAACACTAATCAATACACGTAGAGATATTTCCGAAAGAGAGTTTGGTAGCGCATAAATGCATGTTAAATTTAAGGGGATTTGAGCTCTCTTATTTGCGCCAACGCTTTCTCGAATTTAAAATTGCTTAAAGGGGCTAATTGCATACGCATAGCCGTCAATTTAACTTAATAGAGGCAAGCGGAAGCCGTTTAGACTCTGAGTCTACTGGCTGTTTTGAATTCGTTAGAGCAATGTTTATCCTTGGGAAAATTCTACTTTCGTTCCCTAATCTAGATTAGAGTAATTATTTGAATACGATAAAGTGCATCGAAAAGGACAAAACACACAAATAAGGCTTCTATGGAATTGCATTTTTCCTTCGAGGTATTTGAAAAGATTTCTAAATATTTCTTAAAGCTCTGAAAACTTTCGAATGTATCGTTACAATAGACATGAACGTATTTTCAAGCATAAGAAGAAAAATTCACTTACGGAGATATCTTTAAAATTATTTTGTGTTTCGAATACACCTTGTAGTATTCAAGCCAATACATTAGTATAGTGAGAAGGAGAACGGAGATTCTATAAAATTTATCAAGAAGCTAAAAGGGACACTTGGTAAGAGTGTAATGTTGATTTTATTTTGGATTATTATCACACTCTAAAGCAGAGATAAGCCTTAAGTCGATCGTGATCGATCAGTGGACCACCAAGACATTTTTGGGTAACCGTATTTACTAGACCGAAGAATCTGCTTTTCACAAAAGGTACGACTGTATTTACTTAAGCAAATGATTTGATAAATAATTAGACGACACTTGTACCTTCATTGGAAGCGAACGATGACGCTTAATACTCTCACTGCCACTGAAGAGGGTGGCCGCGGTAGCAGAGTGGTTAGGGTTATACTGTTACACTTCCTGGTAAACTAACTCAAGCTTTGGCAAAGCAAGCAAGTAAAAAATTTTGTGTCGAGGAGGCATAAAGATAAAAGTAGTTTCTTAAAAATGACTTTTATTAATAATCAAGGATAAAGTCAATGTGCTTGTCACTGAAACGATAAAAAAATAATAGGTTAACTAATAAAATCTTAGTTCAAAAAATCAACTTTACCAGACATCCGATTCGAACCGTCTTCTTACAGTCTAATATTTAAAACGAATTTATGATCTTAAAATGGTGATGCAACTTACAGTTGCATAGCCAACCAGCCGCTCTCTATTTAAGTGCTAAAACACACTTGTTTCTTTTCTTTCTTCCCAAAAAAACTAACACGAGTCGAGTTTAAATGGTCGCTCGATTTGCATTGCAGTTGCTACCAACCACAAATCAAGAAACTTGCAAAATGTTCCAGTTCGAATCGATTTGTTTACTTTCATTGCAATCATGAAACAGGATTGGAAAAACGACACAAGGAAACCATAAAAATTCGGATCCGAAAAATATTTCGCATGTTTTTTTTAAAATGTCTAACTGGAGCAATGCACGCTAAATCTGTTCAGAGCTGAAACGTCCTCCCGTTGGTGAGGTGTGGTAGTTAGGAGAAGAGTGGTGCCAGCTCAAGCGTCGTCCACGTGACTTGACCATGGTTCAAAATTGCGTGTTCCGTCGCCAAAAGCCCTCGTGTTGGTGAACAGTGCGACGTTAATATTCACTCACTCACCCGCCACAAAAGAGGGAAAAAACGATCACTGCGATGCCATCCGTAGAAATTCATTTTTTCCGACCCGTCGACTGAAGGGGAGAATATATGTTGATGACCCATGATAGAAAGATATTGGCTATTGAGACATCATCCTACACCCCACAGTTCCACGGGAATGGGTTCTCGAGTTGACGTCATGTTCAACCATAGCACGGTAATCGGCAGAGAACAAATGTAAGTACATACTTTGGTTTTAGATTTATCAGTTCGCTGCATTGAATACATCCTCAATCCGCGGTCTAAAAATCACTCACGGTTGCTCAAGCATTCGACTTGACAATTTTGCAATGCTTGTGCTTTTGCAATAAAAATAATAATCAATTATATTTTAAAAGAGGGATCGAATGTAAAAAAAATGTGTTAAGAAAAGAAAGCATGCACTTTTTAATGCCAACTGGACACACCTACGCCACTGGTTGGACCTCAATACCTTAAAAACATTAGAAGTAGTCTGTACCCAAGAAAGGTCCGCCCACCACTGCTCTAAAGACTCCTTCTGTTGGAATGGTGCGGTAGTTTTGAGAGGGGTTTCTCAGCTTAGGTCTCTTCGGCACTTCATCGAGATTCTTAATTACGAGGTTCGTTGCCAACAAGCCTCGTGTTGCTTTATAGTTCGACATAAACACTCATTCAAGCCTTCTAATGCAACATAAGGACTATTAGTGATGAACTTGGTAATGTTGAATCTCGGTCAAGAGACGAGGGTGACATCTGAGCTAGCTCCCTTTCCCAAAACTTCCAAACCACGCCAACAGAACTTTAAGATGCACTTTATGTGTGTATCAGCACCTGTATACGATGGGTCTTCACTAGGGTTCATACTCATGGAATTCTGGCCACTAATTCGTGATCATAATGACTAGGGTACGGCAGCAAAGCGATGAAAATTGATCAGATGTTGTTTAAAGCCGCCTTAAAACATTAAAAATCAGTACTGGACAGTTTAATTTAATTATATATATATATATATATATATATATATATATATATATATATATATATATATATATATATATATATATATATATACTATAATTTTTCAATAATTGAATAATTAAATATTTTTGAAAATAATGGCTCTATTCAAAGAGCATTTTTGTAAAGAAAAAATTCTTTTAATGCTTAAAGAGTTCTACATATTCTGCGATATTTTTTATTATTTTTAAAGAATAAAACAGGAGCCAGAAAAGTGTGTGTGAATAACTGCAATTATATATATATATGTATTTCGTATCTCACAATCTACCTTTTAATTAAAATGTTTCTTCTTAGAAAAATATATGCTAATAATTATTCGGGAAAATTAATTTATTTCCATATTAAATATCGGAATGTATTTAATTATTTGAATAAAAGACTATAAGTTGTTCTTGTATTAACATATATTACATCTTAGATGAACAATTTACACACTAAATAAAATTTCTAAAGTATTTTCTTCAACAGTAAATGTATCAATTGTGTTATTAAAGGAAGTAGTGTCTCTAAATTTTTATACCAATAATAAAATTAAATTATCTTATTTGTTTTATGCATTTTTGATTAAAAATTAGGTAAAGAACAAAATTTTATTCTCTGAAATTTTTTATTTCATGCAGTTTTGATTAAAAATAGAAAAAAAGAAAACCGAATATTTGTTTCTTTTGTTCAAATAGCATGGGTTTAAGCAGTTAGAAAAACTTCTTTTTCTAAGCTACACACTGAGAACACAAAATTAAATTAGATCAAGACAAATGAAAGATATGCAGAAGTTTGAAGTGTTCAATTATGATAAAGTATTTCTCAGAACTTGTAGTACGGTTAAACAAAATGAGAAATTTTCAATAATTTTATCATTTAATAACACAGGCTGGGTAAAATAACTATAGCTGTCATCTATTTTAAATATTGTGTTATATATATAATGGAGAATTTATTTTAATTAAACTTTGAAATAATTTTTTTTCTTATATAGAGAGAGAATATCCATTCTTTTTCTTGTAACACTAATTAAAATGACCGTAATCGTACATGGTTTTATAATTTCTTTAGAATCCGATCATTATTTTCAAAGATATTCAATCCACCTTGTAGACAGGCTGATTTACCTTAAAACTGATGAAGTTCAAATTGCTCACATTGGCGTGTTGTAGAAGCTTGGAGAGTAAAATGCCACCATAAGTTCCGTCCTTTTAACTCTACCGTGGCTAAAAATTACAGTCACCATCTTCAATATACCTTACAGATCTTCTATATCCTTGGATATAATTACACTGCTGACCTCCGTAAATGCAACACCCTGGAAGAAGCATGCAAATACCATGAAATTTACAACATGCATTAGCGGATGTGAGATATGCAAATATTTAGAATTTCAGCGCAGACACACATCACGCATGCTTGTGGCGCCACCTAAAAACGCTATTTAAGGCTTGGAGATTTCGAAGATTTCAAGTTCAGCAATTGGTTTTTTTTTCAAAAAACGATCAGTTATGTCTAGTATAAAACAGCGATCAGCTTTTGATCAAGTATCCCAGTTTGACAGAGGAAGGATAGTGGCCTACCGAGATTCTGTATTATCTTTCAGGGAAATCGGTAGTCGTGTTGGGCAAAACCAAACAACTGTAATGCGGATATGTGTCCATTGGATGCAGGAGGGTACGACAGACCAACGTGGTAGATCGCATCCACCTCAGTGCACCACTTCACGTGAGAACATGCAAATTGTGTGCATGGCAGTAACGGATCGCTCAGTCGCATCACGAACCGTAGCACAGCACATAGAGTCTGTAACGCATCATTCAGTGTCTGCGCGAACCATTAGACGCCATTTACAGCAGAGTGATCTGTCCGCAAGACGTCTATAGCTTGGTCTAAAATTTACGCAGAACCACAGACGTCTCCGCCACCAATGGTGCGATTAAATAAAGATGTGGGTGGCAGAATAGAATGAAGTTGCCTTTACTGACGAGTCGCTTTTCAGTCTGCAACACCACGATGGTCGGATTCGAGTCTGGAGACACCGGGGAGAGAGTATGCTAAACATCTGCGTTGTGCACCGCCACACTAGTCCTGCACCGGGTACTATAGTATGGGCTGGTATTGGATATCACTCTTGCACTCCTCTAGTACACATTGCCAGTACTTTAAACAGCCAGGGCTACATCTCCGAGGTATTGGTGCCAGTTATCCTTCCTGACCTTCAGGGCTTAGCCACAGCCATATTTCAACAGGATAATGCACGATCACACGTGGCACGCATTGTCCAAAAGTTATTCGTCAATCACCAAATTGAACTGCTTCCCTGGCCGGCTCGCTCTACGGATCTTTCGCAGAAAGAAAACATGTGGTCCATGGTTGCTCGACGATTGACCCAGATTACACCCCCAGCTGCCAAACCAGATTAACTTTGGCAACGTGTGGAAGCTTCTTGGTCTGCTGTATCCCAAGAACACATCCAAAGTCTCTTTGTATCAATGCCGAGGCGTGTGGCAGCAGTGCTCTCCAACAATTGTGGCTACTCTGGCTACTGATTCTGGCAGGAGCCACACTTCACAGAAGTCTATAAATTTAAACATTTGATACTTCAGTTCAGTTCAGGTTTTGAGGGATATGGAGCAACAAAGGCTATGATCCCCTCATTTGATACTTGGTCAATATGTTATCTACAAAATAAATTTTGTTGTGCTATCTCTTGTCTTTCTTGATGTTGCATTTACGGTGGCCAGCAGTATATATATTGCTTCCCAGGGGACTTATTGGTTTTTTTAGAATACTTTTAGTGGATGCGGTTGCCTAGTGGAGTGAATGAATGAGTAAATACTGCACTGTTCAGCTACACGAGGGCTTTCAGCGACAGACCACGTAATTTTTAACGTGGTCTGTCTAATTGTGTGACGTGGGTAGCCTACTGGAACTCATGTCCATCGTATCGCAGTTAAAGGCTTGGAGCAACTTAGGGCCCTCCTTCTAGAGTTGATGCACGATAAATCAGTCTTGGCTCAAAGTTCTTCAGTGGCTTTAATAAAGGTCACAAGTCACAAACACTTTTCGCACACTCAGGTCTTCCACTTGTCAGCGCCAAAATACATTATCAGATAGGGGAAGAAGGATCTATGGCAGATCCATATCCCTGTGACATGAAGAAACGTGAAACACTTTTCGCTAACATTACAGGGTGATATTTGCAGGTAAACTGTCATATTTTGTTCAAGTTATAGTAGTTTAATTGTCCTTTGAAGATCGACAAATAGTGTGTTGACTTTTTTCTTATTTGTATGTTTTGGACAGTGTAAAGTGGTACACCTATGGATTCATATTTTTCTCGATTGAGTTCTTTAGAGTAGCATTTGAAAATTTTCATTTCAACTCAAACGTTTCATGTGCATCGCTTTTCTTAATTTTCTTCCGCCATCATGATCAATATTCATTATTTTAGCAAGTTCTTCCCTTGCTTGATCAGTTTCAATTTCCTTCAATAGAGATCACAGATGCCATTTCTTTTTTATATATATTCTGCTCATTTACCTTTTATAAACCATAATAAGTCGTGCAATACAGCAATCAAAACCACTAAGTTGTTCATAGGAGGAAAATGTAGCCTATTCAAAGAAAATATTTTAGAACAAAAGTGGTTACGTGGTGAACTCAGTCACCTCAAGTACCTTAAGATTGTAAAAAAAAATGGTTGACACTCCCAAAAAAGAGGGATATATATGACAAATACATTTCAATTCCCATGAAGACTGCCCTGTTGGAGGACATCGTCTTTGGTAACAATCAGTTTTCCCAGAATTAAAGATTTCGTGAGCCTGGGGTGACTCTGTGCCCTGCGTGACCACTCCTGAATTAATCTGTAATACATTGGAATTAAGCCTACTCTTACATAAAAAATTATAATCTCACTATTTGGCCGAGGTAACCAGTAGTTACAGTCACGAAGTTAAGATCGTTGATCTATTAGTTTGTTTCCTAATGCACTGAAGACCTACCGTATAGAGAGGCTGTGATCCAGGTAGGTCCCTTCCAAGGCGTAGTGTGGCAGTTTCGAGAAGGGTGCCAGCTTAGGTGTTGTTCTCATCGCTAAACAAGATTCAAAATTACAACGTCCGTCTCCAATACCCCTCGTTTTGCTTTATTGTTTGACGTCAATAAGCTCTCATTGTATACGATCTTACTATTATCTAAGATAGCTTCTATTATTTAATAGGACCTGAATCGTATATTTAGAGTCAATGATTACCGGTTGATGGGTGTGCTGAACCGCGGTGCTCGACCAGTGTCACACTTTTACCTTTAAACAAAATATGTACTTAAAAGTTCATTACGCTTTTAACTGCCTGTATAATGAATTGAACAGCAGAGTTAATGTTGTCTGTAATATTGATTAGTTGAAGGAATTTATAAATAATTTCTTACATGGTGTAAAATCGTGTGTTTTCTTTCGTTCTGTAAACTTCGGATATTTTTTTTATCGAACCTTCGCTTGGTGGAATTCTAACTCAAAAATTATAAAAAACTAATGTATTTAAAATAAATCTGCAATATTTAATGAGACATAACTTTTCTATCAATGAAGCTGAGGCTTATATTTTTAAAGAGAAAAAAATTATGTTATTGAAAAGTAATATCACACACATAAACCAAACAGGAAGTCTGGGAGAGTTACTGTCAGTTTAATAATGAAAGATATGACTTAAATTTTAAAATTGTTTTTAGTGAAGGTATTGATTTCAAAGCTTTTGAAATTTTTTCGCAGAAATACAAAGTACCAAAGCTTCAAAATAGAAAATTAATCGAAAAACTATTGCTACCATCATTCTCCCCTCCCCCTCCTTTCCCACTCCTTTCTTCGTCTTCCAAGAATATCCTTTCAAAGGAGTTAGAGAATGTTTTCATAAGTTTAAGGCCAATAAACCCTAAAGAAAATACAATATTAGGAAACAGATAAAATCTAAATATCCATGTTTAATCATAGAAGCTATTAATTTATATATTATGTTTCTTGTTTCCTTAACAGAACTTTAATAATTAAAATTATTACAACTATGTAAGAATCCGTCACACGTCCCTTAAATTAAATCGTGTCTGGCATTGTCAGGTCATGGTAGTAACTCTAAAAATAATGTGATTTTTTTCAAAAATCCTAGTTCAGACTCTCTGGAGAGAAAGAGAGAAGTATATTTATTTTATATAAGAAAAATATTATTATAGAAGCAATTTTTCTAAAATGAGAATGTTTTTTTTTTTAAATTATATTCTAAGTTAATTGTTCGCCAAAATATTGTATTTAAATACTTTTTTGTCATAAGGTCCTTTAAATAACTTTATACATATATTCTAATCTAAATGAGACTTAATATCATGAAAATTATCCATTTATCCGCTTTGTTAAAATCCTGGTTCCGAACGTAGTCGGATACCTTAAGTGCTATATTTTGGCAAAAAATGAGCTTATAAGGACCATTTTTCAAAACAGTTTCTTTTTAAGAAAAATGCTTCAATAATAATAATATTTTGCTTATATATAGCTAATACTTCTACAGAGGGCCTGAAGATTATGACTTTCGAAAATTTCCCATTATTTTCAGAATTACTACCAAATGAAATAATTATCAGTGTTTTTCTGTTAAAATTTCTCCACTCTCAGATGTATTAAAATATGTTTCAAAAATCCTAGTCCAGAATCTGTACATCTGTCTGAGCTATATGTAGGCAAAATATTATTATTACTGAAGCCTTTTCCAGAAAAGAAGAATATTTGAAAGATTTCTACGTTCATTTTTTGCCAAAATATTGCATTTAAATCATTTTTAATTGTAATAATAGTCTTAAAACAATTTCATTCGTGTATTCTAATCTAAGTGACCCTAAATAGTGGAAAAATATTCATTTGTACGCATTTGAAAAATCACGGTTCCGGACGTAATCGGATACCTTCAGACTATAATGTCATCTGAGGCGGGACCCTCTATACGAATTGAAACCCCATAACAAAGAGAAGACATTAAACGGATTTCACATGCATCTAACCCTCTATAAGACGGTTTTTCAGAGTCACTAGTGATAGAACTCATTAAACGCCAGCCGCGAGTTCGATACAATGGACACTAGGCCACCAAAATACAGTCTTTCTATCAAGTCCTTGTAACTTTGATGCTACTAAAATACGTCCGTATAGAGGTGAAGATACATGTTTAATCCGCCGATCTCGAAATCGCTTCGTGGCCGCGGTAGCCGAGTGGTATAGGTATCGGACCGTGGCTTGCTTTGTCACAGGTTCGAGCCCAGTACCACTAAAGACCCGCCGTGTAGGGCAGCGATGCACGTTAAATCTGTCGAGAGCTGAAACGTCCTCCCGTTGGTGTGGTGTGGTAGTTAGGAGAGGGGGTGCCAGCTCAGGTGTCGTCTACGTCACTTGACCATGGTTCAAAATTACGTGGTCCGTCGCCAAAAGCCCTCGTGTAGCTGAACAGTGCGACGTTAATATTCAATCAATCAATCAATCAACTCGAAATCGCTTCGTTGATGGGATGTGAACGTCTGGAGGGTGTGATAACAACTCAAATGCAGTATTTATTAATGTCGCACTATAAGGCTTTTGAAAACGGACCTTCTCCTTATGATCCGCATTCAAATGTCAACGATGACAACTGAGAAAGCAATTTACCTCACCACGCAAACTGTATTCAGAGTTTCGACAGGTTTAACGTGCATCAGGTACCCCAAACAGCGGTTCTGCAGTGGCCCTAGGTGACCGTGGTAGCCGAGTGGTCAAGCTATCGGATCGTGGCAGGCTTTGTCACGAGTTTGAGCCCAGTAATACTAAAGACCCAGCGTTTAGGGGAGCGATGCACGCTAAATCTGTTGACAGCTCAAACGTTCTCCCTTTGGTGTGGTGCGGTAGTTAGGAGAGTCGGGTGCTAGCTCAGGTGTCGTCCTCGTCACTTGACCATGGCTTAAAATTACGTGGTTCGTCAGCAAAAGCTCTCGTGCAGCTGAGCAGTGTGATGTTAATATTGACTCACTCACTCACGCAGGGACCATGATATGCCGACCACGAGTTCTTGACCATAACCAATAAGCTACTGCGGCCAAGCGAGGTCCGTTGCCAATTGACCTAGAGCTGCTTTGAAGGGCGACATTAATGAAAAATTAATCAATAAGCTAATATATCTATAAAAAATATATCTCGAAACCATTAAAGTAGAATAAATTAATAAAATCATGAACCAAATTTTTCCAGTAAGTACATCATTTATTTTTCACGAGTTAATAACTTGTTAGAGCCCATGAATATAGCTTCATTTTAAGAGGGTATTCTAGTCAAAAATCTAATTTTTTTTATATTTTCAAAGCTTAAACATTTATGAAAATTTACTTAAGAGGATTTTTCACAATTATAATTATTTTTGGAAATATAAGTATTAGTAAGCCATTCTTACACATTGTATACATTTTAAAATACAATTACAAATAATAATAATAAATGTAATATATGATGTACCACATTGTGTATGGCTTAGTCTACGCGTAACTTGACCCGGAACTTTATAAACGCATTTTTCTCAAAACTGCTTTTTTTCGAGACTCTTGTCATGATATCTGAACTTGTTACTTCAAATTTGATATGTGAGCCTTCGCTATACATTACTCTATTGCACTAAAACTGTACACAATTTCAATTTTTATTATTTTTAAAAAGAAAATTGAAAAGTAAAAAAAAAACTTGTTATTTTTTTATATTAGACCATCGCTTCTTGATGGAAAAAAAAACTTCTTCAAAGTTTGGACGACAGCAGCATTTTTTTTTTTTTTTTTTGAATAAACAAAATTTTTTTATCGGATCACTAGGCGGATTTCAATCATGACAGGCAGACCACGCCATTTTTTGAGAACCCCCACTTCATTAGCCGTATTTTTTTTTAAATTTTTAGTTTTTAAACTCGATTTTTTTGTTTTCTTCAAACATTAATACATATATATGTGGTAAAATAATGGATAGTAAAAATATTTTTGGGTTTTTTTTTATTGCACCAGATAAAGTACCTAAAATTCATACCTCTAGACTAGAATACCTCCTTAATTAAAATCATCCCCGCGAATATCCTTCATTTCAAAATTTCAGCTCCCTAAACTACGTTATATGATGATATTTAAATTAAGACCCTTTTAAGAGCTGTATTAGATGGGAAAGATCATCTTCATAATTATTAGAAATTCCGTCTAATGCAACACTTCTGCAGGATTCAAGCAGAATTATTAATTACGGAAATGCTGCTAACACCAAATAGCGTGTAATTTGTAATGATATATCAATGATATATTTTGTAAAACCAATTAGGTAAATTATATGGTGATGCAAACATTTTGATATAGAATTTCCTATCAAGTGCACACACAATCTAAGATATAATATATGCAAATATATATTCAAGTATATAATTATTATAAATCACCAACTTATTTTAAAAAGTGAATTTTGGGTTGTCATGTTAGATTTCTATTCAATTATTTTGAGGAATAGTTTAAATTAGAAACTGCTTACGTCGAGATTCGTATGTCTGTTTGATAAAACGTGTTAGTGTCTTGTTTGTTTTGTTTAACACATTGATGATTCTGTGCATAGAAATTCGGATGTATGTGAAAAATTATTTTTTTAAAAAACGTCAAAGTTAGATATAGATCTTATTTTACAGAGTTTTTATACAACCCTACACGACAAAATTATAAAAATTATTCGCAATACCAATTTCATACAAACAATTGTTTGGAAAACTTCTAAGAGAAATTAGAAAGTTATTGTTCAAAAATATTTAAATTTTGTAGTAAAGGGTGTTTTTTTAGAGGTATAGAACTTTAAATTGCAATAGAACAACGATGTATTATTCGATTGACATGAAGTTTTTTTATTCGAAACAAATCTTGTTGCATTACATTTTAAATATGATTTCTGGCATAGGACTGCCACGGCTGGCTTGGGTGTAGTCCAATCTGGACGTCCACTTTTCGATGACTTTTTCCAACATTTGTGGCCGTATATCGGCAATAACACGGCGAATATTGTCTTCCAAATGGTCAAGCGTTTGTGGCTTATCCGCATACACCAATGACTTTACATAGCCCCACAGAAAATAGTCTAGTGGTGTTAAATCACAAGATCTTGGAGGCCAATTCACAGGTCCAAAACGTGAAATTAGGCGGTCACCAAACGTGTCTTTCAATAAATCGATTGTGGCACGAGCTGTGTGACATGTTGCGCCGTCTTGTTGGAACCACAGCTCCTGGACATCATGATTGTTTACTTCAAGAATAAAAAAGTTAGTAATCATGGCTCTATACCGATCACCATTCACTGTAACATTGTGGCCTTCATCGTTTTTTAAGAAGTATGGACCAATGATTCCACCAGCCCATAAAGTGCACCAAACAGTCAGTTTTCTGGATGTAACGGTTTTTCGACACACACTTGTGGATTAGCTTCACTCCAAATGCGGCAGTTTTGTTTGTTGACGTAGCCATTCAACCAGTAAACAAAATTCGCTTATGAAAATCGGGAACAACGGCAATCTCGTTTTGGGCCCATTCGACGAATCTCTATGAGGCGTGAGTCAATTCATGTTGAATTGCCAAACCAAACTGAGAATAAATCACTTGACAGCTGTGAAATCGGTCGCCATCTTGGAAAGTAATGCCAACTTAAACTTGTACACCTGGAAAAAAACACTCTTTAGTAGGAGTTTTAAAACACATAAATATTTTTTAAATATTTAATATTTAAAATAATTGTTTAATAAAAGGTGAGAGAATATTTCATGTGAACAAATCGGGTATATGTATATAAACAGTTTTATATAAATATATATAAAATAAATAAAATGTGTGTATAGAGTACCGTGTACCCCCTTATCTCGAAATAACAGACAAAACCGACTTTTATGAAACAACGAGATGACAATAATGACCTTAGCCATTTGCATATTCTGAACTGTTTTATGTCTTCAGTTATTGAAAGCTGCGAGGTTTTGTATCTTCAGGTATTAATATCCACTGAGTTGTATGTATTCAGGTGTTACACAACTAAGCTTAACATATGAAGTGAATTGTTGACATTTATCTCCATGAGATCGTTATTCTAATGGATGTAGCTATTTGAAGCAACAGAATGCATCGTTCATTTTCTTATGAAATTGCTCGATTAATTTCTCTTTAATGCGTCTGGATTCAAGCAGCAATTCAGAAGAAACAAAACCAAAATACTTAATCGTATTCTTTTCTAATCCATCGAACGCATTTACTTCTGTCTACGTCTAAAGAACAACATATTTTAATTTTAAAACATAAATACAGTGCTGGCCGGTAAAATCGCAACACCATGTAGGTAATCAGATTTAAAAAATATTTATTGTATGCAAACAGTATGCCACGAAAACCAAATGATTAAATTTGCAAGCCATTTGGGGGCTTACAGGTGTTTAAAATTAGTAGAAACAGTTGCCATACCTAGCAGCTAAAACGGTCCTCACTCTGTTAGGCATGGAGTCTAACTAAGCTTGGATGACAGAAATGGCAATTCATTCCATGCTGTTTTAAGTCTATTTCACACTTCCTCGACCATATTCGCTGGAGAGGAATGGTGAACCCTTCTCTCAGCACCCAAAAACCAGATGTTTTCAATCGATGAAAGATTCGGGAACCATGCAGGTTAGGGCAAAAATTGAATTCCGTGTCTTTCAAAAAAGGTCATAACAGGATGCGTTATTTGTGATTTGGTATCCTCTTGCTCGAAGATAATGTATGGTAGACCTCGAGTTAAGTAAACAACCACTGGACGTAAGATGTTAGAAATGTACCGATCTGCGTTCAAATTACCATCGATCCGAACTAGAGACGAGTGTGTCGTGACCTTCATGGATACCAAGCTATCACATTAGTTGTAGGGCTCCTATGCCGATATCGAATGAAAGCTGCGACCGATCTGCTAAGTGCCTTCAGACACGCAAACTATCACCGTAATACTGCAAGTATAAATGGGGCTAGTCTTAAAAGACGACATAGTACTACTTCTGCATATTGCTTTGTCGTTCGGCACACCAGAGCCGTCATGTATCTCTTAGATAGAAAGCCGAAGAAATGGTTACCGTACGGACAGTCCACGCTCCGGTAAATGTCGTCGCACCATAGCAGTAGATACTGGAAGTGTTGCAAACATGCCCATTTCCTGACTAATGGTCTGTGATGTAGTTGCACGGTTTTTCAGAACCTACACCCCCCGCCCCCAAAATATCTGTTCTCTCGGGCGTTAGTCATGAGACGGCGTGGAGATCCAACATGACATTTAGTATGACCCTCAATAACCCATTGATTCCAAATTCGCATGACAGTGGTTGTATTTCGACGACGGGCAATCCTATGGAACGATAGTTCACACTCATGATAGCCAAAGATCCTGCCCTTACGGAATTCCTACATTTGCTGGTAAGTATTTCTTATTGTTTGAAAAAATTTGGATTTACAAAGCTCATTCCGAATGAGAAATCTACTACACTATTTTTTATAGAGTGTTTCAGATGTCATTTGTCTCTTCTGCGTCGTCTAAATGTGCCTTGTCTTTGTAATAGAATTGGTAGAACGCAATGGAATATAAAAATTGACAATGAAAAAAAGTGAGTGAATATTAAATTCACACTATTCAGTAACTCGAGGACTTTTGGCAACGGACTTCGTAATATTTAACCATGGTCAAGTGACGACACCTCAAATGGCATCCCCTCTCTTAACTTCCAAGCCACACCAATGGGAGAACTTTTAAGTCTCCATATATTTAACGTGCATAGGCCTCCTCTGCACATTAGGTCTTCATTGGTATTGGTCTCGAACTCCTGAGACAGCGAGTGGCCGCAGTTGATTAGTGGTTAAGGCAACGGACTCGTGGCCGGTGTGTCATGAGTTCGGGCCTAACACTGCTGAAGAACCCATCGTGTAGGGGAGCGATACACGTTAAACCTATCGAGAGCTCAAGCGTCTTTGTGGGGTGTGGTGGGGTATTTAGGAGAGGGGTTACCAGCTCAGATGTCATCCTCGTCACTTGACCTTGGTTCAAAATTATGAGGTCTGTTGTCAAACACCCTCGTGTAGCTGAATAAAGCGAGGTTAATATTCACTTACTCACCCGAGACTCCGGCCGCAAGTCTGTTTGTTACCTTGACTACTTAGCTGCCACGTCTACAACAATGAAGACAAGATAGAGCGAATGAAGCAATTTAAAAAGACAATAAAAATTTTGAAAGCACTTTTTCAAAATTTGCAATATATACTTGTTAAATATTAAAATTATTATTTAATTTTACTACAAAGAAAAACTATATTTTAATTTTCAATTAAAGAACTTGATAATGGAGATTAATCATCTCAATTCATTTCGTATATAAACTTAAAATATATTCCGGGGCTTAATTTTCTTTTCTCTTAAAAAATCTAGACTGTTATTATATTCACATATGATATTATATTTACATAAAACCAATCCAAAGATAATGAAAATTTCCAGGGACAAAAATCATTGAATTACATTCATATTTTTAAAAACTGAAATTTAAAAGACAGGTTTTTTTAATTGTATGAATCAAATATAATTTAGAGTGGACCAAATATCCTTAAAATTAATTCGAGAATTTTGTTTTAAAAAAAAGCTTTTTTCCCTGACCAGGGTATAATGCTGTTTGTGATTTATGCAAAAACAAATTCTAAGCTAACTTGTAACCAAATATATGTGAATAACATTTAAAATTATTATTCTAAACTTTTAAAAGTGATTGTTGCAGTCTTATTTGAATAATATTAAAATATTAATTAATTACTTTTCTCAGTCTGATTCTTTTTCCGTCAATTTTTTGTACTTCAGAAACAAAAAAAGCGAAGAGAAGATAGATAACAATTAAAATGCAAAAGTTTCCTAGAAAATTTAATTGAAAACTATTTAATAAATTATATTTTCATACATATCTAAAATGTTAAAAAACTATAGAAGTTTTTAAGAAGAAATTTAACTTTTTCTTCGTGTTTATCTTTTTTTTTAATTTAAATAATAGAAATGAAGAAAAAAATATGTATAAGCAAAGAATCACTCTAGGTAAGTTTTTTTGCTTAGAAAATAATAATGTACACTTATATTTTTAATAAAATTGCTTTCAATAACTGGTAAAACTTGAAAAACAATTAAATATTTGTAAGTGTTTTTACGAATTATCTTTTTTTAAAGGTATAAATGATTGCCTTATTTTTTTAGAAGATGAATTAATCAAACTCACAGAAATAATTAAGAATTAAATTGCTTCATTATTTTAAGGTAACTTCTTTTAAAAAAATATATATTCAGAAGTAACACTCTTAAAAAACATTCTACTAAAAAATAACATTATAAGTAAATGCAATTTTGCATTTAATTTGAAATTGAATAAACAACACTTTTTTAAAATTGAACAAAAAATGCTTCATAAAAAATCACTTTAGATTTGCTTATGACTTAGCTGCTGTTTCTAATTAATTTTTAATTTGTATGTGTTTGTTTATAGTGTATTTATTTAAAGTGTATTTAATGGAATGGTAATTTAATTAAGTATGTTCTATTTAAAGTTATTTAGTTTTAATATATATATATATATATATATATATATATATATATATATATATATATATTAACACTATTTTATATTCTTAATATTGATCAATTATATTAAATGCAAATTATGTGCTTGCGCGTATGAATGTGTGTGTTTCCATTACCGGTCATATTACTTCTCAGTCATCAATAATAATCCTAATTTACAAAAATACGTGGAAATACGTTCAATCGGCCAAATCCATGAGCGTCGTATGATAAAGAAAATGGCGTGTTCCAAATTCAAAAGAAACCGATTTTAGTCATACTTGTTATGTAATTGTAAAACTTAGAAACAATTTAAATAAATAAATTGAGTAAAGATGATCAAAAAATACAATTCTTACAAAAGTTTTTCAATTTTTTTTAATTCTTATTTTAGACTTATTTTTAAACCGAACACATTTTATTTACCCATTTACGTTATGGTGGTTATACATTGCGTTTTTACGTTATTGCGTTATACATTTGGTGACAAAAATGTACTTTTTAAAAGAAAGTTTCGGTAAAAAACAGAAGGCTGCAGTAGCCCAGTGGTCAAGATATCGGATCATGGCAGACATGTCATGAGTTCTAGCCCAGTACCGCTAAAGAGTCGCCGTGTAGGGCAGAGATCACGTTAAATCTGTCGAGAGTTCAAACGTCTTCTCATTGGTGTGGTGTGGTAGTTAGGAGAGGGAGTGCCAGCTCAGGTGTGGTCCACGTCACTTGTGCATGGTTCAAAATTAAGTGATCCGTCGCCAAAAGCCCTCGTGTAGCTTACTATTTAGATAGTGGCTTCATATTTCCTATATGCCATTATTATTCCTATATGTTACAGTAAAGATTGAAAGCATATTTTAATCTACGTAAATAATATATTTAAATCTAGAAAATATTGACCTTATTTAGAAAGCTAGAATTTAAAATCTTTATGTGTCGTGACCCTAAGGTCGCAGGTGAATTTTGGGATCCCGAATGATCAGACATTGTTATAAAAATAATTAAGTTTAATTGGTTCAAATAGTTTACTATCAAGCAAGATTATAAGCCGAAATTAGATAGCGAACATAAATTCTCCTGAGACAAATAATTAAGCACGTAACTGAGTGTGGTTCAATGAATTAGCACCCGCGAGATGTTTTCCGGGTCAACTAGGTATTCCAGTCTATAAAGCTTCTTATCAAGTTCACCAAGGCTTCCGAAATTCACTTCACAAATCTCATTATCTTAGCAGTCTAACGACTAACCTCTAGCACTCACTTCGCTAATGTTTAAATAGTCTCAAATTATTTAAAATCAATTTATATATATATATACGGAAGGCGGTTTTAAGCAAAAAAGGTTAAATAATTGTTTTACCTCTGGAGAATTTGATGACGGCTATGAATAGAGCCCGTCACGTCTGTTCTTGATTAAAACAGTAGATTAGTTTTGTGACTATCTTAGACATAGATTAAGTGGCAGTGTTAGCCAAGGGGTTATAGTCCCGAACTCGTTGCCGGCTTAATATCTGTTGAGTTGGAGTCATGGTTTCCAAAAAGATCTGGCACGTGGAGGGGTTGATGCTCGTTAATTCCGCCAAGAGCCAAAACTCTCATGTTAGTGTGATGTGAAAGTTTGGAGGACAAGGTGTGTCAACTTAAACTTGGTCCTCAACGCTTGATTGTGGTTCAAGCTTACGGGTCTATCGCCAATAGCTTTCATGTGGCTTTGTAAAGAGACTTTAATGAATAATTAACTAATTTGCTAAAATAAAAGAGCTTAAAGTAAACAGGGCACATATTTTAAGATATGGAATGCTGCAATTTTCAATTAAATCTGTGAAGTTGCAACAGTCTAAATTGTCTAAGGCTCTGGCAACTTTCGTTCCTTCCTTTCGAAAAGGATACCACAACAACACAAGAAAAATTTGTAGCAGATGTATACATTCATAACGCTGTTTTATTTTGTTTTGTTTTTAATTTTAAACATTTCCTCAAATAACTTGTTTTTTACTTTAGTACACGCCAAAACGCTTAAATATTTAGCGTTACACAGAATAGAAAACTAAATATAGATCCCATTTTGTACCAGAAAAATACTTGCTTAATGTTGCTCGCCATAGGGTGGCGATCTCAGAATGCGATATTAATGTTAGAGTAATTTTCTGTCTGGGAAAAGATTCCAAGTGAAGTGCTATTTTTAACATCACATGAAAAAGCCTTAAAGCACATGTAATTCAGATAATGCTTTCACATTTCGTATTTTTACGATTATTCAAGCAATTCATTGCACATATTAAAAATATGTTTTGCAGTACATAAGGAATTTTTAAAACTAAACTCCGCGATGATGCTGAAAAATGAGAATAATATTACGTTCATAAACCTGGTTTTATAACTTGGAGCTTTGTTCCTCACAAATAAACAGGAGAATGTTAAAATATCACATCTTGTTTTAGGCTTTCGCGAGTAATTTATATTTCCATGACATGTTTTAGCTGCTTCTGCCCTTGACTACTCCTCCCGGGCTTGTCGTAATGAATAACTACGCATTTAGGAAAGCACTTACTGCATAGAGATTATGGAGCTCAAATGGGTCTTGTGTGCAATAATGCACTGTTTTATTCATCACACAAGTTTAAATTCTACAAGAAAATTAATTTTAAATTTTTCTTGGTTTATAAAAAACATTAGTATATGCATTTGCGTGATGTATATGAAAAAAAAAACGTTTAATATTTTAAGCAAATCATTACAATTGGATAAAATATCAGATTTGCCTTTACCTGAGGAATTTGCCATCAATTTTAATAGAAAATTCATATTGAAAGAGCATCCTCTAGAACAGCAGTCGTCAACCACTGTTTCTGATGCTCCGCAAAAAGAATGGAGCATTATATTAATTTTTATAAAGATTCCATTTCAAAAATGACGAATAACGTAACGTATTATCGATTATAGGCTATACTTTTTTTTATTTTAGCTATTGCTTTTAGTAAAACTCCCTCTGTGCTTAGTAATCTTTTTGTTACTTTTGCTGGTGTACTTGAAAGTAAGAGTTTGCAACCATTGTAAATTGACGACACAACACTTTAGTTTGTTGATACTGCTTTGCGTTACTGGTTTTTTTCTTGCTTTTCGTGAAATTCCTTTTTAGTGAAATGAATATGTAAATAGAGACGTAAATATGGGACAATATTGCTACCAATTTTGTGTAAAGAGTGTAAATAATTTGTATTTGGATGTGTAAAGCATTTATATTACTCTATGATATATGTTAAAATTGTGTAATATTCACACAAGCTATGCCGTTCCTTACGTTATAATAGTGATTCAATGGGAGCTTAGTGAAATCTTGGCGATCGAGCCAAGTTGGCATTATATTTGGCGACCAAGTTGGCCGCCAATTTGACAACTGTGGCATCCATTTTGGCGTCATTAGCGACCATGTTGGCGTCATTAGTGACCATGTTGGCGAGTTCGGAACCCTATGGATTAGTGCAGAAATCCATTACTTTCACGCTCTATGACGCTTGCGGATTTTTCTGGAAGTTTCCACCAGGTCTATAAATAAAGCGGTGCTTGCCCAAAACAGTCAATCTTGTTTCAACCAACCATAAAGGAACATTGTATTGACTAGCGATTAAGTTGGCTGTGTTGATGAATAATCTTTTACTTACGTGTATTTTAAACACGGATAATTGTCCTTGAGTTGCTGTTGAAGGTGTGGAGACCTTCTTAGATTTGTTCTGTGAGTATTGCTGTTGAATTCTGTACTTAAACGATTGGATTTGCGTCAATAAATTCTTTTCGCTCTTATAAAACTGTTTTGTACTTTGTGACTGATTTGCATAAAATCCTCGAACCCCGATCAACGTAACAAAATATTAGGGGAACTAGAAAGTTATGTCGTTTCTGCGCATGTAGATATTAAACCGGAATTTCAAGATATCTTGTTCCACGGTGAGTGGCTAGACAAGCTTTCGTACCAGTCAGATGTTTCTTCTCTGTTAAACGAACTAAATGTATTCTTGCAAGGCCAACTTAAGAATATCGTCTGCCTGACTGTCAAAATATAGGAATACTTTTAATACCATCTAGTGGAGTATTCTGAAACCTAAAAATGTAAAAATAAATAGTAAAATTAAATTACTTGACCATCTTTACTGCTAGATTCATAATTGTATTGAAATAATTCCCGTGTAGAGTAAAAATAAGTAATTATTACTTACTCCTGTAAGGTTCATCCAGAAGAAGTTACGCATTCTGATAAGTAGTCCGACGATATGTTTTACTACGCATTGTACGTAGTTAATAGTAAAATAGATGCTTTTCAAAAAAGCATATCCGCAAACGCTGTTGACACAAAATCTACTATCTATAAGTTTTAATGAATATGTGGGGAAAAAATATCTCTCAACCAATAAGTGGTCTATGCAGTCACAAAAAGATTTTTTTTTCTTTTTTCGTACCCAAAGGAAAGAAGGGATGAAAAGATAAAAGCAAGTTTAATTTCCTTTTTTAAGTACAATCATTATTTTTTTAAAGTTTCTAATATAATAAATACTAGCCGTTACCCACCCGCTTCACTGGGAATTTCACGATGTTGTATATATGTATACTGTTTACATATATATTAATTATTGATATCTAGCATTAAGAATTCGATTGTATTCAAAAATATATTTATAGCTGTTACACTCTCGCCCCTTGATATAAAAAGAACATAAATTATAATATCTAATTTCTATTTATAGCTAAAATAGAAGTAGAAAGATTTTTTCGCTCACTTAACCTAATAATCAAGTGGATTTCCAGCAAAAGAACTTTCAGTGGATCTCTACTCCATAAAATAAACATGAGTGCTAAATTTCAAGTCTAAATCTAAAAGAGCAAAAACGGAATTTTTCTCATCAATACCTCGTTGACAGCATTCTTAGCGGATTCCAATTCAACAAAAGAAGCATGCAAACCAAATTTTATTATTATAGTCTTAGCAGTTCGAAAACGGGAATTTTGTCTATCAATACGCCACAATAACTTTCCCCGCTTCCCCCTGGAGTTGATTTCCGTAAAATAAATTCTTGGTGGAACTCTATTCAACTAAAGAAAAGTGCTCAACAAATTTCAAGTAAGTGAGTTAAATTCAAAAACAGGAATTTTTCTATAACATGCCTTAATCCCTCGCAAACCCACTCCTTTGGGGGTCCGTTTTCGCATAAATATTTGTAAAAGGAACTTTATTCCATGAACGGAACATACCTTCTATTTTTCAAGCAGGTGGTTCTATTAGTTGAAAAGTGGAAATATTTATCTATTATACGCCCCTTAATCCCCCTCAGTGACCCTTGGGGATCAATTTCCCAGAAAACTATTTTGTAGCGGATCTCTACACCGTGAAAGGAATTCGGTTACCAAATTTTAAGACTGTACGTCTAATAGTTTAAAAATGGAAATAATTATCTATAACGCCCCTTAAGCCCCCGCAATGCCACTTAGGAAACAATATTCACAAAACCCATCTTATGGCAGATCTCTACTCAGTGAATGAAATCTGCTTACTGAATTTCAAGATTTTACGTCTAATAGTTTTAAAAAGGAGTTAATTGCCTATATAACGCTCCTTAATTCTCCACAACGCCACTTGGGGGTCGATTTTCACAAATCCCATTCTGTAGGGGATCTGTACTCTATGAAAGGAATCCGCTTACCAAATTTCAAGACTGTACGTCTAAGAGTTTAAAAAAGGAAATAATTATCTATTACGCCCCTTAAGCGCCCGCAACGCCACTTAAGAAACGATTTTCACAAAACCCATCTTATAGCGGATCTCTGCTCAATGAATGGAATCAGCTTACTAAATTACGAGATTTTACGTCTAATAATTTAAAAAAGGGGTTAATTGCCTATAACGCCACTTAAATCTCTACAACGACGCTTGGGTGTCGATTTTCACAAATCCCATTCTGTAGGGGATCTGTACTCTATGAAAGGAATCCGCATACCAAATTTCAAGACTGTACGTCTAAGAGTTTAAAAAAGGAAATAATTATCTATTACGCCCCTTAAGCGCCCGCAATGCTACTTAGGAAACGTTTTTCACAAAACCCATCTTATAGCGGATCTCTGCTCAATGAATGGAATCAGCTTACTAAATTTCGAAATTTGACGTCTAATAGTTTAAAAAAGGTGTTAATTGCCTATATAACGCCCCTTAATTCTCCACAACGCCACTTGGGGTCGATTTTCAGAAAACGCATTTTTCAGCGGCTCTGTACTTTATGAAAGGAGTCCTCTTACCAAATTTCAAGACTGTACGTCTAATAGTTTAAAAATGGAAATAGTTATCTATAACGCCCCTTAAACACCCGCAACGCCACTTAAGAAACGATTTTCACAAAACCCATCTTATAGCGGATCTCTGCTCAATGAATGGAATCAGCTTACTAAATTACGAGATTTTACGTCTAATAGTTTAAAAAAGGTGTTAATTGCCTATATAACGCCCCTTAATTCTCCACAACGCCACTTGGGGTCGATTTTCAGAAAACGCATTTTTCAGCGGCTCTGTACTTTATGAAAGGAGTCCTCTTACCAAATTTCAAGACTGTACGTCTAATAGTTTAAAAATGGAAATAGTTATCTATAACGCTCCCTTAAACACCCGCAACGCCACTTAAGAAACGATTTTCACAAAACCCATCTTATAGCGGATCTCTGCTCAATGAATGGAATCAGCTTACTAACTTACGAGATTTTACGTCTAATAGTTTAAAAAAGGGGTTAATTGCCTATAACGCCACTTAATTCTCTACAACGACGCTTGGGTGTCGATTTTCACAAATCCCATTCTGTAGGGGATCTGTACTCTATGAAAGGAATCCGCTTACCAAATTTCAAGACTGTACGTCTAAGAGTTTAAAAAAGGAAATAATTATCTATTACGCCCCGCCCCTTAAGCGCCCGCAATGCTACTTAGGAAACGTTTTTCACAAAACTCATCTTATAGCGGATCTCTACTTAATGAATGGAATGAGCTTACTAAATTTCGAGATTTGACGTCTAATAGTTTAAAAAAGGTGTTAATTGCCTATATAACGCCCCTTAATTCTCCACAACGCCACTTGGGGTCGATTTTCAGAAAACGCATTTTCAGTGGCTCTGTACTTTATGAAAGGAGTCCTCTTACCAAATTTCAAGACTGTACGTCTAATAGTTTAAAAATGGAAATAATTATCTATAACGCCCCTTAAACACCCGCAACGCCACTTAAGAAACGATTTTCACAAAACCCGTCTTATAGCGGATCTCTGCTCAATGAATGGAATCAGCTTACTAAATTACGAGATTTTACGTCTAATAGTTTAAAAAAGGGGTTAATTGCCTATAACGCCACTTAATTCTCTACAACGACGCTTGGGTGTCGATTTTCACAAATCCCATTCTGTAGGGGATCTGTACTCTATGAAAGGAATCCGCTTACCAAATTTCAAGACTGTACGTCTAAGAGTTTAAAAAAGGAAATAATTATCTATTACGCCCCTTAAACACCCGCAACGCCACTTAAGAAACGATTTTCACAAAACCCATCTTACAGCGGATCTCTGCTCAATGAATGGAATCAGCTTACTAAATTACGAGATTTTACGTCTAATAGTTTAAAAAGGGGTTAATTGCCTATAACGCCACTTAATTCTCTACAACGACGCTTGGGTGTCGATTTTCACCAATCCCATTCTGTAGGGGATCTGTACTCTATGAAAGGAATCCGCTTACCAAATTTCAAGACTGTACGTCTAAGAGTTTAAAAAAGGAAATAATTATCTATTACGCCCCTTAAGCGCCCGCAACGCCACTTAAGAAACGATTTTCACAAAACCCATCTTATAGCGGATCTCTGCTCAATGAATGGAATCAGCTTACTAAATTTCGAGATTTGACGTCTAATAGTTTAAAAAAGGTGTTAATTGCCTATATAACGCCCCTTAATTCTCCACAACGCCACTTGGGGTTGATTTTCAGAAAACGCATTTTTCAGCGGCTCTGTACTTTATGAAAGAAGTCCTCTTACCAAATTTCAAGACTGTACGTCTAAAAGTTTAAAAATGGAAATAATTATCTATAACGCCCCTTAAACACCCGCAACGCCACTTAAGAAACGATTTTCACAAAACCCATCTTATAGCGGATCTCTGCTCAATGAATGGAATCAGCTTACTAAATTACGATATTTTACGTCTAATAGTTTAAAAACGGGGTTAATTGCCTATAACGCCACTTAATTCTCTACAACGACGCTTGTGTCGATTTTCACAAATCCCATTCTGTAGGGGATCTGTACTTTATGAAAGGAATCCGCTTACCAAATTTCAAGACTGTACGTCTAAGAGTTTAAAAATGGAAATAATTATCTATAACGCCCCTTAAACACCCGCAACGCCACTTAAGAAACGATTTTCACAAAACCCATCTTATAGCGGATCTCTGCTCAATGAATGGAATCAGCTTACTAAATTACGAGATTTTACGTCTAATAGTTTAAAAAAGGGGTTAATTGCCTATAACGCCACTTAATTCTCTACAACGTCGCTCTGGAGTCGATTTCCACAAATCCCATTCTGTAGGGGATCTGTACTCTATGAAAGGAATCCGCTTATACCAAATTTCAAGACTGTACGTCTAAGAGTTTAAAAAAGGAAATAATTATCTATTACGCCCCTTAAGCCCCCGCAATGTTACTTAGGAAACGTTTTTCACAAAACTCATCTTATAGCGGATCTCTACTTAATGAATGGAATCAGCTTACTAAATTTCGAGATTTGACGTCTAATAGTTTAAAAAAGGTGTTAATTGCCTATATATAACGCCCCTTGATTCTCCACAACGCCACTTGGGGTCGATTTTCAGAAACCGCATTTTGCGGCGGCTCTGTACTTTATGAAAGGAGTCCTCTTACCAAATTTCAAGACTGTACGTCTAAGAGTTTAAAAATGGAAATACTTATCTATAACGCCCCTTAAACACCCGCAACGCCACTTAAGAAACGATTTTCACAAAACCCATCTTATAGCGGATCTCTGCTCAATGAATGGAATCAGCTTACTAAATTACGAGATTTGACGTCTAATAGTTTAAAAAAGGTGTTAATTGCCTATAACGCCACTTTATTCTCTACAACGACACTTGGAAGTCGATTTTCACAAAACTCATTCTGTAGGGGATCTGTACTCTATGAAAGGAATCCGTTTACCAAATTTCAAGTCTGTACGTCTAATAGTTTGAAAATGGAAATAATTATCAATAACGTCTCTTAAGCGTCCTCAACGCCCTTTGGAAGTCAATTTTTGTAAAAATCATTATGTAGGGAATCTACTTTATGAAAGAAATCTGTGTACCAAGTTCCACAACTGTACATCTAATAGTTTAGTAATGGAAATAAGTATCTATAACCCCCCTTAAACCCCCGTAACGCCCCTTGGGGATAGAATTTTGCAAAATTACGTTATTAGCTGACGTCTACTCCATGAAGGGAACCCCTACCTATTAAATTTCAAGTCTGTAGGTTTAAAAGTTCCGGAGATATCGTGATTAGCCAGTGAGTCAGTCATTGAGTGAGTGAGTCGCTTTTCTCCTTTATATATATAGACTAGACGTTACCCACCCGCTTCACTGGTTATTTCTCGATGTTGTATATATGTATATACTCTGTTTACATATAGATTAATTATTGATATCTAGCATTAAGAATTCGATTGTATTTAAAATATATTTATAGCTGTTACACTCTCACCCCTTGAGATATAAAAAGAACATAAATTATAATACCTAATTTCTATTTATATCTAAAATAGAAGTAGAAAGATATTTTTCGCTCACTTAACCTGCTAATCAAGTTGATTCCCACCAAATAAACTTTCAGGGGATCTCTAATCCATAAAATAAACATGCGTGCTAAATTTTAAGTCTAAATCTAACAGAGCAAAAACGGAATTTTTATCATCAATACCTCGTTGACAACATTCTTAGCGCATTCCAATTCAACAAAAGAAGCATGCAAACCAAATTTTATTATTATAGTCTTAGCAGTTCAAAAACGGGAATTTTGTCTATCAATACGCCCCAATAACTTTCCCCGCTTCCCCCTTGAGTTGATTTCCGTAAAATAAATTCTTAGTGGAACTCTATTCAACTAAAGAAAAGTGCTCAACAAATTTCAAGTAAGTGAGTTAAATTCAAAAACAGGAATTTTTCTATAACATGCCTTAATCCCTCGCAAACCCACTCCTTTGGGGGTCCGTTTTCGCTTAAATCTTTGTAAAAGGAGCTTTATTCCATGAACGGAACATACCTTCTATTTTTCAAGCAGGTGGTTCTATTAGTTGAAAAGTGGAAATATTTATCTATTACGCCCCTTAATCCCCCTCAGTGACCCTTGGGGATCAATTTCCCCCAAAACTATTTTGTAGCAGATCTCTACACCATGAAAGGAATTCGGTTACCAAATTTTAAGACTGTACGTCTAATAGTTTAAAAATGGAGATAATTATCTATAACGCACCTTAAGCCCCGCAACGCCACTTTGGAAACGATTTTCACAAAACCCATCTTATAGCTGATCTTTACTTAATGAATGGAATCAGCTTTCTCAATTTCAAGATTTTACGTCTAATAGTTTAAAAAAGGAGTTAATTCCCTATAACGCCCCTTAATTCTCCACAACGCCACTTGGGAGTCAATTTTGACAAAACCCATTCTGTAGGGGAATCTGTATTCTATGAAAGGAATCCGCTTACCAAATTTCAAGACTGTACGTCTAATAGGTTAAAAATGAAATAATTATCTATAACGCCCCTTAAGTGCCCTCAACGCCCCTTGCAGGTCTCACTTTCGTAAAAATCATTATGTAGGAAATCTCTACTTTATGAAAGAAATCTGTGTACCAAGTTTCACGACGGTACATCTAATAGTTTAGTAACGGAAATAATTATCTATAACGCCCCTTAAACCCCGTAACGCCCCTTGGGATTCGAACTTTGCAAAATCGGTTCTTAGCTGACGTCTACTCCATGAAGGGAACCTACCTACCAAATTTCAAGTCCGTAGGTTTAATAGTTCCGGAGATATCGTGATTAGTCAGTCAGTCAGTGAGTGAGTAGATTTTCTCTTTTATATATATAGATGAGGTAAAATAAAAACTAATTATATAAATGGTATTGCGCTTTGTAACTCATAAATTACAGTCTTTAGTGGACTAAGTGTTAACAATAAAAAAAACCTAGTACTTATAGTGTGAAAATTGTGTACCTTTAAAATACTTAATTTTGTTAATTAGTCTGTTTGAACATCTTAATTATATTTTCTTCAGTCTTTTTATAGTGATAAGAACTTTTTCCACTCGTGATGAGTAAAATATTATACATATATATATATATATATATATATATATATATATATATATATATATATATATATATATATATATATATAAGGGCAACTTTTTTAATTATTATATTTATAAAAACTACAACTTTCTACGAACAAAGTTTTTCACTTATTTTTCAAGCTGTGTAACATATACGCTTAACTTCTTCAACACAACAGCTGAAACGATTAACTGTGACTTTCAATGACTTTTAATGTCAGGGCTTTGAGTTGGGTTGAGTTGAGTTAATATTAACGTCGCACTGCTCAGCTACACGAGGGCTTTTGGCGACGGACCACGTAATTTTGAACCATGGTCAAGTGACGTGGACGACACCTGAGCTGGCACCCCCCTCTCCTAACTACCACACCACACCAACGGGAGGACGTTTCAGCTCTCGACAGATTTAACGTGCATCGCTGCCCTACACGGCCGGGCTTTGAGTTGGAAACATCTTCTTAGATCTCCTACTCCCCCAATATAGTAAAAATTATCATTAGTAATTGTGTGTTAATATAAATGTTTTTTATTTGAATTTACATGATTTTTTGGATAAAGAGTTAACTGATTAATTTAAAAAAAGAGCTCATTTTTATGTGTGTCATATATTTACAAATTAGTTTATTTGTAAAAACCGGTTTTTCACAATACATGAAAAAAAATTCAATTCCTTTTTTCTTTTCTATCTTTATTTTTAAAAGCAATATTTGTGATATTCTTGAGAAAAAAATAATGTTTTCATTTTAAAGCTTAAAAAGTTAGTTCTAAGTAACTGAAAAGAACTCATAATGCAACTTTTCGCCTCCCAGCGGACGCTGGTGTTGGAGGGTTCAAATACGGATCAGCCATTTTAATAACTAATACACTTTTATTTATTCTTTTACTTAATAGCTTTAAACAACTTAAAGAGAGAATGCACCTATATTACTAAACTCGAGGAGCAATCACGCTTGATCAATTTAAATATAATAGAAACAAGAACACTTATCTTATTTCTTGAGCGCTCTTCTCTTCAATACTTGAATAATCTTTGGATAATCTTCCAACTTGGCTTAACTATACGACCTTCGAACACTAACACTATGTTTGTTTCTATATCCACTTTCAATCATCATCATGTCTACTCTACGACTAACATTTAAATAGAAGTTCTAATTTACATAAACCCAGTCTTCTTTACAGAAAGCGGTTTTCAACCGAAATTACAGTTACCGCTTGCGTCATAGATCTCGAAAAATTAGCGGGTTTCTCCACAAATTTCAAGAAGAATCCTGAGGGTACCAAACTCGCCAACATGGTCGCCAAAAGTGATGCCTCTATCACCAAGATTTCACCAAGTTTCCATTGGATCATCATTTAAACGTAAAGGAGGGCTTTGCTTGTGAATATTGCAATTTTAACATAAAATAAATATAACATAGAGTAATATAAATGCTTTACACATCCAAATACACATTATTTACTCTATTTTAACAATATATACATAGAAGAAAAGGGGTTGGTTCTCTTACTCTCATATGATGAGAACTTTAAAATTGTAAGACACGCAGATTGAAAAATTTGCAGGTATATACCATTTTAATATATACCATTATAGGTATATAATGCCTTGTCACTTGAAAGCAGGTATATACCATTGACTCCCAAGTAGGAATGCAGGGGAGTTTATATAAATACTTTCCTTTTTTGAAGTATTAGACATACAGATTTGATAGGCATGTTTCTTTAACTGTGTAGAGATCCGTAAAGAACGGATTGTGAGTTATTTTCCCCCCAAAGGGATGATTACAGAGGAGTAAGAAATAAATATTCATCCGGTGTTTAAATTCGAGTCCTTCCTTTTTTTAAAAAATCAATATATGATGGGGGGGGTTAAGTACTATCGAAAGCTTGATGCTAGGAACTGGATATTAGTAACTAAAAAATAATATTTATTTTTATAGAACATCATGAAATATCTAGAGAAGCGGATGGGTAATGGCTAGTAATGAACATAAAATGTTTCACATACTACATAGCCAGCATTACACTCTAGTATATTTCCCAAAGTGCAGATTAACTCTAAAACGGGAACATGCAGACTGTTACTTTTTCTGAATAGAACTCATTGGCTGCAACAGCAAGTGGTCCCAACGGACTATTAAAATGCATCACGATGCTCATCTGCAGCATATTTGTTTGCGAATATTTTGCTTAAAAAGTATCCCACTAGCCTTTAAAACGAGAAAGTAAATTACAATAGATAATTTAATTTTAAAAGCACATATTTGATAAAAGAACGTCCCTTTTGCCCTTCCCAACTCCAACAGACATTTCTCGATTCACGTGGAAACAAAACGAATCCAAAAGAAATTCTTTAAATTCATTAAATTTATCAGAAAATCTCAACAATACCCAATCGCTCTTCTACAACTAGAAGATTATTTAAAGTTAGAAATGGTTGATAAAAGGGATTCAAAGCGAATTTATTTATGGGAATTATACTACCACAAAATCCCGTTTTCCTTTGAAGAATAAATTTGACTTAAGAGAAGCCATCAAATCAAATAGACAACCTTGAACAACTAATTCTTTCAAATAATATGCAAAAAATACGTGAAGAAGAGTATGTTTAAGAGTGAATGGGAAATTCTAATTTAGTTTAAAAAGAGAGAAGGGCTTATTCTCGAAGGACATGTGAAAGGATTTTAAGGGATTTATTTCTTCCTTTGAATACAACATTCACTAAACTTTATATGAGATGTTTTGTGCATTCAAAGTCTTATTTTTTCTTTTTAAATTTCTTTAGAAGATATTTTTTTAAAGCAGTTCTTTACTTTTAAACTTATTTTGGGGTAATGCTTTAACAAATTCATTTCAAGATTGGAAAAATCTATTGATACGAAAACTATCGAACGAAATGACTAAGAGATTACCTAATGAGATTTCAATATTTATTTTTTATTGTTTATGTACTATACAACAAGAATTTTATAATCAATATTATAGAGGTAATGAATTATATATTTTATTTTGCACTAGAATATAGATTTAAATAAAAACAGAATCTATTTCGAAATTGCTATTTATATGTCTACTTTTTTTCGAATGCAACAAATTAAAAAGATATATACAACTTTTTCTCTTAAAACCATCTGATATATCTCTAGTTCCTTTTTTAATTTTAACCCTTTATCTACTGATGGTACTTCTAAGTACCACTTACTTTAAATTACATAGAATAACGATTTTTGCGAACATTCTGACAATACTTAGCAGGAATATTTTTTGAGATCCACTCTCCCAACATATATGGCAGCACGGGTTCTATGATAAGTATTTTAGCGGGGAAGGCGAATAGATTTACAGCAGAAGTTTCTTTTTCAGCTGACATTTTGATCGAATTGCAAAGATTGTCATTTTTGTTTCAAAAAAGTAGTTAATGCAGTATTTCTTGAACTTTGAATACTTGCGACCCAACACTCAATCAAAATTTTCGTCGCCCCCCCCCCCTCCATGCAACAACAATCTATTGAATTCTATAGTACCATACTTTGATGCGAAAGTTGCCACACCGCTTTAACCTCTTAAGTGTCACCGGCGTATATAAACGTCTTACTCAGAAAAAGGGTTAATTGCCCCGGACGTATATATACGTCTTTCTGACTTACGATCTTTTCTGTGTGTGCTCTACTATCCATAAAATTATTATTTAGGCTTTGGAATGCAATAAAAGGACTTTAACAGTGTTTGCGAAGAATTTACTTATTTCAGAGGATTTGCTTATTTTTTCCTTTTCTCTCCCCTCTCCCCATTACATCACATTCAGGCACCTACTATGTGAGCGAATCGTATAACTTTGAATCGGAAGTTACGGAATTAATTATAAACCGTACGAATGATTAAAATAAGAGCTACTTTTTATATATAATTTTATATATGTCAAGCCCATGGAGTCACTGGTAATAATCAAACTTTTCCTTAACTTAGTATTGTTAAATTAATTATAAAATACATTGTGCAGTACTGATACATTTTTATAAGTGCATTATATCAGTATAAATGTGTATTTTATTTTTTATTATGTAAAAATGTATTTTGTTTGTTTACTTTCTGTAAATTAAATTTTTAAAAGATATTTTGTTTTCCAATTTTCAATATGCTTACGCCCCCTTGGAGGGGGCGTGCCCCACAGTTTGAGAAACGCTGAGTTAATGTGAAAAGGTGTCTTATTTTTTATATGTATATGTAGACCTTAGAAAACGATTTGACTATTTATTTTAAGTGAAAAGTGTATATAATTAATTTTATAGTTGAATAACTCTATGGTACCGTGTTTACTGCACCGACAGCACACTGGCTGTTGGAGCAAGTCCGTGTAGCTTATTGTTGCTTTTTGTTGTGTTGAAGTGGCATTAGTATGGTGCAATAGAGTTATGCCTTTTTAGCATTTCTTTCTGCTTTACATTTATTGTTTTATATTAACGTTTTCAAAAAAATTTGAACTTTCAATCTGAGTTTTTTTTATTCCACACAATTAAATGAAATATCTATTCTTATTTCAAAAATTTACAACATTTTAATTTATTCATGTATAGCTGAGATACAACAATAATTGGAGATTTTCAAGGTGCTAGTATTATTATTATTATATTTTCTTACACAGTCTGTAAAAAAGAACCCCAGTGTTCAAAAGACTTTAGATTTATTACAGAACCTACCATCTGAAATCAGTAATGTACTAACACAGTGTTTTTCAAAATGTGGGACGCACCCTCTAGGGGGGCGTGATAACCCTATAAAAGGGGGCGCGAGCATATTGAAGAGTCAATAACAAAAGAGTATTTAAAAAATTATTAATTTACTGAAAGTAAACAAACAAAATACATTATGACATAATAAAATATAAAATACACAATTACACTGATATAATATACTTATAAATGTATCAGTTCTGTATAATGTATTTTACAGCTAATTTTATAATATTAAGTAAGAACAAGTTTTATAATTACGAGTGACCCCATGGGCTTGTCATTGATAAAATTATGCACAAAAATAAACACTTATCTTGATAATTTGTACGGTTTATAATTAACTTCTTAACTGCCGATTAAAAATTACGCAATTCGCTCCCCAATATCACCGTTTTCCACGTAGGTGCCCGTATGTGGTGTATTGGGGGAAGGGGGGGAGCAATAAAAGAGCAAATCCTCTGAAATAAGTAAATCCTTCGCAAACACTGTCAAGGTCCTTTTATTGCATTCCAAAGCCTTCGGAATAGTTTTATGGATAGCAGTAGATCGTAGTAGTTTAGAAGATCGTACTTCGGAAAGACGTATATATACGTTAGTGGAAATTAACGTCTTGGCTCAGCGAGACGTTTATATACGCTGGCGGCCCTTAAGAGGTTAAAGTCGTATTGTAGTTTTAAAATCGAAATATAGTGTTATTGAATTCAATACATTGTTATTGCCTGCAGGGGAGGCGCGAGGAAAATTTTGGTTGAATATATATATATATATATATATACAGTCCAGTCACATTAATGTGACCATCTGTCAAAAGCCAGAATAACCACCTTTCGCAGAGTGGACTGCGGCGAGACGTGCAGGAAGAGAGTCACTTAGGTCCCTGAAGGTGTTCTCTGGGATGTTGAGCCATGCCGACTCTAATGCCGTTGCCAGCTGCGCCAGATAACGCGGTTTAGGATCCATGGCACGAACAACTCGATCGAGATGGTACCACAGATGCTCGATTGGGTTTAAGTCAGGTGAGTTTCCTGGCAAGGGGAGGACGGTAAACTCATCCTGGTGCTCTTCGAACCACGCACGTACACTGGCAGCTGTATGGCACCTCGCATTGTCCTGCTGGAAGATGCCATCATCCTGAGGAAAAACAATGCGCATGTAGGGGTGGACATGGTCCGCAAGGACAGATGCGTACTTGTATTGATCTATCGTGCCTTCCACAATGATCAGTGAACCCAGAGAATGCCAGGAAAACATTCCCCAGACCATAATGCTCCCGCCTCTAGCTTGGACCGTTCCGGCAATGGTTGCAGGGTGGTTCCTTTCAGAGGTTTCACGCCTTATACGCCAACGTCCATCTGTCCGATGGAGCATAAAACGCGATTCATCTGAAAACGCTACATGTCGCCACTCTGTGGACGTCCAGCTGCTGTACTGGCGTGCAAATTCTAGCCTTCGTCGTCGATGAACAGCAGTCAGCATAGGTGCACGAACCAGGCGTCTGCTTCGGAGGCCCAGACGCAGCAATGTTCGCTGAATAGTAGTTTGGGAGACACTTTTGGTAGCCTGGTTCATTTTGGTGGTCAGTTGCTCAACGGTAGCCCGTCTATCTGCCCGAACACATCTCCGCAACCGTCGTTCGCCTCTGTCATCTATGGCCCGTGGTGCACCACATTTGCCACGTCGCTGATTTTGAACAGTCCCATTTTGCCATGCACGGTACACTTTTACTACGGTGGCACGCGAACAGTTCACAAACTCAGCCGTTTCGGAAATGCTTCCACCCTTGGCCCGAAAGCCAATGATCCTGCCCTTTTGGACGTCTTATAAATCGCTTCGTTTCTGCATTACGCCAACGATTGAAATGTTTCCCGAAGCCCTCACACACCCTTTATATACGCTCAACTGCACTGTGCTGCCACCTGCCTTCTGTGATTGGTTATTTAACTCTGAAGTGGAAAGTACGTGGTGGTCACATTAATGTGACTGAACTGTGTATATATATTGGGCCGCAGACATTGAAAGTTTGGGAAGCACTGTACTAACAGATGATTTTTTAGATGAAGTCCCAGCAAGTAATCTGTCGGAATTTTCATTAGATTCTTAAGATGACGATCAAGAAACTGAACAAGACTCAAGGTGCAGTAGTTTATGTTAAGAAAATACAGCATTTCCTACACCAGGATGCAGTACTTTAAAAAGCATCCAATCGAAACCTCCCTCAAAATGCACAACGTGTAAGGAATTTTTCTGTATTAATAAAAAGAAAAACCGACTATCATCAAATTAAGTTTATGTGTAAAAGTTGTTTTTATGTGTAAAAAAGTAAAAAGTTTTAAAAATTTCACAATTTTTTTAAAATAAGTATTTTGTGCTGTAAATTGTTAATGTTCTCTGGTTATTTAGTATTTTTAAGTGTTAAAACTGCGTTATAAAAGTCATTCAGTCGTTTCGTATTATGAGAATATTTTAGAATTTTGTGGACTGAAGGTACTTTAAAGTACCAATTAAATTAATTAGCTCTGACGAATTAATTTTCCCAAAAAGTTAAGTATTTTATTAGTGTACACCCCTTAATTTTCAATGTACAGATTCAAAAAAAATATTGCCTGAAAAAATTCGCAGTAAATCATAATGCAGTGGATAAAGGGTTAATTCCAAGAAGGAAAAAATCTTCAGAAATATAATTTATTTAAAATTATTTTTTCAGGGGCGTAAAAAGTAATTGAACTTCTTGGATAGCAGGAGTAATTAAAGTTGAGAAAAGGGGTATTTTACAATAGCCTTATATATATACTTGATTATTTTTTTTAAAAATATTTCACATCGTGAATAAATATGTATTCCAATTATGAAGATTTTTGTTTCTTTTATGAAAGTAATTCTTTAAAAAATTTTCGTTATTCCTTATTTTATATAATCACAGAAATATATTGTGTAGTCTATGAGATGTCTGTACATACGCACACCAAAATACTTCAGGTACTTAATGTAATGGAAAAAATGTAAATAGAATCAATTTCAATCGAATGCTTTAAAATACATTAAAGGAACGCTAAATTTTTAAAATGAGATTCACATGTATGATTAATTTAACATTTTCTAATAACAACATTTTCTCCTCAAAAAATTATATTTACCGATGTGGTTACGATTTTTAACAAATATAATCCAAAGTATATATTTGATTACAAGTTATGGAAACCATTATAAAATAAAAATTGTATTTTTAAGGTTAACTCATTTTCATTGGAATACTTTCACTCGGATTTATTCGTTCCATTTCTTCCAAAGAATCCGATCTCTTTTACTGAGATTAAGTAATATGTCTTGAAAAGATTTCGCTCTCCCAATATGTCTACGATCTTCTAAAATTTTAATCATGAAATTTCTTTCAGAATTACCGTAACTATTACAAAATGGAAACGCAAAAAATTCCTAAATGAAACACAGTATTGAGATGATCACTTTCATTTTCATTACTTCAGTGAGTATATTTTTAATTTTTCAATTTCTTCCATCTATCCGGCGCTCCTAAACAAAGCTTTTAATATTTCTCTCAAAAATTAACTATGTTCAAAATATTTTACTTTCCACTATATGTAATATCTTTCATAATAAAATTAATCATAAATGTTGATCGAAATTTATAATAGTGTTGGGAAACTGGAATAAGCGAAGTTTGTTCTCTTAAATTACAAAAAAAAAAGGAAATTGTGGAAAAAAAAGGAAAAGGAAAAAAATATTGAAAAGTTTACCCTCATTTTTATTAGTTAATTTAGCATTATTTTTTTTTCCATTTCCGCCTTTGATCTTGTATTCATTTCCTGAGAATAAAATTTCTCGGTCTCTGGGGTGTTAACTTCGTCTCGCGAGCTGAAAATTTAAACAAATGTTGATTAGATACACAATTCTTTGAAGTTAAAATTAAATAATTCGATTCTTTTAAACATTATTTATAAGGGAATGAGGCTTTAAAAAGTGTAAAATACTTAAAATATAATCTAATTAAAAAAATTATAAGCTAATGAAAATAAGAAATTTTAAATAAGTTTTACGTTGCGCATGTTATTTATAAAGATTAATACATCATCATTATACAGAAGCTGTTTTTATATAAATAGAATAAAAGATTATATTTTAAAAAAAATTAAAATTAAAGCTTTTAAAAATGTTTTTAAATTTGAATATTTTTAAATATTTCGAAATACAAAGGATATATATATATTATAATACTAGAACTAGATTGGGTTTAAAGAATATTATATATTTTATAATTCTATAAAGTTTTATACACCAAAGAGACTACTAGTTTAGAAAATAGCAGGCGCAAAGTATTATTTACTTAATATTATTACAGAAATATTTCTTATTTTCATGTGCTTATAATTTTTTAAATTATGATTATATTTTAAACATTTTGCACTTTTTTGAAACTTCCTTTATAAATGATTTGTAAAAGAATAGAGCTATTTAATTTTAATTTCAAATAATTACATCTATTTGTAAATTGTTTATATTTTCAGCTCTCGAGACAAAATTAACACCTCAGAGACGCCTTAAAAGTATTCGAGAGGAGAGATTAAAGAAAGTTACATAATCAGCTGATTTATTGCATTTTATTGGAGATACCACTGAAATTCAATGCAATAGCTAAGGCTGTATTTAAACTGACAAACTCCTTGCCAAGATTTAGATTAATATATTGTTTTTTGTCTTGTGTTCAGGTCCAAAAATCTGTAAGAAAATTCGAAATCTATTTTCAGAGAGAAAAACATTGCAATTTCTTTTTAATTAAATGTTTTATAACTCAAGCATTCGCTTACTATACTATGTTCTTGATAACACGAAATATTTTTAAAGTGTATTTTTCTTTGATATGAAAACGAAAAATCACATTTAGCAATTTTTGTATAAAAGACAAAACATACTTTGCACCAGAGAAAAAATGGATTGATATAAATTAAAATGAATAGAAAAAGTTTGATAGGATATATATAGTATTGCGAAGGATATAAGATATGGAATATTTAAAGAATAACTAAAATATTTCAGCATTTTTCTAATCTGAAAAAAAATTATTGAATTTTTATTACCTATTCTTTAATATTCAATAAAGGTAGCTTTTTACTGAAGTAGTAATCTGCATGCTATTTCCGAAAGTTCATTTGGTTTATTGTTCTAAAATCTTACTTCAGTTACAACTCTCAAAATGAGAATATTTAGTTAAATTTGTTTGAATCAAGATAGTTCTTACTATTTGTTAAAGTCTGGATTAGATTGCTGGATATTTAAGTGTTCCCCAAAAACTATTGAAGGATTTTACAATATTTATAATCAATTTTAATAGATTTATTAGAAAAAATGCTCACACACACATTAAGTAGATAATTTGTTTCATTAAAGTATGAGTTTCTCTTTTGCCGTAAATTATCCTATTGAAAAAATTATACTCTAATTATTAAATTTCAACTATTTATTTACTAATTATTATCATCACATATTGAAATTAGGTTAAGGTAACTGGCACGGACCTCATAATTTTTAACCATTGTAAGATATCGAGGACGACATTTGACCTGGCACCCAACTCACCAAATTTTCTCCTAAATTCACCAAATGAATCCAGCCATCCTAAAAATGTTTAAGAATGAAAGTTACTCATAAATAAAATCTATAACAAACTGCATGTTTCTAAATTTAAAAAGTTCTCCTTGAAGATATGATAAAAATGAAAGTTTAGGGAAGATAGTAGTTGTGCCAAGCAAATATTGCAATATTTTAGACCATCTGCAAAGTATACCACATAAAATGTTTTTTCAAAAAGGGTATTTTCATATTTAGAGAGGAATAAAGGACTTTAAAGACATATTGATTAATTTAGATGGAATAAAATGTATAAAAAAATGTATATAAAATTTAAAAAGAATTTGTTATAAAATGCCGCATTATTTTCACAGGTAAGAAATAAGGCATAAAATAATACATATTAGAAGTCCCTAAATGCAGTTGTCTAATGTATAGTACTTAGTAGAAATATGTATACATATAAATTTATTCACAATTGTAAAACAAAATGTTTTTATTACTCTAAATTTACTTTTACCTTTAGAAGTTCATTTCCCCTTTTTATCAGTGAAATAGGAAGGTTATATTTGCAAATTTATATTTAGAAAAATCTCATAAATCAGACAAATAATAAAATTATAAAGCTATAATTTCGTAGAATAATTAAGATAAGCTGAGACCCACAGAAAATTCTTTCACTGTGTCGTATGTAAAAGACTGGATTACAAATATAGAAATTGTGCAAATTAAAAAGCCCTAAGCATAAAATGGTTGGCTAAATAATAAATTTTTGAAAAATACTTTTCCATTTAAAGAGGCTTTTATTTTTTTAACCTCTCACATAAAAAAACGAATCCAATCATTGGATAAGGATAGAAATTGTTTTTATTCAAGAATTGCATTAGAAAAAAAATCTTACCATCAGTGTCTGAGAAGATAGAATACGTACAAAAAAAGAAAGTGGTTTTCTTCTGATGAAAAATCAAGATCGATGGATTTATATCAAAAGTCTGCCATAGAAAATGGAATTTGAATATAATTCAGTATTTACTCTATACTAGATTACATAAAATTTAATTCTGTTTCTAGTTTTTCTAGTATTTTAGGAAATCAAACAGAATTGAAAAAATAAAGTTTTCAAAAAAATACTTATTAAGGTAATTTAAAATTAATATAGCTCTTTTCTTTAATTATATAAATTTTATTCTGCTATTACAAAGCTAATTTTTGACAACGTTTCGTATTTCCAAGCACCTTTAATTGTTACCTTGAGATTTTTACAGAATAAATGAGTTAAATAAAAAAAAATTTCTCAATTCAATTTTGATGAAAAAAAGTATGCTACGAAAATAATAACATCAAACACGAACATTATTGTGAAACATTTTAAAAAATTCAAAAATGAAGTGAAATTTTCAAAAAAAACAGCGCTTACAAATAAACGATAATTAATAGGAAATTTAATAAATATATTGTTACGTAGATCCGAGGGTTCGAGGAATTTATGCAAAAACAATCACAAAGAAAAAATATTCAGTTCTTTAAGAGCAATGCAAATTTATTATCGAAAATCCAATCCTTTCAAAACAGGATTCATCGGCATTATTCACAGGGTAAATATCCGAAGGTCTTCACACCTTCAACAGCAATCAAACACAATAACAGTGTTTAAAAATACACGTAAGCAAATGTTATTCACAAGCACAGCCGAGCTAATCGCTAGTCAAACAATCCTCACTACTCGCTTGTTTAATCAAGACTCCTCGCCGTTGCATAGACGTTGCATAGACGTTGCTTTTTTGGGCGTCTGGACTGCGAAGCAGTCCTCAATCCCATATCAGGACATGACTTCGATGAGGGGCATGGCGAAAGTGGTGTTTTGCTTTCTGCTGAGTGGCATGATGACGATTGGCTGGACGATAGGATCCGGGAGGCGTGGCTACTGTGCTTTGTCGGGATGGTTGATTTTCAGAGTTTTTGACTTGGCTGAGAGCTAAGTAGCTGCTCTCTGATTGGTTGCTGGGTAACGTGAGCATTGACTCCAATTGGCTGCCCTGGGGGCTGGGTTTTAAGAAATGAGGAGGAGCAAGTCCAGTGGGGATGGAAAGAGAAAGAATAATGACAAAGATTTAAAAAGTTAAATTTTAGAAAATGGTGTGCAATTAAAAATTGCACGAGGGAATTAAATTAAGGAGGATTATATGAGTCAAGAAGTATTCTTCTTGGTCTTTTAGAATTATCATCTGGAATGTAGGAATTTAAGTTTAGCATATTTAAGTTATTGGTTGCTGGTAAATCATTAAAAAAGTTAACTGCAAGATTCTGAATATGAGTTTTAAAACTTGTAATTTTTAATGCTTTACGTATGTCGTCATTGCGCATGTATCTCGTGGCTTTGACAATCATACGCATTAAGGAATTTTGCAGGGTATCTAAAATATTAATATTTGTTTTAGCAGCATAACCCCATACTGGACTTGCATAAGCTATAATTGGGCGCATAACGGCTGTATAGAGAAGCACTTTGTTCTCTCTACTTAAATGAGAGTTCCGGCCGATTAAGGGGTAGAGTTTAAACATGATTTTCCGGAACTTATCGCGTGTATATTGAATGTGCTTTTTCCAAGTGAGGCGTGTATCAAAAATTATACCGAGGTATTTTGCTTCCTGAGACCAGGGGATCTGTTTGTTGTACATCATGATTGGTGGTGGCAGTGAGTGCTTTTTTGTGAAAATTATGGCTGTGGACTTTTCGACATTGATGCTGATTTTCAATTTATCGTAGAAGTTTTGTAGGTGATGGAGGTGTTTATTAATTGCAAATGTGATAGTCGAGAGATTTTTGTAAGTTGCGTGAATGGCAGTGTCATCAGCATAGAGGTTAATTTTTGTTAGTGTGTAGTCTGGGATGTCGTTCACATAAAGATTAAAGAGCAGTGGGCCTAGCAAAGAACCTTGGGGACACCCTGCAGAGACAGAGTGTTCGTTAGATAGTGTTTCGTTGATTCTAATTTTAAAAGAGCGATTAGTAAGGTAGGAGTGAATGAGGTGAATCAGAGGAGGAGGTAGATTATAGGAAATAAGTTTGAAGGTGAGTCCATTAATCCAAACACGGTCGAAGGCTTTCTGGATATCCAGAAATACCGCTCCCGTGCTTTTCCTTTTTTGGAAACCTTCCGAGATGTGTTCAGTTAGTCTTAGGAGTGGATGTAAAGTAGAGAGTTTGTTTGTGAAACCGTATTGATTAGGATTAAGAAGGTTATGTTCATTAATGAAATTTTTTAGTCTATGTAGAATAATAGATTCAGTTAATTTACTGATTGTAGAAAGTAGGGAAATTGGCCTGTAACTCGTTGCTAAGTGTGGATCTTTGCCAGGTTTGTTAATTGGAAAAATAATAGCTTCTTTCCAGTTGTCTGGAAAGTGATTAAATTTGAGAATTTTATTGATTAGTATAGTTAAAATAAGGATTAGTTTAACGGGAAATTTTAGCATACGGTTAGTGATTAAATCTTTTCCGGGGGCTTTTTTAGCGTTAACGTGTTTAATATAGTGAATTATTTCATCAGGAAGTGCAGGCTGAATGAGAGTGGTAGGTGGGGTAGAGAGGAAATTATGTACTGTAGAATTAATAATTTCGTCACTTTGGTTATATATGTCATTTTCACGATCGTTTTCAATAAAGTTATATTTAATGTTAGTAGCTAGGAGGTTAGCTTTTTGCTGATCAGTGACTGCCGTACCTGTTGCACAGTTAAGTGGTGGAATTTTAGATCTTTTGTTTTTAAAGAATTTTTGAGTGCGCCAGAGGCTGTTATCTGTAGTGTTGAGAGACTCTAGTCTCTTTTGCCAGATGCTGTCATTATGTTTTTAAGTTCTTTTTGAAGTCCGATTGTGCTCTATTGTACTGTGACTTGAATATTGGGTTTAGAGTTTGGTGGTATTGTTTACGAAGGTAATTTTTGAGCTTTAGTAGTCTGTTGATGTGTTGTGGAGTGAAATTTCGACGGTCTGTTCCTATTGGTCGGGAGGCGTGGCTATGTGTGTCGATAACCGCTTCGGTGAATTCTGATATTTTATTTTCTAATTCGCAAGTGTTATTAATGCTATTTGGGTGATAGTCAAAAAGAGAAAGATTATTATTTAAGTTAAGTCTGAAAGCATTCCAGTCGGTTGATACCGCTCTGGGATTAGGGGGTTCGATTGCGAGTTTAAAATTGAAATTTAAAAATACCGGGTTGTGGTCAGAAGAGAGATCGTCAATAGAGTTAATAGTGAATGGGTAATAGAAGTTTTTAATGATGGCAATATCGATAGTGTTAGCAGAGTTATATCCAAATCTAGTAGGGGTAGGAGGATAAGCGATATTTAAATTTACCATATTAGCAAAGTTATAGAGGTGTCTTCCTCTGTTAGAAATATTATTACAGTTCCAAGCTGTGTGAGAGGCATTAAAGTCTCCGAAGAGAACACAATTATTTGCAGTTTGAATGAAGTATTCGATATCAAGAGTAAATAGGTTTTCATCAGAAGATGGGGGAATGTAGACGCTGGTAATAGAGATAGGATCATGCTTGGGAGGAGTTAGTATAATATTAGTGGCTTCAAGTGCTCGGAGAGGGGGAGTGGGGAGGCAGTAGTGTTTAAGTGAGCTTTTAATTAAAATCAGGGTTCCACCTGCGGATCGAGATCCGTCCGTGATTCTATCGTTTCTATGGCATGTGTAATTTGCAATGTTAAAGGTGTGTGAAGGTCTCAGGTGAGTTTCTTGGATGAGTAAAATATCTGGGGAGTGCTTCTCTATAAAGAGGCGTAATTCAGCATTACGTCTCAACAAACCGTTTGCGTTCCAAGAACACAAACTGAGGCCAATTGGTGAGGAACTATACATTATTGGTATTATTACAGGATGCCTCTATTTGGGCGTACATCTGATTTGGGTTTAAAGTCTGATTAGCGTTTAAGTTATTGTTATTGCAGAGAATTTGCGACAGCTGCATGAGGCAATGCATCGTCATTTGCAGCGTTGTTTGGACGTTTAAGTTATTGTTATTATTGAAATTATTGAGGTTGAAATTATTATTTCTATTATTGAAATTTGGAAAATTATTATTATTGTATCTATTTGATGGGGGGTTGGGTTTTTTGGCCTCAGGTTGTGCTGAAAATCCAGGTCCTCGTGTCGCCATCTGTTGGTTGGTTCTTGAGTTATTTGATCCGTTTGCGGCTTGGGCATAAGAAACGTTAGGTCGGACTATGCTATTATAAATATTGGTGTATGAGTTTCTGTTATTTAATGCAGTTCCTTTTGGGGGTTTGGGAAAAGAGGGGCATCCTTTGTAATTTGCCATGTGCCCGTAGATGTGGCAATTAATACAATAGGCTGTTTCCAGCCTTTGCTTAATAGGGCAGTCGCGAGTGATGTGGTTTTCTCCACACTTTAAGCATCTGGGGTTTAAAAAGCAGTTTTCTGATGTATGATTAAAGTTATTGCAGGTGTAACATTGAGTTACACCTTTACCGTTGTATCCCTCAACTCTAATACTGAGGTAGCTAAGGGTTTTCAGGTCAAAAATTTTAAGGTTATCTAAGTTTCGTGGAAGTGTTATTAGGAATATGGGAAGTGCTCTTTTGGTTTTTCTTCCAACAAGTTGGTTTACTCTCTCAGGTGTGTAACCGAGAAGTTCAAGGTCTTCTTTAATTTCTTCGGGATTAGTGGTGCGGGGGAGGCCTTTAATCACAACTTTTATTGGGCGTTCAGCTTTAGACTTTATCGTGTAGAATTGGAACTTGTGTTCCCTGAGAAATTGAACGGCAGTCCTTCTTTCCTCTGCGGTATCGGTATATAATTTTAAGAAGTCTCCCGTTAAGCGGGACCTAATTTTTGGGAATTTCTTTGTAATGACGGCCATTTGGTCTTTATAATTAACGTCTTCTTGTATGAAGAGCATAATGGGTGGAGGGAGTTGACTTTGAGCTGTGCTCTGATTGGTCGAATTGATTGCTGTGTTATTTTCAGTTTCAGTTCTGGGGAGAGTAGGGGCGGGAGAACCTGGATTTTCGAGAATTTTAGATTTAATTTTTGGCAGTTCAAATTTGTTGGGAGATAAGTTTATCTCCTCGTTGTCATGAAAGTCTAAGTTTAATTTTCTTGCTGTTTTCCTTTGTGGGGGATACTCAAAGTTAGAGTTTTCCTTCCTCTTGCAAGGATTAACATTAAGAGAGTTATTTACTGGCGTATTTTGAGGTTGTCTAATTGGAGATTTAAGTTGGGTTATCTCGTGATGAGGGCAGCCAGGGATAGTACAAGGGTCGAATGAGTCAATGTCACTTACCGCGACGGCCATTGTCTCCTGGATGTCCTGTAGCTCCATCAGTGCTCGTTGGTAGAAGGGCTCGTCAGGATAGTGGTCGGGCATCTGTTTAAGTGCGTCCACACATGCCTGCTTGCACTTTCGGAAGGCCTCCATCTTAGCAAGTTGTGCTTTATTGAACTTCAGCTGCTCACATGGAGTGAGTTGTGGCTGAGGTGACGGAGTTCTCGAGAGAGATCGTTGGGAGTTTGCTGCCATTTCTAATTCCATGTCCGTAGGAAGGTTAGCCATGTCCAAATCTTTGTCGTTTCCGGAAAAAGGGAGGGGGGGTGCAGAGTCTGCTTTGTCTAAATAGCCCTGATAAGGGCTGCAGAAGTCAGATGCTCTAATGGAAGAGGGTATGGGGTGGGGGTTGCCTAAGCAACTCGGCCCTGTAGCGTTCGCCGTTCTTGTCGGTGAGCGAAAAATCCGTGCAGAGCGTATAGAAGACGCGTCCGCACTGTTCAACGTTCAGGTCGGGAATCTGAGAATGAATCTCGTCGACTCCTCGCCGTACCGGCGAGCATCCTTTTTATATGCGCGATAGAAACTTCTAGAAATATAGCCACTCGTGTCATAGAACGAGACACTAGAGGAGGGATGTACTACTTTCTAGAAGATTCCAGAGGGTTCCGAACTCGCCAACATACTCGCCAATGACGCCAGAATGATCGCCAAAGTCGCCAAATTGGCCTCTAACTTGGTCGTCAAAAATGATGCCAACTTTTCTCTACCGCCAAGATTTCGCCAAGTTCTCATTGAATCTCCATTATAACGTAATTGGCGGTACTGCTTGTGAATAGTACAATTTTAACATGAAATAAATAAAACAGAGTAATATAAATGCATTAAACCCTCAAATATAAATTATTTACACTATTTACACAAAATTCGTAACAAGATATATATATGATCCCAAAATCCCAGTTAAATAAATGAAAGAAACAGAGTATCGAAAGCTGGTGAGGTCCATTAATGCTTTGAAAACGACCATAGGAAATATAAATAAATATATAGTGTAATGTGTTAATTATTTATATTATGTTGCCCTACATTTTTTATTATAAATACTTATTTTGTTGTATTTTCCGAGATAAATATGTCATAGACGTACAAAAAAAGAATTATACAGAACTATGGAGATTTACATTATTCAGACTGTTATATATATATATATATATATATATATATATATATATATATATATATATATATATATATATATATATATATATATATATATATACATATAAATGTATATGAAGATATATATATATGTATATGAAGATATATATATTTATATAATATCTTCAATAATAAATATAGCTATAATTCTAAATAAGCAAGGCAATAAATACAGGTATAACCAGACAGTATAAGTTAGAAAAAAATAGCCGTATAGTACAAAAGAAAACTCTTAGCCGTAGGAAATGAGATTGCAAGTTTAAATCATGTTTTCTATATGAATATATTGTTCTATGAATTACGTAACTCTCTACTTTCATTGTTCTTTATAAATGCTATGATTTACTAGTCTGTGTTCGACATATAATTTGTATTTTAAATTTTTATCTGCATTTCTGTATTCTTTTGACCTCTGTTCGACGTTATAATAATGTCGGTATCGTCTGTTGCATTGGAAATTAAAAAAAATATTATTGAAATATAAATACTGTAAATGTACAGCAATTCTCTACATGAATATTATGTGAGCATATACGTGGGAAATTTCCACATGAACATTCTTTAGAGGGCGCTGGCGATGCAGCCACCAGCGAACTTACGAGAAAGAAGGGAATCGGCGAACGGGCTCTAGACGCGGATGACGAAGATCCGGAGCTGAAAAAAAGCGAGCAAGGAGAACAGTGGCTGAGTAGGGACCCACCACCCGTTGTTCACAAGAGAGACGCGTAGATCACGCTCAACACCCAAATACCAGAGTATCGTGAAGATTAAGTGTCATCAATTTTACTAGAACTGTCGTTAAGAGCAAGAAATGTATAATCGACTTGTAAATCTTTTATTATATGTGTAAACGTCTATCGTAGTGAGTAGAACTGTATCTATTGTCCAACATTAAACGTTAGATTAGCAAAAAACGAGTGTAATCATTGAATACCCCTAGAACTGAGCAATAATCCTACATCTTTATATATAAATATCTTCTGTGCTTCTGTTTGTCACTAAACTCCTCCTTAACGGCTGGACCGATTTCGATGAAATTTTTAGTGTGGATTCAAGTAAATTCGAGAATGATTTTGATTCAGAATTCGGTTCGATATCCCAATTAGTTAAAAAGGTATTAATTAAAAACATTCAAAAAAATACAACTCAACATTCACCTGCATTGTTGTAACAACGCTATTGTTAGAAACACAAGTTATATAAAAAAAATTTAAATCAATCCCTACTTAGATCAACCAAGAAAAAATTTATTTCAGCTACTTTTTTTATTAAATAGTTGCAATTAATATAAATATGTAAATACATATGACAGAATCACAACATTAAGTGGTAATTCATTTTTATTAATTATCACTAAAGTATCGTATTGTCATCCAAAACAATCGTGTATATAAAATTTCCTTTCAACTGAATGCTTTAACACGTGAGAAAAAAACCTTTTCAAATTTTTAGATAAGTCGCCAAGAGGGTCGCCAACGTGGCTATATTTGTAATTTTTTAAATAATTAGTTTTAATCAATTAATTTTTATTAATTATAATTAAATTATTGTATTGTCATCCAAAATAATCATGTACATTACATTTCAGCTCAATTGAGCGCTTTAAAATGTATTTTATTAAAGATTGAAAACTCCACCAAAATAAATAAATAAATAATCAAACAAACAAATAAAATATGTATAGAGATCGTGAGCTAATAGTAGGGAATAGAAAAAAAAGTAAGTTGGCGTCGAAAATTGATTTTCAGCCAAACTGGCCAAACCCGATCTTTATTGTTACGAAAATGCAGACGATTCACGCTTTTTAGCGTTTTTTATTAATATCTTTTCAAATAATCTTTATATATGTAATTCTTCTGTGCGTGTGTATGTAAATGAACTCCTCCTAAACGGCTGGACCTATTTTGATTAAAGTTTTTGTCTGTTCTAGTGGACTCGAGAATGGTTTAGATTTAGAATTCAGCTTGAAAATGTTTATTTAATTAATTTTTTATTTATAAATTGTTCATCTTGGAATGTTTTACATTGGATCCGGCAGACTGCGCTAAGATCGCAGTATCGAATATTCAAAAATATTTTATTATAATTCAAGTTTGTCCCGACAGTTGGTGCTGTGATCATTTCAGGAAAATATTTTGTAACTTCGTGTTATTATTTTGTTGAAATAAATCGTGTGTTAATTAAATTATTACATTCAGATGTAATTAGTGTTGGAAGAGTTTAGAAGTGTGCATAAAAAACTATACATTTTATGTACAATTTAATAAATATACATGTTACGAAATAGTTTGAGAGAGAGAGAGTCTCAACTTTTTCATCTTTAATTAAAACAAGTTTAAGTTTTTATGCACACAGCCTTTACATTTAACTTCGCTCATAGTATACACATACTTACACGCTATCGATTGATTGAATTGTGATAACCGTGCATGTTTAATGACGTTAGACATTGTAATAACTTTTTAATACAAATTTTACTCAAAACGGTCCAGATTGTTAAAGCTTATTCATAAAAATGTGGAATTTTTTAATTTAAGATGAGTGTACAGACAGGACAACGTCTGTCGGGTCCTCTAGTATATATATAAAGAGAGAGAGAGTACATAGGTATATATATATATATATATATCGTTTGCAGTAATATAAAATCTTGCCTAATTTAAAACATTGTTTATACTGTATGGGGTGTTAAGCCCGAACGTTGAATTCTGTTATTCGGTGCCCGTTTTTGTGTCTTAAGTATAACTACTATCTAAACATATTTAAGCTCAACTGATGATACTGCAGGAAACACTGTGGGTCAAGGAACAGAACGTTCTTCGAATTAACCTTTCAAATCATTTTTTTATTATCCCCCAAATCCTTGGTACTATAATTAATACATTCGCACTTTAAAATACTGAGATATTAAAATTTTTCATCAAAAGGCGTGAAAGTAACACAACAGCGAAAAACCAGTTCCTGTAATGTGCACAGAAATTAAATTGTATGTATGTAAATAATACTGAAAATGGTTTTAGCTGTAAAATACAATTTACGAAACAAATGTTTTACATTTAATCTTAACAGAACCACATAAAGGATTGTTAGCTTTGAATCTATTACTTAACATAGTCATTTTACAGTGAAGGTGTGGAAAAACTTTAGTTCATTGTATGAAATTAAAAATAAGGTAAATTTTATACGGTTTTTTTATATTGTTGTATTTATCTTAATTGTATTCTATTAAATTGATTCTTTTTTTTTCAACAACCTCAAATTAATTTCCTTAAATTGAGTAAAACATATAAGTTGAGAATAAAATTATATAAATTACGTTTTTTAATATTTATATAAAGGAACGATTGAATCTGAGAACCTTCCGTTCCGTACGCAAGTACTTTATCGACCACGCCAAAACGATCGTGATGTTTGGTGCCAGTTTATATTGATATCACACCGCCACATACCCCCATGCCAGTGATTCTGCGAGATTTGTGTGAGACGTCTTTGAGAAGTAACGGCTTATTTGCGTCAATGTTTGACAGCTTAATTGCGTCATTTGTGTCTGACGGGTTAGTTGCTTTTGCGGCGGATAGATGGCGTCACTACTGCGGCGCATGAAAGGTGCGGTTCTTTTGCACGGTCAAGGTCACCAATGAAGGAAGGATTCGATCTGAGAACCTTCCATTCCGTACGCAAGTACTTTATTGACCACGCCAAAATGATCGTCTTAGCGTGATGTTTGGTACCAGTTTATATTGATATCACACCAGCACATATATATAGACTGTAGGGTACCCCTGTACGCCTAACGGCAGACCAACATCCAATGTACAAATTATACAAAAGTTTGAAATCAATGCTCGAATTGTAAAATTGTTCAGAATTCAAGTTCTTAATTCACTGTCTGATTCGAAAATTTTCTCTAACTGTTCAATATATAAATTTTCAACTAATCTCTTTTTAAAAAATTTCTGTCTTTAGTACACTGTCTTCATTTGTTCTTTTTTTTCTCAAATTTCATTCTTGGATCTCCTCTTCAGTTAAATTCAACTCTTTACGACTCATTCGTATTAAATATACCTCATGTGTAAATAAATTTATTACAGCATCACGTAAAACTTATTGTAATTATTAATTCCTCTTAAAGTAGTGTAAATAGTCCAAATCATCATTTATTTCTGTTCTATTTATTTTGTGATAAAAATTGTATTATTCGCAAGGAACGCCCTTCTGTACTTTATAATCGTTTTTATGGGAATTTGGCAAAATAATAGCGATACAACCAAGTTAGTGTAATTTTTGGTGACTAAATGTAGGGACCACATTGTTACCAAAATGGGTGCTTCTGGAAGTTACTGAAGAAATCGATAACATAATGATCTATGACGAAAATGAGTTTTTCGAGAAAGCGCTAGAAGTTACGGCGAAGGTCCTATGCGAATGCCTTTTTTTTTCTGCTCCTCTTTAGTTAAATTCAACTTTTGTCGACACATTTTTCTCTCTATCCTATGTTTACATAAATTCATTACAGCATCACGAAAAACTTTTGTTGAGAGAGAGATGATCCTTTCAAAAGAGAGAGAGAGAGGAGGGGATTAAAAAAAGATACTAATAAAAAATATTTTGTGACCTAAACTTATTCTACGAGCTGGAGTACTTCGCATTACTTTCCGTCGTACTTCTTTTTGTGCATGACACTGATTTAGCATGGGATACATGGAATTTGCAACTAGTTAATTATCGTTAAGAATAATAATTATTCCTTGGATCAACTCCAGTAGCAACCGAATCAGCACTTATTACCACTTTTGCTTAATTGATTATTCATTTCCTCAAGTTGAGGCTTACTTTTGTTGAGAATCTCAAGCAGTGTTTGTTAATATATAAAGAATTATCTGGTTGTTGACCTCGTGTCTCTCCAATGAATACTACAACTACTAGTTTTGAATAAACATTAGATAATAAAAAAACTCTCATTTTTGCATACATACAAACATCCCTCTGTTTGCAAGCAAATTATCCTTCTGAAAGCTGCTATATAACAATTAATTGTATTAAATAAAATATTTTTATATCGAAAGCTACTAATCAATTTATTTAATGAAAAGCAATTATTCATACACATTACATTAATTTAAAAGCTATATCGATATAAAGATATTGTAACGAATTTTGCGTAAATAATTTTGTATTTGGATGTGTAATGCATTTATATTACACTATGTTATATTTATTTTATGTTAGAATTGTAATATTCGCTAGCAACACCGTCTCTTATTACCGTTATAACAGCGGTTCAATGGGAACTTGGCGAAATCTTGGAACTAGAGACAATTTGGCATAATTTTTGGCGACCAATTTGGTGACTTTGTCAACCATCTTGTTAACCACTTTGGGCGGTTATGGTACCCTTTGGATTCATCTAAAAATTAGAGGAGAAACCCATAATTTCACGATCTACGATGCAAGCGGATCTTTCGAGAAAGATCCGCCGGGTCTATAAATAGAGAAATGGTCACCGAAACGAGTTAGTATTTTTTTATTAGCGATTAGTTAGTATTATTTTGATTAGTAACTAGTACTCTTGCCTTGACTGTTTAAGCGATTAGTGATTACTTCGGCTGTTGAACAATCGATTGTTTGTGAGTAATCTTTTACATGCGTGTATTGAAGGCACAGATGATTGTGTCTGAGTGCTGTTGAAGGTGTGAAGACTTTCTGAGATTTATTCTGTGAATATTGCTGCTGAATCCTGTATTTCAAGGGTTGGATTTATCTATAATAAATTCTCATCGCTCCAAAAGAACTGTCTTATTCTTTGCGACTGATTTAAATCCTCGAACCCCAATCAACATAACATTATGTAGAGAGTAACAACGGCCAGATTAAGTTATTTATACATTTATTAAGGGCAATTATTTACAAGTGAGGCCTGAAAGTGAATAAAAAGTTATGAAATAATCGTCAAAAATAACTCGCTGGATTTCATGACGCGTCTATCTCGTCCCCATCGTCACGTCACACTTTGTGTCTTCCGACTCGTTTGCTACGCTATCGTCTTATTTCATGTCGTTTTCCGCTCTATCCACGAACTGCCTTGTCAGGTAGGTCACACTTTCTTGGTATTACGTCAGTAGGGAATATAGGGATGATGCGACAATGTACAACTCTATTCTACGGATGATACATATTATTTTTAAAATATATTTACTAATAATGTTGATTCGGTAACTTTTTAGTTGTCTATTTGACAAATTTCTCAAAAACAACTGCTTAGAATGTGTGTATTTATCACCAAGTCAACGTATATCGAAGGTCCGTAAAAGGTAGACTAGTTTCTGTAGTAATTTTGCACATTTTGTACAACTTTCAATATTACGTACACACCATGCAGAAAGACTGTTGTACTGTGGAAACACAAAATACTCACGTTGGAGTGGAAATTTTGAATATGGGGTTCCAACTCAGATGTCGTCTTCGTCACTTGACAGAGCTTCAAATTTTCGAGGCCTATCACCAACAGTTCTCAAATTGCTTTGAATGTGACATCGGAAAAAATCAAAATATCTATTCATTCAATATTCCATTTTTCAGCATCACACATTCGCATTGCAATTAATTATTGTAGAAGGGGCTTTTTTTGACTAGCCATTACTGGTCAAATGATCCAATGAACATTTAAATGATGTTATATGAATGTTGTTGTTGTTACCAATGCCACCTGATCGACAAAGGCCAAATCGAGGCCCACGAGATTCATCATGACAAAGGGCTAAGTGACGCCTGTCGTTCGCCGTAGCTTTGAACCCCATACAGGTGACAGTACGATTTTTCTCGTTTCCAACCCCATTTAGAGGGAAAACACTCTGGGGGTGTTCAGATGCCTCCCACCTCTCTTCCCCTTCCATCAACCTCACGAGAGGACTTGCGGATCGACGGCTGTTTTGATTACCCCCATGCCGCGCAGGCACTATACATTTACAAACATACATGTCTTCTCCGGGGTTCGAACCCAGTCCCTACGGCACAGCTGTCAGCGTCGTTAACCGCAATACCGGATGGGCGACTTATATGATTGTAAATTGGTATATACATGAGTAGAAATAATTATATATAATTTTACTTTGTGATATCCGTGGCTACGCACAAAAACCATTCAACTGAACTCAATTAACTGTTCATTACTAAATTTAGAAACTACAGTGGAATTCGTAATATTAGATATATAATTGAATACATAGCGTTAGGGAGGAAATACTAACGTGTCGCACAGTTAAGCTACACGTGGGCTTTGGGTGACGGACCATGGAATCTTGAACCATGGTCAAGTGACGAGGAAGACACCTGAGCTGGCACCTCCTCTCCTAACTACCACACAACACCACGGGAGAACACTTGAGCTCTCGGCAGATTTAACATGCATCGCTCCCCTACACAGCAGGTCTTTTTGGTACTAGGCTCGAACTCGTCGCAAGGCCGGCCACGATCCGATACTTTTGAATACGTAGCAAAATGGCCGATTGAACAGGAGCCAGATGATAGGATATCATTCCACTTTGACGATGAATACAGGTTTTAAATGTCTTTTTCATTCAGAAAAAAAACTTACCTGTAATGCTTCAAAGTCCTAAAATAAACTTTAATCCTGAAAATTCTCTAGGCACATCTTTTTAGTCTCCAGAGGAGTAATATTTTTAATGTTGAAATGACAGAGAAATAGTATTTTTCCCTTGGCTGTACAAGAGTTGATCTCCTTTATCGTAAAACAGTTTATTTTTTGGTAGAAAAACAAAGCCTTTTTTATGCGGAGTTATTTTTTGTAAACAAATGAAAACAAAAATTTTTAAAAATGTACATTTTTTTAATTTTAAATAGTTTTTATTTCATTTTTTAACTTTATTTTTCGAAAATATGTAAAAACTTTATACTTAATAATTATTTCAAAAATATTTTTTTTGTCTTTCTATTTTCTTAGAAAACATTGATCGTCATTGCTAGCATCAAATCGGCAGTACTGAAGAGTATGGTATTGGATCAATTCCCTTGAGATATTATATAAATATCTTATTTACAAGTTGTTTTACTTTTATGCATTAAGAAATAAGTCAATTGCTGAGATGTCTGCAATGTAACAAAATGTTATCAAAAAAAATTATCAATTCATCTAAAGATAAGGCATTTTTTAATTTAAAAAGACATTTTTTTAACTAAAAAACACTATCTAAAAAGTTTTAATAAGCACTTTTTTCTTCAATCTCAGTATTTTTTGTTATTATCATTCAATTATTTTTTTTTCTTTCATTTAATTACTGATATATTTTTTTTTCAGAAGGGGCTGTGGATTGGTAATTACCATTGCAGATCTAGTACATTCCCTGTGAGCTGGTATTAGTTTTTAGTGAGGAACCAACTAAAGGTCAAATAAAACCAATTATTTTATTTCTTCACCATCCATACTTTAAAGTGAAATATTAAATTTAATCGTTTGATATTTCTTGTGACTTACATTTGACTTATAAATATTTTCTTTTTTTCAAATTGCGTTTCTGAATGTGTTTGTGATCAAGATCGCGAGCTGTAGCTGGTGTTGTTTCTGACACATATATAAATCAAAAGTTCGATTCAGATTAAAACCAAAATTTCTAGTGCAGTGGTTCTGAAAATTTCGATCTCCGCTGTCCCATCCCCATTATGTATCAGTCTGACTTAGCGGACTCCCAAAATTTTGCACATCCCTCTCTGATTCCAACCCCATGGCTGAATGATTTAAAAGTTGTTCTATAATTCTAAGACTGCCTCTGCTACTTTCAGTCTTAACATATATTTTCCCCTTTTAAAAATCAGTAAACATCTAATTAAAAATCTACACTGCTGGCACACAAAATGCAACTCCCTGAAGGAACCCTGCAAACCATATGAAATTTTCATCATGCGTTTACGACGATTAAATATGCAAATCATTAGGAATTTAACGCAGACGCACATCACGGGCGACCATAGCACCACCCACAAGCGCTATATAAGGTGAGAACAGATTGGCGATTTGTAGTACGGTAATTGTTCTTTCTTGTGTTTTTTTTCTTTTTGCGTAAGGTGCCTCGTGGAAGACATCGAGCGTCTTTTGACCAAGTTTCTAAATTCGACCGAGGAAGAATTCTAGCCTACAGGGATTGCGGATTATCCGTCAGAGAAATCAATCAAGGTGTTGAACAAAACCATTAAACTGTGATGCGGATCTGTCATCGCTGGAATCAGGAGAAAACGACGCACCAACGGTACCGAGCAAAGCAATGATGAATCTCGCAGCTGCATCATGAGCTATAGCACAATAGATTCAGACTGTTATGTATTATTCAGTGTCTGCTCGCACCATTCGACGCCATTTCCAGCAGAGTGGAATGTTCACAAGGAGTGCCTTGCTTCATTTATCTTTACTGGAACCACAGGCATCTGTGCCGTCTATGGTGTGATGAACGGCGGACATATGGACAACGGAATGAAACGACATTGTGTTTATTGACAAATCCCGCTTCTGCCTGCAACATCACGATGGTTGGACAAGAGTTTGGAGACACCGTAGTGGGAGGCTGCTCAACTGTTGCGCTATGTATCGCCACACTGGTCCAGCACCCGGTATCATTGTTCGGGGGGTATTGGATTTCATTGCCACATCCCTCTAGTACACATTGGCTTTACGCTGAATAACCAGCCCTGCATCACTGAAGAGTTGGAACCTGTGGTCCTCCCATACATTCAGAGCTTGCCATCAGTCGTTTTTCAACAGGATAATGCATAATCATACGTGGCATGCAATGCTTAAGAGTTATTCTTTGCCCATTGGAATGAATTGCTTCCTTGGACTGCTTGCTCTCTCGGGCAATCGCCAATCGACTGTGTGCGGTCCATGATTTCACAACGACTGGCTTGGGTTGATTGATTGATTGATTGAATATTAACGTCGCACTGTTCAGATACACGAGGGCTTTTGGCGACGGACCACGTAATTTTGAACCATGGTCAAGTGACGTGGACGACACCTGAGCTGGCACCCCCCTCTCCTAACTACCACACCACACCAACGGGAAGACGTTTCAGCTCTCGACAGATTTAACGTGCATCGCTGCCCTACACGGTGGGTCTTAAGTGGTACAGGGTTCGAACCCGTGACAAAGCAAGCCACGGTCCGATACCTATACCACTCGGCTACCGCGGCCACACGACTGGCTCGGGAGACACCACCCGCTGCTATACCAAATTAACTTTGGCGATATGTGGAAGCCGCATGGACTGCTCTACGCCAAGGATATATCCAGAACCTCTTTGATTCTATGCCGAGGTGTGCGGCAGTGGTTATAGCCAACAATTGCGGCTACACTAACTACTGGATTTTTTTAACATCCACTAGTCACAAGAGGCTGTAATTTTAATCGTTTGATCATTGTACACCATGTTATCTGCCAATTAAATTTCGCTGTGATATCTCTAATCTTTCTTGGTGTTGCATTTTGTGTGACCAGCATCGTAATTAAAACTAATATAATATTCTAGATTGAAGTGCATGTTCTAAATCAGGGGTTGCGAACCCAATGCTCTGGAGCCACATGTGGCCCTCGAGATTCTTAACAGCTTTACAAAATATGACTTTTTTGTACAAGAGTTTTGTTTTTAGTGTTATTTTTTAGCAAATAAATGCAGTAACTGTTTCTACTTTATCACGTTGCTTCTGTTCCTGCAATTTTTTTTTCAAAAATGAAATATGTTATACATAAATCGCGCTCAAACTTAATGGACAAAAACTTGTAACATCAATTACGATGAGCAAATACACCCATTGAGATTGACTTGCAAAAACTAAGTAGTTGATTAACAAATACCTCAGTAATTAAATAAATTAAACATTATTTGATCATTGCATTATTATTACATTATCTATGTTTGTGCACATGAAAAACACAATAATGAAACTTCAATCTGTTTTAAATTTTCACTCCAATAAATGTTTGTAATAGGTCTAAATCTAATACAAATATATGTATGTCGACATGCGGCCCACGGGATTACAATGTTTTTCCGAAGTGGCCCACGAGGTCATGTGGGTAGGCCGCTCCTGGACTGATATAATAGTTTTTCAATGGGGGGGGGAATTTAGTGATCTAGTTTAGGATGGCACTTATTTCAATTTTTTCACGAGGGCCTTCAGAGTCTGTAAAAAAGGAAAACCTTAACATTAAAGTAGAGACCTCGGGCCTCCTAGAAAGATGCCGGAGAACTTCAGGGGTCCACGGGTCACAGTTTAAGAACCGCCGGTTAGCGTATAGAGAGTCTGATGCATATTAAGTTTGTCGAGGCCCCACAACTCACATTGGTGTGATGGGGAAATTAAGCGAACAGTATCTCAGTCCCGTGTTGTTCTTGACACATGTCCGTGGTTCAGAATCATGAAGTTTGTCCCCGGTAACTTAATAGGCTTTTGTTCACGTGTGGGGTTGGATGTTTTTTTGACGAATCTGTGATCCTCTGTGACGAATATGTGTGTCCTCTCACTAATCCTCTTGGAGAATCTTTGTGATAGCATTCATTTTTAATTCCCATCCATCCCTCTCAAGAAGAAACCGTGATATTCAGATTAGTTCGACTATATAAAGTCAGAGTTTTATAATTCTAGAGAAGGATGTAGGAAGCAGCTACATTCACTACGCAGGTGAGGTGGAATAAGGTTTTAATTTCTCTCACAAAGATTCAGAGTGATGTTTCGTCACTGTGTTGAATTAGTAGATTTGAGATAAGGAATCAACGATAGATTAGGTTGAGCTAAATACTTGGTCCTGCATATTTGCTTAAATTATCATTGCTTTCTCCATGCTACTCATTAGACATTCACTTAGAGAATAGATTGTTGTTGGTTAGTTTGTTTGACTAAATAAATAATTGTGATTATGGAAGTCTCTGGTTCTGCTTTCATTCCACACACACCCTTAGGCAGTCAAGACAGTGAGGGAGAAACTTTAGGTGCTAGTTGCTCACAGTTTCCTGAGGCGCTTTGTAACTCTTATAAACCTCTAAGATCAACTCAATTTCCCTGGGTAGATCTTGTGCTGCTCCGAAGGTCAACACTAAATAAGCAATTATAAACAGTTTGAATTCCTTGTATATTTACGTGCTCTGAATTCTACTAAGTAAGTCCCAGTGGTCGAGTGGTAGCGCATCGGACTTCCACACCACAGGCCCTGGTTCTATCCCCAGTCTGGGAAAGGTTGACTCAGCCTTTCATCCCTTCAGTGGGTCGATAAATGAGATCCAAGCTTGCTTGGGGACTAAAACACTGTGGATTTTGCTTCAGACTGACCACCTGATCGGGACATCTGTTCATGCACCTCAGCGCCCAATGGTGACGTATACTGGGATGGGTACTGTAGCCCCTGTCCCTCATGGGCTGTTGCACCAATGAGTTTCAGTTTGAGTTTGGATTCTACTAATCATTTATCCATTGAAATAATTCAGATATTGATATTAAAATTAAACATTTATTATACATTCTTGAATAAAACAACCACATAAGAGAATAATGTATTCCCATGTATGCTAATAATTCACATTACCTTCACAGAGTCAGATAGATAACTATTTAAAAGACAAAAATTATCATAAAAATTTCCAAACAATTTAAAATTATTCTGTTCGAATAGCAATTGGGGACTTTTTGAAATTGTTTTTATATAAATAATAATTCAATACATTTTTTAATAAATATATGCAACTAAATTAACATATTAAAATATATGCATTTCAGCAGTAAAAGCAATTTCTTCATTGTTTTTCTATAAAGAAATTGTTCACGCACATTTCTTGCGATACCTTTATATATGTACTAGCTGGTACACCCGTTCTTCGCACGGGTAAATTGAAAAATTAAACAATACAGATTGAAGGATAAATAAGTTTTTAATTAGTTAATTTTACGTGAATATCTCAGAACATAAAAAAATATATATTTTTTGAATTTTAAGTTTATGGATCTAATAGATGATTAAAGGGATTTTTATTTATTTATAACTGCCCGTAATTCTCTTGTCAGTCGATTTTTCAAAACACCTTTCTAAGCTGATTTTTGCTGATTAAGCTGGTGTAATGAACGCTTAAAATAGTGTAAATAACTTAAGTGTTTTTGGAAGTGTAATTCATTAATATTACTTTCTGTTGTATTTATTTAATGTCAAAATCTTGCCACCCCCTCTCCCTTCGAAATATAGTTTTATTATGAAATAAAAAAATAGGGATTACACTGATCAAAGGAATAAATTAAAACCGAGCACGCACTGAGGTATGGCTTAGATAAAATAAACAGGGAAAGTTTTGCTTTACAGAAAAAAGATAGATACTGTCGCGGGCTTCTTTGCAAATGGCAGATTTTTTTTCTACTTACTTGACAACTATCGTTATATTTTGGAAACTTCACACAATATCTTTATAAATTATAGCCTATGTGTTATTCTGATGTAAAAGCTATATTATTGTAAAGTTTCATTAAAATCCATTCATTTGTTTTTCCGTGAAATAAATACAAACATCCATACAAACTTTCGTGTTTATAATATTAGAAAAGATATTGTTAAGCATACATGTATTAAAATTAGTTACAATAATAAGTTCTGTAATTATTAATAATTACCAAAGAAGTTTGTTCATTAAGAATAATTTGGAACATAGTATATATTAAAAAAATTTCAACTCTAACCTGATATTTATGTTCTATAATATAATGACTCAGTCATTATTAGCCCTAGAAGAGTTAAAAACATCACGGATTAAACAAAATGAGTATTTTTATCTGTATTTTTCATTCAAAGGGTTTACAATTCTTTCCCCTTTTGGGCTTCATATTGTCAACTATATAAGCCTTTACAAACACGGCAAATCCTCACATGTGAGAGTCACTTTATGGTAGCACCATCTAGTGGTGTCCCTCGCTACCTAATTTGGACATTTGAATTATTTTTAATTCAAACTCTCTTCGACGCTGCAAATGTCTGTCATTTAATTTATCCAATAGTAACAGAGCCAAATTCCACCTCATGATAAATTGATATTCCACCCCAATTTTGTGAAAGAACACCCTGAGGATGGTCAAAGGTCTCTCACCTCTCTCTCTTCCTCTTCTATCAACCTCTCAAGAGGACCTGCTGCTCTATGGCTTTTGAGAGAAGCCGTAAAGTACTAATCATTTGAAAATAACCGAATTAGTACATAATTTCGAACTCAGGCCCATAGGCACAGATAGTCATCGTTTCTCACCATACCAGACGGGCAGCTGCAAAATTAGTTCATTTGTCTATTAATAAACAAATATATACAAATTTCTTAATAATAAGAGATTTCTGAGTTATTAAATTTACGACATATTATAGCTATTTATTACTTATTTTTAATATTTTTGATATAAAAGTCCAATTATATGTTATTATTTTCATTTAACAAAGAATTGATCGAAACATTAACAAACTAAATTTTTTTGATCCGAAAGATCAACATGATAATATTTCGTTTCTAGAACTACTTGTTATATGCAGGCAAAAGAAAATTATATCTGACAGGAACACACAAGTTTATTCACCTCGATGTGAACAGAATTCCTAAGTAACTATCAATATAATTGCTTATCATTGGTATTTATTCCTGGTTCATTGGGCTCTTATTCCCGGTTCAAAAAACAAAATGTTCTTTACTACACAAAGGCTATCATTTTTTCATTTTGTGGGACCAGAGATATAAGATAATTCAATAAGAAAGTGTTGATTCAGAACATTTGATAAAAAATATCATTAAATCCTTAGCATCTCAGTAATAGACTAAAAACAATATTTGAAGCCAAATGAAATACATGTCTTGCCATTTATACAAAAAAGAAATAAAAAGATTCCTTTTTAACAAACATCGTCTGCTCATTTTCAAAAACATGATAATTAATTACACATATGAAAAGACTTAAATATTGTCTGAGTGAAAAAAAATGCAAAATAAAATAAATTCTTAAATAGAATTTTATTTTTAACAAATTCTGAAAATTTATTACTAGTTCAAAACTGAAGTATATTTTAGTTGACTCTATACAAAATCGGACTCGTTATTCCATTTGTTGATGAAACTTTCCTTCCTTGATTTATTATGAATCTTTTGCAATAATTACAAAAATATATTTTATTCAAAATTTAAAATAAAATTACAATTGGCATTTTGAATTTTAAATTTTAAATATTAGCAACGGAATCTTGAATACTTAAATTTATAGTTCACCCAAAACACCTATTTTTTATTTATAATACCAAATGCATAAATAAGTTTAAATAGATATGAAATAATCATCAAATTCCAATGGTTTGAGGTAATCTTTTTGTGTAGTATATTATTGCATATACGTTCAGACTATAAAATTGTTTCAGATAAAGTTTAGATCCATCCTACCTTAACTAAAATATTTGTTACTTTTAATCATAAATTTTTCAATATTATACATATTGCGGCAATTTCTTCCCTTTCTGGTATAAATTTATTACTAAGACATTACACAGATAAGTTCTGAAATTATTAATTTTTCCTTACATATTTAAAGTTTTCTAGCACTATTTGTCGAAATAAGTTTCGAGATTTTTGAAGTCATCAATTCTGATTGAATCAGCTATCTCTCTCTCTCTCTGTTGTCTAAATGAAATAGTCTTTTATCCCTAAAAATTACAGAAAATCACAAAAGTATATCAATATTCAAAATATTTATTGGAAATTAATTGACGACAAGTAAATTACACGTGGAATATTGATTTTAAATGTATATAATAGAAATTTAAAATCTTTCAAAATTATTTAAAAAGAAAAGCAATTACTTTCAAAATGCAGAAATTCTATTAGTAGATCTTATATCATTTCTTCCTCAAATCGATTGGAAACATTTCTTATCAGATTTCACGGCAAAACATGAAAATCAAATGTTCCTAAAAATATCTACTGCATTTCTATATCTAAAAGAACTTTACTGAGACTCAGAGGAAATTATACATTATCATTTCAATTTCATTCAGCATCGAAAGCCCACACACCATTAATATCATTTCCATAGTTAGTCAGATTGTAATGCCTTATCCAATTCCAAATTCCCTTTTCCAGCTTTTACGTATTCTTGGTCTTTTCCGAAAGTTTACCCTGATCAACATAATAATCTGAACTATTTCGAATAAGTTACTAGATCCTATTGAATGATATTCTTGCGATTCGAATATATTTCCAATATTTATTGTTAAAGTTTCTTAGAGTGGCATCACATAGCTAAATTCATGGTGATCACATGACAAAGGCAATCACGTGATCTCCACTGAATTAAAACTGACATTGGACTTGTTGTTCTACTTGTAAAATTTTAATAAAAAACTAGAAGTTTTATTATTTCCTTAAGATGTTCAAATAGTAAAATTCTTCAAAAGGTTTTCAAAATTAAAAAAAAATTTGTATTATATGTGTACATTCAAATCAAGTACATTTTGCTTACCCCTATTTACGTTTTTATTGACAAAAGTTTGTGCTTTTTTAAAGAAAGTTTCTGTTAAAAGCAAAAGTTGGTAACTGGGAAACGAAGGAACTGATTGGCTGAAAACATGTGATTGCGGTTATCATATGACTGTGACGTCACAGGAATTAAGTCATTTCTAAACTGTTACTTTTATCTGAGATTTGTATAAATAGCACAAGTAATTATCATACTGTCGTAAATTAGTTATGGTCTTGTAAGTAATGTATGAAAGAAATTACGCCAATACAAACTTAATTTCAGACGAAGAAGTTACATGAAAAGACATTTATTTAATGATGTTTAGATTGCAGTTTCAACGTATAATTTATTCTGGAGATTATTTGGTGTGATGCTGGATTAAAAGAATTAAGAACTAGCTTAGAGATAATATTCTTGGAGAAATCAAATGTACGTTTGTATATGTAATACTAATAAACAGCAAAGCAGATATATAACACAACCGTTCAATCCATAAAAACAAAATTGTTGCTTCATATAATTTTTTCTTCATTTAGTTATTTTAATTACTTATAAAAATCTACAAGATTTGTTTTAGTGTTTTCTGAATACAAAAGAGAAATTTTGACTTTATTTTTTCTTGCGTGTTGTTAACTCCGTAATTTTATATTTATTTAATTTTGCATTTTTGTGTTTTACCTCTTCCGAATAACTTTTTTTTTATTTTAGTATCCTTTTCAGGTTGTTGATTTTTTATTGCAAGCGAGCTATATTTCTGAAAATTATAGTGTTAACAGCTGTACGAATTAAATATACTGATATTGAAGAACGTTTCCCCAATCAGACTTAAGAACTTTCGAGATATGTTTTTAAAATTTTATCCATATACAGTTGGACTTCTATTTAGAGAAGTCACTAAATACCGAAAAAAGTTCGTTGTATGGAAAATTCGTTATACAGGGGTTCACCTTTCAATATACTTTGTAAACAACATAAAGCAAATTTTAAATTCATAAAAACTGTATATTAAAAATAGTAATTATTCATGCCTATTAGTAAATTAATATTTAATTATTTTATATACCTTACCAATTGAAAAAAACTACAAGGAAAACAAGAAAAAAGAATGTCAAGGAATATAATGTGTTTTCAACATTAAGAAAATAATTTTATATTAAAATAAATGAATTTTAAGGGCATTTTTAATTTAAAACACACAATTTTAAGCATACATTATTTTATAGCTAAAAACACATGTGTGTCCTTAAATTTATTTACTCATAAAACCTGTTAATTTTGAACGAGTGTTTTTTTTTTGTTTGAAAAGATGCTTTGTTTCATCTAACGACTCAAATCCTTGCAATGCACCAAAAATCCCAGAATTCTATTGCTCTCAACGAGTTAGGCACCTAATAAAACTAGTTCAAGATTTATGACCACCATAAAATGTGTTAAAGGAGAGAATAACTAGAAATGTCTCGAAATATATTTTAAAAACATGATGATAAAAAATCGAATCGCAAGAGAAAAAATTCGTTATATGGAAAATACACTTCGCTATAGAGAGGTTATTTTACGAAGAAATCGTGAAATGTAATTGGTTCCAAGAAAAAGTTCGCTATATAGAAAAGTTCGCAATATAGAAGTTTGTAATATGGAGGTTCGACTGTGTTTATAATACAAGTCTCATATTTCACACACACACACACACACAGAGAGAGAGGGGGCCGGGGTAACTAAGTTGTTAAGGTTACAAATTCGCAGCTGGCATTCCAATAGTCTTCGTATTGTTTTAGATTAAAGCACACATTAACAATCAATCAGTCTTGGGCCGACGTTCCCTTGTGACGTTTGAAAAAATTAATGGTAGCGCGGGAGTTAGGAAATTAAGTAATTGGTTTATTTACGTCACAAATATTAATTACAATATATCCATAAACATTTAAGTTATTTATAATATTGATTATTGCATTGGAGTTCACAGAGCATGGTATTTCTGAGGGAGGAGGTAGCACAACCGTTCTCTTCGACGTTTTCAATGGAAACCCTTCTACACTCCGTGGTGGGATGGGAACTTTTTTATCCTCGAATTTGATTCCGGTTCGTGGATGGAGTTGGGTTTTTCTCACAGTCAAAGGTTGACAGATGACAGGACCCCGCAATATGTAAAGATGCATGTGTGAATAAGAACGGTGTTATCCTATCCAGAATGAGAAGCCGATTTTTTTCAGTTGTGTAACGTAAAAATGTCACAGCCTCTATCGAATCGTGAGTTCGATTCTAGTAGGTACCATTGAAGATCCATCGCCTAGATGAAGTTACAGCACGTTACATTTGTCAAGCATCAATATCCTCACTTTGACCTGATATGAAAATTTAAAAAATTGGGTACCTACCCAGGTGCATCTGCTTCACTAGATCATGGGTAAAAACTAAGAGATCATTTCCCACCAACCTTTTGTGACGTTTGAGATAAATAATGGTAGCCTGATATTGATTAATTTAAATATTTAGTTTATTTACGTCACAGCTCTTATTTACAGATTATACATTGAAGTTATTAAACTTATTAAGTCTATCTTCGGTTAATGTTAAAGAATAGGGGCCGAATTTGGAATATTTTTCAGATATAAATGTACTCAAACATTAATATTATGTTCTGGTTAAACTATCCTGTAGAGAACCACTGATTTTATCATACTACTCATTTTTATCCCAGTTGACACATTTTTTCTTTTATAAAATGTATTTTGCATTTTTTTTCTCCTATACCGTAATGGGGATCTCCTATCCCTTCACATATTAAAAGAAAAAACTAATTATTTATGAAATATTTTGAAATTTTAAAACCACTATATTATAAACAAATGCATGAGTTACTATGTCCCACATTTTTATAAAAATTGAGGCGTTTTTTCTGTCTAAAAATGTGTTCCACGTCAAGTTCACGCTCTCATATATATGGTGAAAACAGCCTTAAACAGATTATTAGAGATCAAATGTTGTGGTTTGCGAGAGAGGAGTTTCTTCGGGGTCCGCTCTCAACGAAGGTTTTTCAAATCATCTCTGGCTCTCTCTCTCTCTCTCTCTGCCCTCACTAGCTTCGGGTATGACAGAGGCCGGAGTCTTTATCTTATAGTTACATCCGGATAGGGGTGACAAGCGGTCCCTCGTGGTGTCAGAAGTTGCCGGGGCGATTCAAGACAAGACCGTGCAATAATTTTAAAGTTGCAGGTGCCAATGCAAGTGTGGTTATTCACAAAGAAGCCGATTCTTGTATGTATTGGGAATCGTTACACCTTGAGTTGATTCGTTTCACTGATAAAATAATCAATCAGTTTTTTTGTTATTGTTTTCCTTTCAAGTTATATTTCTTAAACTGGACAGACAGCAGAGAGAAATAGATCTGTGTTGAAATGTGTATACAAGGTGTCATATAAATGGCCCCCAAACTCTGCATAACCAGATTCCTGGTTGGGTATACAAAAAAAATTCCCAGATAACTGTACCTATCCGATCCATAATTTCCATCAAAAATAAGGGAAATAGTGACGAGAGTTCATGATGCGGCTCCTGCGCATTCCTGTGCTCCTGTTCCAGACTGACTGGATATGGCATATCCTGGCCATTGAATCAGACATGTGGGTCCAGTTATTTGGGTGCCAAAATCCTCCGATCCCACACTGCTGCATTTTTTCCCAATTGGGCCATCTCAAGAAATTGGTGTATCGAGACTTAGGTACTACACAAACGGACTTAGTAGCTCGTCTGCAGGTTCCTTGTACTTCGGAGGCAACCACAATCCTGTGACGTGTGTCCTCATTCATTCCACGACTTTCTCAATCCTGCATCGATATGCATGAAGAACACTTTGATCATGTCATCAGTGGCACATACAATGGGGGGCACGATCCCTAGGTCTGGACCTCCCACTTAAAGCCCTTGATTTTTTTCGATTTTTTATAATCCTATTTATATAAAAACTTAACTCAGTGGTGCCACGGTCCACACACATGACGGCTAAGGCTTATTGTGCCAAGCTCAGCTTTCGTGACCTTAGGCGCTGGGAAGCATGTGCAGATGTTTCAGTCAATTGGTCAGTCTGGCGTGAAACCTCCAGTTCAGTCTCCAATCAAGCTTGGTAATCATTTATCGACTCACTGAAGAGATGAAAGGCAAGGTCGACCTTACCCAGCCCGGGATTTGAAATCCCGACCTGTGGTGTGGAAGGCATATGTATATAGTGCGTAAAATTTAACTAGGCATTTGTAATTAATAATGAATTTCATTCATTGAAGCTAATTATTTGTTCAATAACTAATTTTTTACTGTTTTTGTTCTCGAAAATCGATGAAACACCTGACGACACCTGAGCTAGCACCCCCCCTCTCCTAACTACCACACCACACCAACGGGAGGACGTTTCAGCTCTCGACAGATTTAACGTGCATCGCTGCCCTACACGGCGGGTCTTTAGTGGTACTGGGCTCGAACTCGTGACAAGGCAAGCCACGGTCCAATACCTATACCACTCGGCTACCGCGGCCAACTATAAGATCGTACGGGTACAGAGTTCTTTGAGCATATTTTTATGTATCTCCAGCGAGGAATCTAGCAATGCAAAGTTTGAGTGCTATTTATTTTCCCCCCTCTTTATGATTCGCTTATGTTTATTTTATCAGAATTTAATTATATTTTGTATTTAACTGGAATGGGCTTGAAGTAGACTGTTTTATTAATTATTTTAGTAAAGAATTTTTGCTAGTTTTGCACAAAATAAATTTTTTCTAATTAATATTAACATAAAAGTTTATTTTCCTCTTTATTCCTCTTTTTATATATCTTCCATTTTTCGAATAGAAGTTTTTTTACAAATACAGTTTGAAACTTACAAAAAAAAGAACAATTTGAAAAAAAAGAGATAATTTTTGAATATCATTCACAAGCATTTTCTTTAGAAAATGTAAGCAAAAACTTTCTTCAATCACTGAGATTCATTTCTGGTAAAAGAAAATCGGAAAGGAACCTAGGGGAAATCCAAATAAGTACTCAGTTGCTCTTCTATTCACCAAATGTGTCAATAACCCTCGTTTCATGAGAAATAACAAAAATAAGTTTCTCCTTATAATAATCAGAATATACTAATATTAGCTAAAGGAATTGATCTAAGTTGCAGTTGCGAATAAGTGTAAACGTATTCCTTTTCCACGCATACTACAACAAACGTTGCGATAACAATCATTGAGAATGGCAATATCTTCTATATTCAGTTAAATCCTAACGTAATCTATTGCTTTAATCTTAACTATTATCTATTTTCTATCTCAGATGTCGGAAAAATTTCAAGATAGAAGATCCAAGTAGTAAGTGAAGCAAAATATTTAAGGTATCAAAGAACCATTACCAATCGCAGTTAAGACGCTCTTAAGAGAAAGAGAGTCTTATGGAAAATGTTGATTTATGCAAAGCTTGATTTATAAACATTATAAAAAATAATGATCAAATATTTTTATAATGTTTAAATCAAGCTTTGTATATAGCTACATTTTCCATTCCTTCAAAAGTTAAGCCTTATCGAAGATATTTTTATTTCTGTATTTCAATGCAATACAGCTATTGCCGAAGTAACATGATATTGAGAATCCAACCTTCAAGCTTCAAACAAAAAAGTTACATACCCGTAATACCTTAAGTTAGCGTTTCTCAATCTGTAGGGCGCCCCTCCCTAGGGGCCACAAAAATATCGAATAAACAAATATAAAATATTTTTAAAAAATAATTAATTTACTGAAAGGAATCAAAACAAACACTACATTCTGAGATCACAAAAAATACAAATATACACTGATATAATGTACTTATAAAAGTATCAGCACGCGTGTTGCTTAGAAGTGTGAAATTAGCCTATATATACTCTGTATTGCGTAGAAAGTAAGATTGGGTAGAAAAACTAAAAAAAAATATGGTGTCCATTATCCACATATATGCATAAAGATTTGTGGATGAGCATAGACTCATTGGAGAACATATAATCGATATAACTCAGTGCCTCTTAAACTTTCAATAGTTTGGACCCAATATTTAATCCTGATTTTCATCGCGCCCCCCTCCATATAGAAACAAGGTTTTGAACTCAATAGTACTGTACTTCAACACTAAAACTACGATACAATCTTAACCTCTTAACCCTTTAACAGGCACACAGATAAAGTACAATTTTCTGTGATAAAGTACTTGATAAATGTAATGTTCTCATCCTCTATAAACATTATTTAGTCACAAAAAAAAAATATTTAATCACGGGTTTTTTCCTGGGTGGTCGCTAGACGCTGTAGCCACTGCACATTTAGGACATTTAACTTACTTTTCAGGACAGAAATAATGAATCATAATACAATAAACTTTTTATGAAAAATTAACATTTATGTAATAACTATTTCAATAACAATTAAATGCAAAGTATAACTGTAATTTAATAATAATAGAATAGTTGTACAACATAGAATTATATATATGTATGTATATATATATATATATATATATATATATATATATATATATATATATATATATATCATAAAATACACTGCGCATCACTGATACACATTTATAAGTATATTATATCAGTGTAAATGTTTAGGTTAATTTTTATTATGTCAGAATGTATTTTTTATTTGTTTTTTTATTTAAATTTTAAAACAAAATTAATCTTTTGTTTTCAATTTTTTAATATGCTGGCATTCCCTTCATAGAATTATTAACCCCCCCCTGGGGGCTTTCCCCACAGTTTGAGAAACAGAGATTTAAAAAATAAAAGGGGGAATTAAAAAGAAGATCTAATCTTCCATGTACACTAAAAAAAAATATAAACACGTATTTTCAAAAGCTTTCTTCTTAAGTGCCTATGTTTAAAATAAGAAAAAATAGATTAAGATTTGTTAACATGTAATAATAAAAATACATTTTCATTTTATTCTTTATGACAGTCAGAGTTTTACTAAGAGAAACATTTTTTATTTATTTAAAATGTGCTTCAGTCTAGCAAAAGTCTTTTTACGATTCAGATTTTTTTAAATGACCATTTCATGAAAGTAAGATTCTAGAGTGTTTGCCTAAACTAAGATAAGTAAACACTTAAGTCAATATTTTTGTGTAAATAAGCAACTCTAGCATTTGATATTTATTCTATTAAATTTTGATTGCTACATGTCTCTTCCTAATGGAAAAAGTCCAATTGAATAATTTTTAGATGTCTCTTTTTAATAAATACTATATTAGCAACAATATGTATTGTGCATTAAATAATAAATAAATAAATAATATGCTTTTATAATGAATTATATTTCAAAATGTTGAAAATGTTCACCTACAAAATTTATATATTTTGAATTAAAATCAAAATGTTATTTCAAACTTAAATAGTATAAAACACCCGCCGTTACCCTCCCGCTTCACTGGGTATTCCTTAATGTTGTATGAATATATATACTGTTAATATATATGTATATATACATATACATACATATATATATATATATATATATATATATATATATATATATATATATATATTGTACTCAGATTTAGCACGGGCTCTGCATTTTTAAGTGCAATTTTTAGGTAAGTACCTCTATCTTATAATGGATTTATATATTCCCATCCATTACTTTCAATAGGTTTAAGCTTAGTATTATTTACATAAAGGGGGAAGGTTGCCTAGCTAAAAAACATGTTATAGACCCCACTTTTATATAAATTATTTATATATTAACTGTCCTAAGAGAACAATGTTTATAATACTGCAGCATCCATTTTATAATTTTTAATCTCGGTTGCTTATGTGTCCTTCATTGTGTGATTTTCCTACTCTCCATGTGTTTTTCGAATGTGATTGTAGGATGTTATCTCTTGTTTGTAGAGAATAAGACTATATATATATATATATATATATATATATATATATATATATATATATATATATATATATATATGTATGTATAATATATATATATATGTATAAATTATGGATATCTAAATCCTAGCATTAAGAAATCAGTTGCAATCAAAAACATACATATTACTCTCGCCTCTTCGTTTGAAGAAAAAGCGAGAGAGAGAGACATGACTTCTAAATAATACTGTTTAAGACTGAAGTAGAATTATCTTTTACACTCCCTTAACCCACGCCCTTCAAAGTGGATTTTCGCAAAACCCATTTTTAGTGGATCTCTACTTAACAAAATAAACATGCTTGCCAATTTTAAAGTCTAAATGTAATAGTTCGAAAATGGAATTCTTTATCAATGAAATTTATTCCGTTTGAGGATCTATTCCTTAAAACCCGCTCTTAGAAGATTTCAAATCACAACAAACGAAACATGCTATCAAAATTCGTTATATCAGATTTAGTATTGTTCAAAAAGGAGATTATTTTTTTTTCCATTGAGGCCCAGCAATTCCCCGCTCCCCCATAAATGTTGATTTTCGTGAAATTCATAAGCGAATCTCTATTCAGCAAAAGAAACATTCTTACCAATTTTTAAGCGTATGCGTCTTAAAGTTAAAAAAAAGACAGGAATATTTATCTCCAACGCCCTTGAGGACGCCACTGGCGGTTCAGTTTTCGCAAAACCCGTCTTGTAGTGGATCTTTACTTCATGAAAAGAGCCTGTCAGCCTAATTTCAAGTCATTAGTTCCCATGAAATCCGCGTAAATAACGCGAATTTACGCGGATACCTTAAATAACGCGCCCCTATAAACGCGGCTTTCAAGCTGCAATTTTTAATATTTAGATATATTCGCCGTATAACACGCACTCCCCTTTTTTACGAAGAAACCTAAAATGTATGTGCACAATGCTCTTACTAGTGATTAAAATTTATCGATCATTCTCCTCATCCCTCGCAACCCTGCTTGGGGAACTATGTTCTCAAAACTCTTTTTGTAGCGAATCTCTGTTCCAAAAAAGGAACATGCGTCCCTAATTTCACGCCTGTAGATCTTATAGTTCAAAAACGGTAGCATATTTCTCTACAGCGTCCCTTAACCGCCTCGATTGATTTTTGCAAAACCTCCTTTGCACAGCGGATCTTTACTTCATTAAAAAAAGCCTGTTTGCCAAATTTCAAGTCTGTAGGTATAACAGTTCAAAAACGGAAATATATATTTATCTCCATCTCCCCTTAACCCCTCGCAACCCACTTCCCCTCTTAGATTTTCCCAAAAACTCTTTTGTAGCGAATCACGTCGTGAAAATAACTTGTCTGTCATTTTTTTTAAAGTTTGTAGATCTAATAGTTCAAAAACCAGAATATTTATGTATAACACCTCTTAACCCCTCGCACCCCCCTGGGTGGTCAATTTTTGTGAAACCTGTTATTATCGAATCCCCACTCCAGGAAAGAGATATACCTGCCAAATTTCAAGAGCGTACGTCTAATAGTTTAAAAAAGGAAATATTTACCTATATAACGCCTTTAATCTCATGCAACTGCACCTGGGGGTCATTTTTCGTAAGAAATATTTTGTAGTGGAACTCTACTCCAAGAAAGGAATCTGCTTATCAAATTTCAAAACCCTACGTCTATTAGCATAAAAATAGAAATAATTATCTATAACGCCCCTTAATCTCCTGCAACGCCACTTAGGGGTAATCATTTGTAGCGGATGTCTACTCAATGAAGATAATCTGCTTATCTAATCTCAAGAATGTACGTCTAAGAGTATACAAATAGAAATGATTATTTAAGCAGCACTTTAATCTCCCGTAACTCCACTTGGAGAGGTGGTTTTCGTAAAAATTATCTCTTAAATTATTATTATTTGATCTCTGCTCCATGAAAAGAATCTGCATACCAAAATTCGAGACTATGCATTTAATAGTTTAAAAAGATAAAGGATTATCTGCAATGCCCCTTAATCCCCCTTAACACCACTTGAATTCGATTTTCCCCAAAACCATTTTGTAGAGGATTTCTACTCCATGAAAGGAATCTGCTTATCGAATTTCAAGACTTTACCTCTAATAGTTTATAAATGGAAGAAATTATCTATAATGCCCTTCCATCACCAGCGACGCTCCTTGGGAGTCGATTTTCGCAAAATCCGTTCTTAGCTGATCTCTACTCCATGAAGCGTATGTGCCTACCAAATCTAAAGTCTGTAGGTTTAATAGTTTCAAAACTATCTTGATGAGGCGTAAGTCGCTTTTCTCTTTTATTTACACTGCTGACCACACAAAATGAAAAACCCTGAAGGAAGCCTCAAAACCAAGTGAAATTTGCATTATTCGCTCACGGCGATGAAACATGCCAATCATTAACATTATAGCTCAGACGAACATTACGGGTGATTGTAGCGGCACACACAAGCGTTATAAAAGGGGGATCATTTGAAGTACCTATTTACCTATGCCTCGTGGAAAACATCGAGCGTCTTTTGACCAAATTTCTGAATTTGACCGAGGAAGAAAAGTGGCTTATAGGAATTGTGATTTATCCTTCAGAGAAATCAGTCAACGTGTTGGACAAATCCAAACAACAGTGATGTAGATTTGTCATCGCTGGATACAGGAGGAAATGACGAGGCTAATTGCATTCACCTCGTTGCACCACTGCCTGTGATGACAGGTGGATAGGACGCATTTCAGTAATGGAACGTATCCCTACATCACGAACCATAGCAGAACAGATTTAGTCTGTTATTCATCATTCGGTATCTGTTCGTAGCATTCGACACTGTTTGCAGCAAAGTGGAATAACCACAAGGCGTCTATCGCTTCGTTTACCTTTGAACTGAAACCACAGGCGTTAAAGTGGCCAATGGTGCGATGAACGGTGGTCATGGACAACGGAATTGGATGTCATTGTGTTTACTGACGAATCCCGCTTCTGCCTGCAGCATCACTATGATTGGATTCGAGTTTGGAGACATCATGGTGAAAGGCTGCTGAACTGTTGCGTTATGCATCGCCACATTGGTCCTGCACTCGATATCATGGTCTGGGGTGATATTGGTCTTCCATTCCATACCCCTCTGGTACAATTGTGATCTCTGAACAGCCAGCGCTATAGCTCTGAGGTGATCTAGCCCATGGTTCTCCCATGCATTCAACGCTTGTCTCATCAGCCATATTCAAACAGGATAATGCGGGACCACATGTTGCACGCAATGTTCAAGTGTTCTTATAATTCCATGCTTTGATTTCAATTTATTTGACATAAAATGATTTTCAGTTGTGTAGTTTTTAAATGAACTACATTATAAATTATTTTAAGTAGAGGTTAGAAAGCCAGACTGTGTTCCCTAAGAAAATGTACGAAGCGTTGTGTAAAATAGTCAAGTTAATTCTATTTGAAAGATACCAATATACGTATTGGTTGATCCAAAAGTTCTCCAAGGTTTACATTTTATTGATTTGCTAGTACTGAATACTTTGACTTTTCTACGTGCTTTGAATAATTTTCTCACGGGCTGTGACATAATTTTTGTTCCATTACAAAGCTATGTGTGTGTGTGTGTGTGTGTGTGTGTGTGTGTGTGTGTGTGTGTGTGTGTGTGTGTGTGTGTGTGTGTGTGTGTGTGTGTGTGTGTGTGTGTGTGTGTGTGTGTGTGTGTGTGTGTGTGTGTGTGTGTGTGTGTGTGTGTGTGTGTGTGTGTGTGTGTGTGTGTGTGTGTGTGTGTGTGTGTGTGTGTGTGTGTGTGTGTGTGTGTGTGTGTGTGTGTGTGTGTGTGTGTGTGTGTGTGTGTGTGTGTGAATGGAGAATCAAATAGTTAATTTCCATCTTATATGACTGCTTTATTCCAAGAAAAGCAGAAATAGTAATCAGGCTAAACATGAAATTTGTGCAGTATAATGATAGAGAATTGTTTCAAATTAATTAATTCTTTTGAAGGTTAAACATGGAAAGTTTAATTTCGAAGATGAAGCTTACTCTGGACTATCAGCAGCTGCGAAGGAGCACATCTTAAAAGAAGCTGTCGGTGATAATCCACGTTACTCAATTCAATATAGCTATCACACAGTGTAAATATTTTTTTAGAAAAACCCGATGCATGATTAATTGAAAAAGATTAGAAATGCAAATCACACACAGTATGAGAGATACGGGTATTTCATATAACACCACAGAATATATATGCACGGATTTTGACATGTGATTATTTTTTAAAACGAAATGAAGATACTTTTTTAATGCTTCATTACCAGTGATGATAACTGGATATTATACAATAATATTATATGAATTAGGTCATGGGGTAAGCCAAATGAATTCCCCAAGTAAAATCTAGAAAGATCTGTATCTTCCGAACATAATGATTTGTGTATGAAGGAACTGCAAAGAAAATTATTTAACATTATATTTTGCTATGAGATGAGAAATATAAATTTGAAAAAAAATACCTTTCCCACAGAGATGACAGTTTTGAAAGCAAAAATAGCAGAAAAGTGACCAGAACTGATTAGTCATCGAGGTATTGTCTTCTAGCTTGGAAATCCTCTGCTCCGTTTCAAGATAAACGCCAGGTAACGTCTTAATGGACATAGTAGGAATATTTTGTGTCACCCCCTTCCCATATTCACCAGACCTAGTTCTCTCAGATTTTACCACTTCAAGTCATTTCAAAACTCTTTTAATGGTCAGTAGGTAATTTCTTTGGAGAACAGCACCTTGATAAATTCTTCATAAACAAACCAGCTGAATTTTATTGAAAAATAAGCCAGCGGGTGTAACAGGAACAAAAGGTTTTAGAACAAAATGGTGCTTATGATGTACAATAAAATTGTATATTTTTATACTGCTTTATTATTATTTATCATCGAGAAACCACAAAACGTTCCCGAAGATGTAAATATGGGAAAGTTCACCGCTTTAAAACGTGTTTGATACTATAGACTTAAGGTTGAACAAGGTAATTAAATGTCTGGCTCTATATTTTATTTGGGAATATATTTTGATTTGTCTTTCATGAAGTAATATTTTTTTCTTGTTTTAATTTTGCTCCGTTATTATGAGTAACTATAAATAATCAATATATTATATAGGCTTAATCAATTTAGTATTAATTTGACTAAATGTAAGAATTAAAACTTTATTTGTAACAAAAACAAATGTTGGAGTATTTTTTCCAATAACTCAGTGAAATAAATTTGATTTTAAATCCCTAATGCTAATTTTTCATTCGATTGAACATCCTTTCACCGATTGACGTTTCATTTTGAAATCATCGCTGTATATCTTTATGCGTTAATTAAGCCTGGAAAATAAGAGTAAAGTAAGAAATATAGAAAATATATGAAGTCCACTTTTTTATGTATTTTAATCACTTAGGTTATTTGGCATTAACTACCTATCTCTCATTACTGTATACTTTCCACATATATCCACAATATCTAAAAACTATCTATCCGAAGTCCATAACTTTTTTTCAAATTTCTACCGGATATTCATTCAAATTATAAAACTTTTAAACAAAATTTATGGTGTGGAAATTAAATAACAGGAATGGCCATGTCCTATACGTTAGGCTTGTCAAAAGAAATGAAAATGCTATGAAGTTAATGTTGATGTTTCTGGCGCAGATGGAGCTACGTTGCGTCTCTCTGTCTTATTTTGTTGTTTCTAATTATTTACTTGAGTAGGGCATTGTTCTGATGAAATGCCTCTTGAAAATCGAACAAAGACGCTGACCTCAAATTTCTCATGAAGTTAAAATACACCTAATTCATTTTTTTCAATTATTGAGAAAGAAGTCCATGGTGATAATTGCTACCGAATTTCTGAATGTCACAAACGACTTTTGAAAGATGAGGAGGAGGAGGATAAAGATATTGAGCGCTCTGTTTGACCTGCGTGGGAAAATCGACGTTTGTGTATTCGAATAAAGGAAAGCACTACGAACACTGGCAAAGAAATAACGAAGAGAACTTTATAAATAAGTATTTCCTTAGGACGCATTTTGCTCAAAAATGGTGCCAAAAAACTTTAATTAGAAGAAACCTGAGACACATTCATTGTTATGTATTCATTCTCTGTGAAGTAGCTCTAAGCCAAGAAAAGAATTACTATACTCATGCATCTGCCGTATTCACTAGCTCTTGCTCAATGCGACATCTATCTGTCACCAAAAGTGAAAACTAAGTTAAAAGAAACCCATTCCAGTTCTTAGAATAGAAAAGGACAGGAACAGTAAGTTTACTGCAGAGAGTGACATCAAAAGAACGAAGGCACTGACTTCAACAACGGAAAATGGGTATGCAGAGTAGGGTATATATTGGCAAAAGGAATGTATGTTGAAAGGGATTAACTGCTGCTATAAGTTTTCAAAACAAAGAATATTTCTCAGACTATAACAGTTAATTTAATCACCTCGTTTAGGTAAACTAGTTTTCTTAATAATCTAAGTTGTTTCCTATTCCGACATTGTCTTGTTTGTTAAATTTCGAGAAAACTTCATTTCTCTAGTATGATTTTCAAGCTTCTAACTTTAGTTGTGCAACATTCTCTGAAAGTTTGATTGATTGATTAATTGGTTGATTGATAGACAGACAGACTAATGTCCATTAAAGTTGCTACATCAGGAAGAAATGCAGATTACAAAATATTTATTGGACAAGTATATTATACTAGAAATAACGTGAGAGATTAAATTTTCAAGGAATTGTGGAAGAATTTGCATAGATCCTGAGAAATCAGTACCAAAAACAACCACCTCTGGCAGTAATAACAGCACTTATACGCCTGTGCATTGAGTCAAAAAGGGATTGGATGGCATGTACAGATACAGATGACCATTCAGTTTCAACACGATATAACAGCTCATCAGCTGTAGTAACTCACGTATGGTGAAGAGGCAGTCGCTCGGAAACCATAGACCACTACTGGTCAAAGATCTGGTGAACGTGCAGACCATAGCAACAGCCGAACATTTACCGTATCAAGGAAGGTCCGTACAATACCGGTAACATGCAGTTGTGCATTATCATGATTAAACGTAGGGTTTTGCAGGACTCGAATAAAGGGTAGAGCCACTAGTTGTAAAACACCAGAAATGTAACGTGCATGGTTCAAAAGGCCGTCAATGCAAACAAGAGGTAACCAAGATGTGTATCCAATAGAACTCCATACCATTATGCCAGGAGATGGGCCAGTATGACGATGACGAATGCTCGCTGCCAATGTGCGTTCACCATGGTGCCACCGAACACGGCTGTGACCATCTTACTTGAACCTGGATTAATCTGAAAAAATGGCGTCTTTCCATTCGTGCACCAGTTTCGTCGTTGATCACACCATTGAAGATATTCCTATCTCTGATGCAGCGTCAATAGTAGCCGCAGCCATGGTCTCCGAGCTGAGAGTCCATGCTTCAGCAAACGTCGTCGAACTGTTCGTGCAGACTTTCTCTGGCAAATGACCCCAATTCTTGACTCAGGGCTATTGACATGGCTGCACGAGCCATTAAGGCAATGCGAGTAACATGGGTGTCTTGTCGTCTACTAGTGATTGGAGGCCGTTTAGATACGCATGGCGTTCTGTATTACCGTCCTGAACCCATCGATTCCCTATTCTGCTAACAGCCATTAGATATCGACCGACGCAAGCAGCAATACTGTGATAAGGTAAACCGAAATTCCGGTACGCTACAAGTTGACCTTTATCAAAATCAGAAACGTGATGGTAGGCATTTCTACTTCTTACACAAGGCATCACATCAACTTTTCACCAGGTAACAACATTCAAATGCAAGTTGTGTATAGGAAACCGATTGAACACAATTTCTTCATTTAAACCTATTGTAGGTGTCCTTACCGGCGCATATTGTCTGAATGCGCTGAAAAGCTAATCATTTGCATATCACAGCACCTTCTTCCTGTCGTTTGAATTTCACGTCTGTAGCACGTCACCTTCTTGGTGTTGCAATTTTAATACCAATAGTGTAGATAGATAGATGGACAGATAAATAGATAGACAGATAGAGAGAGAGGGAGAAAGAGAGACAGAGACAGACAGAAAGACTGATAGATAAAACACAGACAGATAAACAGACAGACCGATAGATGAAAACACAGACCAATAGACAGATAGATAGGATAGATTATATGCTTCACTTAAAAACAAACTTTATACATGTTTTATATTTTCTACTTATTCTAAATTCAAATTTTTATTTAAAAAAACTTGTGTGGACGATTTTACAGAAAAATGCAATACCGAATTTATTATAACTGAAATATAGTATAAAATAATAAGTTTTTGATAATTATTCAATGGTATTTTAAAAATTTTAGATTCCTTTTTTAAAATTGTGGTACTACGTACTTTATTACGAAGAAATCGGCAATCTCTTCTTTCTATTTCTATTTCAAAGCATGAAATATATTTTGCTTAAATTTGCTTTAATATTCTTAATTGTTTCCCATTGAATGTAATAATGTTTTAAGTCCTTCATTCTAGTATTCAATAAGCGAGTAGAGAGATACTGATATTATATATTGAAAAAAAGAACAGCTGGAAAACAATTTTTGCTAATCCTCCTGGTAAGGGGTATTATCATTGATTCCTCAATTAAAATAATTACTCAGATTTGTTAAAATTAATCTATAGTTATTAAAACTTTGTAAATGCATATTTCTTTTTAAAGATAAAAGAAAGTAGTTAAGAATTTAAAACTATTATCAAAGGCAAAATTTTTATTCAGTGATTTAAATCCCACTTAATTAGAATTCTATTTTAATTGAGACTTCCTAGGATCTCTGAGAAAAATTCTGAACATCCAATCATTAGTTTCGTATTATTATTAAATACAGTTGGACAATCTGCAACAACTAAGAAGTAAGTCAGTGGTACAAAGTATCCTGTTAAAGAACTGGATAATTTTAAAATGTAAAACTTGTAAATGTAATGTAATGACAGATAGCTTAAATCTCAAAAATTCATTCTTTGTTATCATGAATAAGAAATAACTTAAAAAAGGAAGAAATTAACTCATTGTAACTACAAACTATAATTAATATTTTAGATAGGGCTCATATTTTCCCCTTTGATACTCTTTATTAATCCTTGACAACCCTTAGATTTAGTAAAATTATTGTAAGGGATACACATTTGTTTTATCTCTGTATATATAAATACATTTTTACAGCATTTCGTGATGTTGTAGTTAATTTATTACGCACTATTGCAACAATGCCAACGTTCAAGATAATTCACCATGTTGGCAGCCCCGATTTCATATGTTTCGTACACGCTGAATTACAAACCATGGGATTCATTTCATTTAATGCCGCAATCCGGTTTCGATATTAAATTATTGCGAACTCTCGCAAAAAATATCGCAATTTCTGAAATTGTTGCGAGAGAAGAAAAGCGTCGTCTCATACAAAGTCTTATTAACTATCAACGGAACTAAATACTCAACTTAGCAGGAAGCTCTGCAAGAGTTGCTAAGTTATCAAAATCTGAGAGTTTTATCAATAAAGAGTTGGACAATGTAGCTTGAGCGATGAATTTAATTGAGGATTAGCGCCAAGAACGAATTTTTTCAAAAAAGAAATAAAGCTACATAATCCATGTAAACAACAGTTTCACAATTTGAGCAATGAGTATGAACAGTTGTATAAATTGTCCAATGGTGGTTGGTCCTCGTTAGATGGACAGGGGGTACCACCTCCCTACTTATTAATTTAATTAGGGAAGTACATCTCGAAATATTGGGAGATGAAATATAAATCCACGCAATCACGTGTTTTACTCGTGCATAAACAAGAATATACTAAGTTTGGGTAAATGAAAAATACACACCTATAAGACTACATGCTTCCAATACATATGTTGTTTTTGTTGTTTCTAATGCCCCCTGCCTGACGTAGTCAGATCGAGGCCCACGAAATTCATCGTGGCATGGGCAAGAGGTGCGACTGTCGTTGGCCTTGAGCACCATACAGGTGACAGTACGATTTATCTCGGCGAAAATCCCAGAAGGGACGATAGATGGCGACACCAACTATCTCCACCTCCACAATTTCTGCTTGGAAACTGAAGGAGAGGGAAATATTCTCCAGTCCCTGCGCTCGTAATTCAGCCCACAAGACTACGGACCCACTGATTTAACGAGCACGTACTCCGTGTGTACTCGGAGGGTATTTGGTGGCATCGGGCATCGAACACAGACCTTCCGGGCAGGAATCCGATGTTCTAATCACTAGGCTACCCACGCCCCCCACCTTATGTATTACCTACATACAGAACGTAGCATTTAAAATACACCACCAAGAAAGGGCAATCAGAAAATTATACAAATTTTGGGGAAAGCGTGCCTGACCGAGTAACATAATTATTTGTTTAGTGGAGTAGAATGGGAAGAACCTACAGAATAAGCAATATCTATGTCCTTATTTCTGTCATGCAAATTCTGGAATTTTTTTTTCTTGTCACAGATATGATACCTGTAATATAGGCCGCCATCAACGGAGACAGTTCTAACTGAAAGCAGATATGATTGCATTGACTGTAGTAAAAATTGTTGGAAAGAGAAAATGACCAGTTTTATGAGGTACTAGTATCACCACAGAATGATGTTAAGACGCGTGGTCTCACAGCAACTTCTGCAGCCAAAGAATATACAGACCTTGATATTCCTATTCTTAGAACCATTATTTATCTACCCACTTGCACACATGGCGAACATTAAGAAGACTGTTTTGGACTCCACAGCACAGATGATTTCGTCTATAAAGATGCCGGCCTAGAACGACATGAACGACAAAAGACAACAGAGTTGTGTTCTCAAATGTCTCACACTTCTTCTTCAACGTTAATCGCCTTTTACAAGTGTGGCACCGACGTGCTGATAAGTTCAATCCAGCTGTATTTGCTGAACACCTCACCACTCGACAACGTGCCATCGCTTGCAAAAGCAGATTATCACTGGATTGTATGCAAGACACTTAAGGTATCCAACTACCATAAAATTATGATTTTTTTCAAAAATTGATAATTTTTTATGAATTTGTTTTATAGGCCATCTTATTAGCTTAATAAAAATACCAAGCTTTTTATTTTCCATTAGCTAGAACAAAAACTACAAGAGGATGACATAACTTGACACAAGATGTCAAACTTTAAAATGCGTTTTACTCGAAATGGGGGGGTTTTTTTCTCGAAAAACTCAAACGGGGACAGCGTTTTTTTCAAAAAGTTTCGAAAAAAATTTGCTGAAATTTTGTGTGAATGTTTTGTATAACAGTAGAAGTGTTTTGACCGTCAGATTTATCAATCACTGCTTTATTTCAAAATTTACAATCCTTTATGTGAATATAATCACTGTTTTTTTAAGCAATTTCATATATTCACTAAGATAGAGTGCTCTATTTTTTATAAAAAAATTAAATTATCTATTATTCTGAAGGTCAATTCAAACATAAATTATAAAGTAACAGATTAAAATTAAAAATTGAGAATTTGCTCAAAAAACTTTTGTACAGAGCGGGCCCCGTTTATGTAATTTGTGTACATTTTCTCCAGTTTTTTCCCTTTTTAATAATAATACATTTTTTTTTCTTCTTTCAATTTTACGATTTTTTCCTTAAAATATACTAAATAAATCTAAAAATCACAAAAAAAAATTCTATATCTTTATTTTTTTCAAAAAAAGTTGTCGCAAGTAGTCGGATATCTTAATAATACTCAGATTATCTACAGTCACAGAGGCTTAAAGAGAACCGAGTACCATTTATATGAAGAACATCGTCTGATCATACACTGCACACATCAACCAACGAACTCTACAGAAGATTCCCTGGCAACCATTCACCTATGATCTCCAGGTCCATGATCTAACCGAACATGCCTGCGTCGTAGTTAGTTGCTATCTGCATAGTTTGCGACTGTCGTGTTCAGAAGACGAACTGTGTTAAATAGGCGATTGAGGATAAAGAGTTATCCCTCCATATTCTCATTGACTCTGTAACTAGACATGTTGTTTCATGCATTACTGTCCTACCGCTTACTGTGCTGACGGAGTTTTCATTACGAACATCATCTCAACATCGTTTTTTTTTATCTCCCTCTGTTTTTGCCAAGTTTCTTCATTTTGTGGACATTCTTTCTTGGAGTGGAATTTTTAATGTCACCTAGTGTCGCTGACATTTTACTGATAGAATAGATATACGTGGGAAACTCATATTCCATGAGAAATATATTCTAATTTAATAGAACGGGATACAGTTGATCTTTTGTTAAACTGACTTTAATTTGAGAAGGAACTTTTGAACTGTACACACAATATTTAAATATTGTAATTTTCATGTATTTGTCCTCTTAAAACCAATCATATAAGTTTGACTTCAAATAATATATATACTGAAGAAAAGGTAATTTTACGAAACTTTTTATGAAATATTTTATGACAGGACAGATTAAATAACTTAAACTAATAAAAATAAATAATTAATTTAATTAAAAACAATTAACTAATATTAAATAATTTTCGTGTAGTAATGACCGTTTTATGTTTACAAGTGTTAATAACTAAATATTTTAATAATAATACAACCTTTTGGAGTAGTAGTTTTAAAATTACAGAAACATATATCATTCGATGTTAAATGCCTTCAAAAGCGTTAAATAAAAACTATTTTACTATCAAGTGTTTTAGATACTCGTTTACCCTTTACAGAACAGGTAGCCGAGATTTTACTTTAAAAGAGTTATTGGGTTTGGTTCAAAAAATAGTCAGGCATTTTTGCTCTATTAAATACTTTCTAAGCATCCTGTGATACATTGAAATTCATAAACATGTCATGTTCTGAACTGCCCACTCACCACATATTTTTTATTGCTGTTGTACAACGATGAATGATTTGACTTGATTGTTTATAACCGTCTCACTTTGAAACTAAGTTAGGGCTACTGGCAACGAACCTCGTATATTTGAACCAAAGTCATGAGACAACGATGCTTTAGTATGCACTCCACTCAACATAATTTCTCTCCACTCCAACGTGAGGATTTATTGACAGTATTAACATGCATCAGCGCCTCTACATAGTGGATCTGACGTCACATAATAATGTAAATTATTATTAAATCAGCAAAAAATGTAAGTCAATTGCTATATATATATATATATATACATATATATATATATATATATATATATATATATATATATATATATATATATATATATATATATATATATATATATATATATATATACACTGCTGGACAATTGCTAAGGACGGATAACACTATCATCCATAGCAACCACAAAATGAAAGGAAGCAAAATGTGGAAAATTAGAATAAGTGCGGGATATTAGTAAGAAAAAAAGTATGAGTATGCAAATTTTTTTTCCCACGTCTGTTCATAACGTGATAGCGTTCCTAAGAGATTTAAAGGTTTTGACGCGTGTGGACAGTTGTCGTTTCAAGTCAAAGTTTTACAGGAAAGATTTAATAGACGAACTTAAAATTTTTGGCATGTCTTCCCGACATCACATAGATGATTTTATGCGTGGCCGAATTATTGGAAAGATCGAAGAAGGGCGAAAAATAACAGATGTTGCCAGGGAGTTCGACATCGCTCACAGCGTTGTTTCACGGCTGTGGAAGTCATTTAAAACTACTGGAATGTGTAGTAGACGGCACGGGGGAGGTCGTGTTAGAAGTACGACGCCTGCAGAAGACAGATATATCGACCTATATATCAGCAAAAAGGAACAGGCGCACCACAGCTCAGCAGGTGGCAAATCAGTTTCTTGCTGCCTCAGGAAAGCAGATCTCCCGAAAAACTGTTGCCAGACATTTGAGGGGAGGAGGACTATACACATGCAGACCTGTTGTGTGTGTCCCATTGACCAGACAGCACCGTACTGCCCGTTTGCAATGGTGTCGTGAGCATCACAATTGGACTGAATAGAACTGGGTATGCGTACTATTCTCAGATGAGAGTAGGTTCAGTCTGTCATCGGATTGTAGACGCCAACTGATCTGGCGCGAGAGTGGTACTGCTTATCGTCCAGAAAATAACCAGGAAAAGGACCGATATCCGACATGCAGTATCACGGTGTGGGCCGGCATCATGATCAATGGCCGCACGCGCCTTCATGTGGTTGCGAATGGGACTATGACGGGCCACCGATACATTGATGAAGTTCTACTTCCTCATGTTCGTCTTTTCCGTGGTGCTGTCGGTGATAAATTTGTTTTTATGGACGACAACGCAACATGTCATCGAACACTCGCTGTTCAGGATTGTCTAGACAGCGAGGGTATTCAACGTCTCGTATGGCCAGCGCGTTCTCCAGGTCTAAACCCCATTGAAAATGTGTGGGATGCTTTGGGGAGGCAAGTTGCTGGTCGAAACTATCCTCCGACAAACAGGAACACCCTCATCCGTGCACTCACAGAGGAATGGGATAAATTGCCTCAACAGCTGCTGAATAATGTTGTGCAAAGTATAGTACGACGTGTGGAATGTTGCATCATACTCCACGGTGGACATATCCCGTACTGATACCTTTCTTTAAGGTGCCTGCTGACTTTTAGATGCATTGTTCCATTTCTGCGTACGCAGATCAAATGAACATTTTTTTTCTTTCAGATGTTTCACAGCTTTTGTTCTTTCCAGAACAATAAATATTCTTTATTCCAATGTCTGAACAGTGTGGCAACTATATTTTATCCTACTTAGGCCTCATGTCTCGCTTAATGTTATGCTACATAGCAATTTGTGATCCGTCCTTAGCAATTGTCCAGCAGTGTGTATATATATATATATATATATATATATATATATACTTAGGTCAACAACAAAAAATTTATTTTGTTAGTAAAAATTTAATTAAAAAATTAATATTTTTAAAAACTATCATCAGCAAGTGTCATCAACTGCAAGTTTAAAACCATCTATTTGAAGCCAAGGAACGATCCATTAGAAAAGTGAAATGGTGCTTTCTGATGCAGATGACTCTCTCTACTCCTCTAAAGAAATAACGCAGATTAAATTTAAAATCAAAAAATAAAATTTAATTAATTAATTAATATTTGAAAAAACTGTATTAACATCAAGTGTCAACACCTACAAGTTAAAAAATATATATTTCAACTTCGGGGATGCATAAAAAAGATTTTTATTAGCGATTGAAAATTTGAACACGTTATATATATATAAATAAATATACATAGGAAGAGAGTGAACTAATAGAAGGAATTGAAAAAGAGAAAGATAGCATATATATAACTGAAAATCACTTCCTAAAGAGAAATTTATTCTCAATATTAGCCATCTCTTAAAGGTTAACTGTAGGAGAATTTTTCTGCCTTTAACTTGGAATTTTTAAGTTGAATTTTACGAAATATTCATAATTTTAGTTAATTATAAGCTGAGAAACCAAATATGGAAGAAATCGACGTTAGTAATCCTAAATTAATTAACCATGCTAATCAATTAATTGACGTCTGAATTTAATTATTCTTAAGACATTAAAATTACTATCAATATTCTCTAATTATAATGAGAATTGCAAGAGCTATTACAGATTTCTATTTTGTGACGCATCTGTAACATTAGCAATAGTACACACAAAAAAGTTTCTATAGAACGTATTTCACATTTTTAAGCCTCGAAAGCTACAATTCTATATATAACTAACACACAATTTATTCTTTCTTCTTTTTTTTTACTTTAATTCCTACTATTCCCATTTCTTCAATTCCTACTACTTCACAATTTCTCTATATATTGTTCAAATTTTCAATCGTTAATAAAATGCATTTTAAAGCTTTCAGTTGAGCTGAAATTTTATAAACACAAATATCTTGGATGACAATAAAGTAATTTAATTGTAAGTAATAAGAAATTGTTTAAAACTAATTATTAAAAGAATTACAAAATACAACCACGTTGGCATCATTTTTGGCGATTTAGCGACTTGTGTCAAAACTTCAAAAAGTTGTTTTCTCACATTTTAAAGCACTCATTTGAGCTACTGTTTTAGGTGGCAATACAAAAATTTATTTTCAATTAATTAGAATTAATTAACTGAAACTAATTATTTAAAGAATTACAGATACAGCCACGTTGGTTTCATTTTTAGCGACTTGGGTCAAAACTAAAGTTTTTCAAACTGTGGGGCATGCCCCCTTAGGGGAACGTGGGGGGGCACGAGCACATCGAGAGAAAAGTCAAAAATTTATTAATTTATCTTAAGTAAGCAAACAAAATACATTCTGGCATAGTTAAAAATAAAATACACATTAACACTGATATAATACGCTTATAAATATATCGGTCAGTACAATGTATTTTATAATTAATTTATCATTACTAAGTTAATATAAGAACACAAGTTTGATAATTACCAGTGACCTTGTGGGTTTGTATTAAAACTTATCTTGATAATGTGAGAAGTTTCTAATTAATCCCTTAATTGTCGATTAAAAGGTACGCCATTCGCTCCCAATGCCACCGTTTTCCACGTAGTCGCTCGAATGTGATGTTTTTTTTTTCGGGGAAGAGGGGAAGAAAAGGAATAAATAAGCAAATCTTCTGAAATAAGTAAATCCTTCGCAAACAATGTCTTTTTTTTGTATTCCAAAGCCTACGGAATAATTTTATAGATAGCAGTACGCCGAAAAATCTTAATTTTTAAAGACGTATACATACATCCAGAAAATTAATGCTTTGGCTGAGCGAGACGTTTATATACACCGAGGTTAAAGTCGTATATATATATATATATATATATATATATATATATATATATATATATATATATATATATATATAAATATATATATATTATATATATATATAACATCCATATATATAACATCCATATATATAACATATATATATATATATATATACATATATATATATATATATATATATATATATATATATATATATACATATATATATTATATATATATATATATATATATATATATAACATCCATATATACAGATGGGTGACAAAATAATACGAACTCCTGTGAAAAAGGAGAAAAGCTTTATTAATAGGGAGTTGGACCCCCTTTGACTGAATTACAGACTGTATGCGACGTGGGATGGACGCATAGAGGTCATGAACAACTTGTAATGGAATATGAAGCCATTCTTCGTGGAGAGCGGTCTCTAATGCCGAAATCGTAGATTGTGGAGGGAATCGAGCACGTAGTTTTGACTCCAAATATCCCCACAAATGTTCAATAATATTTAAATCAGGTGACTGAGGGGGGCCAATCAAGATGACCTACTTCCCCCTCATGCTCTACAAACCATTCTTGCACGATTTTAGCAGTGTGGATAGGAACGTTGTCATCTTGATAAAGTGGGCATTCTCCGGGAAATGAAGTCTCGACAAATGGATGCACCTGATCCCCCAGGATATTGAAATAGTGGGCAGCTTTAACCTTGCCATGCAGAGTAACAAGTGGCCCAAGACCACGCCAAGATATCGCCCCCCATACCATAAGGGACCCCCCTCCATGCTTAACAGTCGGCACGATGCATTCAGGAGCAAATGCTTCTTTGGGCGTTCTCCACACATAAACGCGCCCGGTGGTTTGGAATAGGGTGAACGTCGATTCATCCGACCAGATGACTTGTTGTCACTGTTGTGGGGTCCACTGTCTGTGTGTTCTATACCACTGGCGTCGCTGTAAAGCATGACGTGCTGTTACCAATGGTTTACAAATTTCAACTCTTCCATACAAGTTCGAAGCATAAAGTTCCCTTTGGACGGTTCTAGCTGAAATACGGTTACGAAGATGACTATTCACCTCAGACGTTATCTGGGATAGCGATTGCTTGCGCTTTCGGGCCACTATGCGGGTTAAGACTCTTTTGTTCCTGTCGGTAAGCTTTCTTTTCCGCCCACTGTTGTGCTTGCCAGACGTCACATTCCCGCATTTCTTATATGCTGTCATAACGGCAGACACAGTACTCCTTGCACGCCCCAAATAAATGGCTGTTTCCGTCACCGAGCAACCAGCGCACCTCATTCCAACAATCATATCTTTTTCGAACTCTGACAGGTCCGTCATTATTGTGTTTTTCAGAAATTACAATTGACGCGTGCAACACCTATCGCAGCTGTTGAGCGACTGATACTTTACCTTTCGAATCCTCTAGGCGGCGGACTGCAACGCTAACTGACATGCGCGTTGTGCGTCTTTGAAATGGGCCATGCCTTTTTCACGGGTGTTCGTATTATTTTGTCATCCATCTGTATATAGCATCCATTTTAAAATTTTTAATCTAGTGTCCTTCATTGTATGTTCTCTTTACTGTCTCTGTGTTTTTTTCGAATGTGATTGATGTGAAAGTTTATCTCTTGTTTGTAGAGAATTAGACTATATATATATATATATATATATATATATATATATATATATATATATATATATATATATATATTATAGCTTTATTGTCAAATTATAGTAATATTGTGTTCATTATATTATTATTGTATGGAGGGAGGGGGGACGATAAAAATTCTGATTGAATATTGGGTCGCGAATATTGAAAGTTTGAGAAGCACTGCGTGTGTATGTTTGTGGTCAAAACTTTAAAGTATCTTTTTTTTTCTTTCTCGCGCTTTAAAAAATTCAGTTGAACTGAAATTTTATATACAAGATTGTTATGGATGACAATACGATACTTTAATGATAACTAATAAAATTTAATTACCACTTAATGTTGTGATTCTGTTATATGTATACACATATTTATATTAAATGTAACTATTTAATAAAAAATAACTAAAATAATTTTTTTAAGTAATTTTTTCCGTAGAAGTTCCGTTTTACTTACGCAAAACGTGCTCACGCGTTTCGAAAATCATATTACGTCATCATATATCAGTATTCACTCTACGTAGGTGCATTTTCCTTACTTTGAAGTGAATAATACACTGGTGTATTTTTCTGACCATTGGTCATACGTTGCGATATATTTATCTATTGCTGGATACCTAAAACTGTCCGTAACATCTGTTTTCTTAGGTCAGAATGAAAGGAAAGAATCGGGAGAAAATGTTGTTTCTTATAATACCATGTTCGAAACATATGCAAAGGCATTGTAATAAGTGCAACAAAGATGTCAGTTGCATTCTATATATACTTACAAAAGGCAGAATTTCTTAGAATAACAATAACTTTGTCCTTTATATTTGCAATTAAATGTCATACTGGCTATTCAAATTACGGTGATTTTCATATTTCCTATTTAAAACACACACACAAGTAATATAGAAAAAAATTAAGTCAATTCCTATTTAGATCAACAAAGAAAATTTTATTTTAGTTACTTTTTATTAAATAGTTACAATTAATATAAATATGTATATACATATGACAGAATCACAACATTAACTGGCTATTAATTTTATTAATCATCATTAAAATATTGTATTGTCATCCAAAATAATCGTGTACATAAAATTTTTAATTTAACTGAATGCTTTTTAAAACGAGATAAAAAATCTTTTCAAGTTTTGACTCAAGTCGCTAAAAATGAATACAACGGGACTCTGTATCTGTAATTCTTTAAATAATTAGTTTCAATCAATTAGTTTTAATTAATTATAATTAAATTATCGAATTGTCACCAAAAGAATAATGAATAGAAAATTTTAACTCAAAAAAGTGCTTTAAAATGTGAGGAAAAAGCCTTTTCATGTTTTGACACAAGTCGCCAAAAATGATGCCAACTAGGATGTATTCGTAATTCTTTGAAAAATTAATTTTTATTAATTATAATTAAATTGCTGTATTGTCATTCAAAATAATCATGTATATTAAATTTCAGCTCCATTGAGTCCTTTAAAATGTATTTTGATTAACGAAAAAAAATTTGAACAGGATAAACATATATAGAGAGTGTGTGAACTAATAGTAGGAATTGAAAAATTTTAAAAAATAAGTAAAAGGTTACTGTTTTGCTTTTAGTACTGTGTACATTGGGATTTCTTTAAGTCAGTATAGAACGTATGAAAATTATATAAATAGAGGAATACTGCTTTACATCGTATTCTTTAAAAACATAATGGCGATAAAACCTAAGAATAATTTTAAAATGGGAATGGTACAAGGTTTTATTTATTTTGGACACTATATGTATAATCAATATCATTAATAAACAAAAGTGTTCCTCAAAAGGAATTGAATATTTTTTCCTCTTCTAAAATCTATAATTCTATAAAAACACAAATATCATTTTCTCTTGCCGAAGTTAGGTCATAAAACCAGAACTATTGTATCAATAAGTAAGTTGATGTATTGATATTGATAAGGCAGTCAAAGGTTCTGTGAATAATTTAGGTAAAGTCACAAATCTCCCTACTATAAATAACATTCGCTGAACTGATACTAAACGCTTGTTTTCTTATTAATCCTTTGTGTTTCGTCTACAAATAGATGAAAAAAATATTTAGCTATATTTCTACCAGTACGAAAAACACTGTATGTTATCACGTGTTAGAGAGCATGACCCAAATTTGGAACATATTTCTCGATAAAAACACAAACACTCAAATATTTTTATTAAATTCTGACGTCACTTTCCTTTAAAGATACTATATTTTATAAAGCTGCCCCCCTCCATATGGAATTATGGTTAATGATGATATCTGCTGTGCCGAAGGTCCCGAGTCTGAATCCCAGAAAAGTCATGCATGGACATTTGTAAAGGTATAGTGCTTGTGTTGCAGGAAAATGGGTCACTCTAAATGTTTGGTGAGCTAAAAGTCTTTTCGAGAGAATGGTAATTGGAGACAATGGGTGTGAAACCACGCCCCCCCCCTACCTTTTGGAGTTTTCTACCTCAAATCGGAGCAAAATCTTACTGTCACCTGAATGCAAAACCGACAAATGTAGTCTAGCCTCCTTGCCACAATGAACTTCGTGAACCTCAATTTGATGTTACTGTTGATCGAGTGGAATAAGTATCAACAATAACAGCATATTTTATAATTCTGTCCGTTCTACATAAGTCGATCTATTTGCTTTTGAATGAAATTCCTTCCGCATTTCGTCTTATGTACTATAATTATTGTGGATCAATTTTATATTTTAGATAATAATGTGAAAAACTACGTATGTTTTCGTCAACCCACATGGATTATACCACGATACAGGATGATTAAGGAACAATGTAAGCAGATACAACTATTTGATAGAGGACTTGACAATAGACTAAGGAGGTCAAGGTGGTCACATCACCGGATTGGGGACTGATAGACGATACCAGTTGACGATGCTGCAAGAATGTGTGTACCATGGTTATGCACAGCATCAAAAAAGTAGCAGTTGATAGAAAGGATAATTTTACGTGACGAGAAACTGCTATTTTCCTGGTGTTTCCCTAAGAGACCCTGATGTTTCCTCATCTGCAATCCGACGAGTAACTAGATACTACAATTTTCATGGATAAGCAATTCAGCAAACAGTGGTTGAAATCACAAAAGTCATTGAACCAACTACCCTTAACCAATACTTTTCACCTTTAGCATTTAATCTAAAATCGCATGGATTGGAGTAGAATTCTTTTTAACGATGGTCTTACTTCGAATTGAATACCAAAGTTTAGCGCGTGCGAATACGTGTTTGGAAACGTTGAGGACAATGGTAATATACTCACCTAACAATCATTCACCACATAATCCACCAACCAATATGGTTATGTTATTTGATTTAATGATTGATTTTGTTTGGTTCTCACTCGTGATACACTTAAAGCACGGTGGTACTTCGATGAGATTCTACAGCGAAATATGTCCTCCTTTCGAGGGTTAAATTTCACCAATAAAATGCCCGGTTACACAGAGCACGCTTGTTTTTGGGATTCTTCAACATTTCCCAGTCCAACACGATCACTCGATTTCTCACCTTTAAAATACTCAGGATTCCTACGGACAAACATCTATGACCATCTTCTATCAGACTTATCAAAGTCATTTTTCAGTTGAAAAGTGGCAAGATACAAGGCAAGAGGACATCTGCCATATTTATTAGTCATCACTCAGACGAGTAATAGCTTGCATCAGAGCCAGAGGTTGATCAAAGCATGATTGAACTCTTGTATGCTTTTGTAATTGTATTTCAAATAAAGCATTCAGTTCCTAAAATATTGTTTGCGTTTCATTTCCAATCTATGATTTTCGTCTTATGCGGTTAACTCAGTGCTTTTCAAACTTTCAATATACGCGGCCCACTATTCAATCATCATTTTCATCGCGCCCCCTCCATACAGTAACAATGTATAGAATTCAATAATACTATATACTTTGACACTAAGCACTTATGTGTGTGCCACTGACGTATATAAACGTCTCTCTCAGCCAAAGCATTAATTTTCTTGACGTATATATACGTCTTTCGAAGTACGATCGTTTCTTATCCATAAAACTATTCTGAAGGATTTTGAGTACAATGAAAGGACCTTCACAGTGTTTGCGAAGGGTTTACTTACTTCAGAGGATTTACTTAATTATTTCTTCTTTCCTCTCCCTCCCTCTCAGAAAAACATCAAAATACGCTTGTCTACGTGGTAAATGGTGGTTTTAGGGAGCGAATTGCGTAACTTTTAATCGGCAGCTAAGTAATTAATTAAAAACCCTATAAATTATCAGGATAAGTCTTAATACATACCCATGGGGGTCACTGATAATTATCAAACTTGTTCTTAAAAAATTTAGCATTGTTAAATTAATAATAAAATATACATTGTACAATACTGATACATTTATAAATGTATTATATCAGTGTAAATGTGTAGTTTATATTTTAATATATCAGAAAGTATTTTTTGTTTGTTAACTTTTAGTAAATTAATAACTCTTTTTAATAACCGTTTGTTTTCTACTCTTCAATATGCTCGCACGCCCTTCGTAAAGTTATCAGGCCCACAAGGGGGCACGCCCCACACATTGAGAAACACTGGGTTATTTCCTTGGCTTTTTGTGTTTCAAAAAGTGTGTTCTACAGACTGCAAACATATTTTGGAAAGTTTCTAGTCAAGTTTGAATTTTTAAGAATTATTCATGGAAAAACGATATAATCCAGTATTCATTCAAATTCACAAACATTCCGATCGACCAAACAACTGTAGAATCCTGAGCTTTCATTTTGGTTCCACACAAGGTCGGTCATGTGAAAAAAAAGACTTTACTGCAATTTAACGTGAACTGAAATGACGCGGAGTGAACATTAGAAATGATGTATCAACTCGAGTGTCTATCTATTCACATTTGGACCATTATTCAGAGTTTCGAGAGATACCACCAATAAGACAAATGTAACATCTATTATAACATCAAACTAATTCTAAATATATAGCATATACTTTACCCCTAAAGAAATGGCAAAATAACTTAGCCAAATATGGTTAAACAAATCTTATTTACTTTTAATTTAAGTTTTGTAATAAGATTATAGCCATTGCCATCCATTCACAATCTAAAAAACAGCAATAAAATTCTAACAAAATAATTTAACGACTTATACGCTTCACTCATCTTCATATTTTTCCTTCAGATGATTTTCAATAATGTTTTAATAACAGAGAATTAATTACATGTAAATACATTCCAAAAAGTAAGAAATGCCTCTTCTGAGTATTACTTAGAGAATTGTAGAAAACAAGTGTTATTCGTGATAAGAAAAATTAATACATCGCTTAAGATCATTGATTGCATAGTTAGTGTCTCAACAAAGAGTGAAATGATAATTTTCAAGTATCATCTTCCATGCTTGTAGCAAATAAAAAAAGAGATTTTAAGATTTATTTACTTTATCGCTCCATATCAAGTGGTAGGGAGAAATAAAAAAAGGTTAATTAATTTTCCCTCCTCCTCTTCAGATTTAAATTCTTAACTGAAGATGGCGAAGTTATGAGGCTAGCGGTTTTGATATTTTAACTTATCCGTTAAACTGATGTACTTATTGAAGAAAAATATACCTGAGGATCTTTACAGAAGCGATTAAAAAAATAAGGGCAAAGGGTTATATTTCTATGTAAAAATATTTTAAACAGTTTTATAGGTGATTGAAATTTGATTATATTTCATTGCTTTCCTTTTCGAACACAATTTTCAAGTTTGAGGTGTTTTTTTACAAGCATAGAGGGGTGAAGGGTATTTAAAATACATTCATGAGCTTAACAAATGCATGGAAGTTGTGGTTTTACAAAATAATTAGAACTATGAATGAGTAGACTAAAAGTATGAAATTCTCTCTATTTATTTGATATTAAAATTACAGAATTATGAAATATGCATAAGAAAAACAACACCATTTACTTTTTTCCCGCGAATACGACCAATCGACTACCACATCGCTGAAAATAAAAAAACACAGCGTTTATATAAATAAGAGGTGGGTTGCGTATGATGCCACCGCAACCATTTAATGAAAAAAAGTTTTGGAAGTTAAATATGATTTAAAGCAGTGCTTCTCCTCTCTATACAATAACAATGTATTTAATTCAATTATACTATACTTTGACGCTAAAGCTGCAATATGACTTTCACCTCTTACGTGCAACTGGCGTATATAAACGTCTCGCTCAGCCAAAGTGTTGATTGTCCTGGACGTATATATACGTCTTTACGAAATACGATCTTTTTTCTGCATTGCTATCCATAAAATTATTCCGAAGGTTTTGAAAATCAATAAAAAGATCTTGAAAGTGTTTGCGAAGGATTTACTTATTTCACAGGATTTGCTTACTATTCTTTTTCTCTCCTCCCCCCCAATACACACGCGCATGTGCGAAAAGTGGTGGCATTGGGAAGCGATTCACGTAATTTTTAGTCAGCAGTTAAGGGTACAAATTATTAATTATTGAATATAGTCTTATATATGATAAGCTCATGGAGTTAATGGTAATTATTAAACTTTCTCGTAGTAATGTTAAGTTAATTATAAAATACATTGTGCAGCACTGATGCATTTATAAGTGTATTATGAGGGGTGTAAATTAAATAATGAGACTGATTTTTTCACTTGTTTATTCCAATAAACTTACAATTCAACATTGTCTCCTTCAAAAGAACTGCCTTCTGAAGCCACACAGCGCTGGAGACGTTTCTTCCACTCCTCATAGCACTGGTGGAAATCTGATATTGGAATAACCTTCAGCTGGTCGGTTACAGCCGTTTGAATGTTTTCCAGTGTCCCAAAATGATGTCCCTTGGGGTGATTCTTCAATTTCGGAAAGAGGAAAAAGTCACAAGGACTCAAGTCGGGCGAATAAGGGGGATGAGAAGCAACAGGAATGTTCTTACCGGCCAAGAAATGGTTCACCGAGAAAGGGTTTTCGGAACCATTTTGGCGCAGATCTTTCTCATCTTCAATTCATTGGTCAAAATCTGATGAACGGTGGTGTGATTCAAATTCAACTCTTCCCCAATCATTCTGATTGTCAAGCGACGATCTGAACGCACAAGATCCCGGACTCTAACGTCATTTTCAGCGGTTTTTGAAACTGAGGGCCTTCCGCTGCGAGGCTCATCTTCAATTGACTCTCTTCCTCCTGAAAATGCCTTAAACGACCGGAAAACCTGGGCCCTTGACAAAACACTGTCTCCGTAGGCTTGCTGAAGTTTTGCAAATGTTTCCGTTGCGCTGTGTCCAAGTCTGAAGCAAAACTTGATAGCACATCGTTGCTCGTTGTCACTCATTTCAGAACACACAAACAAAATTCACTAAACAAATAATTACAGACAATCAACTTGACTCAGTGACTTCAAACTCATACTGATGACGCATCACATGTTTACCTACCTCCTCTCCATGTCCCACTTTACCAGTGTTGCCAGATCAAACACTACGCTACCAGTCTCATTACTTAATTTACATACCTCGTTATCAGTGTAAATGAGCATTTTATTTTTTATGGTTTCAGAATGCATTTTGTTTGTTTACATTCAGTAAATTAATAATTTTTAATAACCTTTTGTTTTCGACTTTTTTAATATGCTCGCACCTCCCTTGTAGAGTTATAATGCCCCCTAGGGGGCGCATCCAACAGTTTAAGAAAAGCTGATTTAAAATAAGACTCAGAAATCTCAGACATAAAAATTCAATAAAAAATAATTTATTACGACCAAACATAACAAACGTTACAACATATATTCAATAAATAACACGCATTAAATTCTGTACAAGAATATAGAGGCGAAAGCTCTATACGCATCGTATTTAAAGAGAACATTTCATAAAATGAGATGCAGGTATAAATTATTAGGAAGTATACTGAAGAAATTTGTCTATTGTTTCTTTGATAGCTGGATATATAAATAGTAGAATAGATTAGAATCCAAATAGAACTTGTTCAGTGATAGAAGCTAAAGAAAAACAAAATAATATTATTTACATAATTTATGAAACATGCAAAACACATATTACTAAACTTTTCCAGTATAGTATATATATATATATATATATATATATATATATATATATATATATATAATGTTTTAATATAAATTCAATAATACTTAATGATGATATTCAATGAATATGATGTTAGCTTGTTAAGCAGCATATATATATATATATATATATATATATATATATATATATATATATATATATATATATATATATATACTTTTAGTTAGCATCTTGTACCTTTTTAGGTAAGTTAAATAAACTTCTCCATTTTTCCTAAACAATGTTAGGAGAGATTGTTAATGAATTCAAAATTATCAATAATTGAATTTAAATTAAGTTCTGCGAATGTTATCAAATTAAGTGTACTTACATATATAAACATCTAAATTTATATATTTTTTTTAAATTTGAGAGTTCACGTTTTTTTAATCCAGTATAAATATTTCTGTACTTATTCCTTCTTGATCTAACACATTAAAATATTTCCATCAACAAAAAAAATGCTTATTTAAACATAAATACGTAAAATAAGCAATTACTTTTAGGCTATAAATAAGAATATTATAGAATTCTCACACAAAATATAAAATCAAATTTAAATTACTAAAATGAGTAATTTAGATGGAACCTTTCAATAAGTACTTCCCTTTAGAGTTTTACAATGTGAAACAAATATATTTCTTAATGTGATACTTATTTTAAACTTTTAATTTAAAAGAGAAAATTAAATTTTTCTGTAATCCTAACGATTTTTAACTTTGTTACATGTATTGTGTTAAACCATTGTAAAATAATGTTATTAGGGCAAAATGTGTCTGACTGAATGATTTTTCTAAAATAAACACTTACAAAAAGAAGAAATTAATAAAGAACTATCATTGGATTAGTATTTAGGGTAGGCGGGGACAGCGTATCGTGGAGCTTGATAGAGAGGTCGGGGGACGGCGTAGGCCTTGGGGGCATCGACAACGATGGGGCTGGCGTGGAGGAGAACGTTAGCGGGGTTCTGGCTTTCGGTTCCGGGCTCGTTGGTCTTGATGTCGGCTCTGTATCCGTGTTCGTCGGCGACGTATTCAACTACTCGTTCGATTCCTTGAAGATCCTGTGAGAAAAGAATTATAAAATAAAATAAGAAGCCATATCTTAGAAGCATTTAATTAATTCTTTATTAATGGCACAGTTAGAAGTAGCACGAGGGATACTGGTATCGAACCCTAAAACTTTGAACTACGATCAGGGAGAGAGGTTCACAAAATTTTTTAAAAGAATAAAGATTTGTTCGTGTGTGTGACATATTTTAGGTCTTTTTAACTGATATTTTATTCAAATTTCCATAAAGACTGGTTCTTCAACATGATTTCACACATGAGTAGAAATAAATCTCACTAAGCAATAGAAAAAAGGATTATATTCAAATAATTTATAATCAAAAATGAAACTAACGACACATATGTATTCAAATTTCATAATTTTCAGTTTATGAAAGTAAAATAAAGCTTGAAAATTTTGTAATATCAACGAAAAAAATGCTTTTATTTTCGTCTGTAAGCAATGAGTAAATCCTTGCGTAATGCAATTCGTCCATTGCAACAACATTGGTAGATGGCGTGATATACAGCCAATATTGGAAAACTCACTCACGTTCAGACTCAACAACCTTGTTCCCGCATACGCTAGAAGAAATTTGAATTTTTTTTTATCTGACAAAATAGGTCGAAGGTATAAAACATTAAAGGACCGCATATGATATCTTAAATATTTTGAAATGATATTTTATATCTTTTTTAGTGAGTGAGTGAGTGAGTTAATATTAACGTCGCACTGTTCAGCTACACGAGGGCTTTTGGCGACGGACCACGTAATTTTGAACCATGGTCAAGTGACGTGGACGACAATTTTATATCTTAGATAAAACACGTTATTCACGTAGGAATCAAATGGTCTGTCTTTAGGTGATGTGTCTCTGGCCAACACAGAGATAAACACAACCAATTTCAACTCATAGTATTGAACCATATTCGAAAGACAAAGTCGACATTTAAGATAGCACCCTATCTTTTACACCCAAGCCGGGGACAGGATTTCGTGGATCTATAGAAATAACACGCATCTTATCCTTTATACAATATTTCTCTTGTAAAATCAGAGCTCAACTTTTAAATATTGCCGGCAGCTAACTCGTGACTATAACCATTTCATTTATGAAATACTTTTTATATAACAAGTAATATAAAAAAATTAAGTCAATTTCTACTTAGATCAACAAAGAAAAATTTTATAATTTTAGCTGCCTTTTATTAAATAGTTACAATTAATATAAATCTGTATATACATATCAGAGAATTACAGCATTAAGTGGTAATTCATTTTTATTAATTATCATTAAAGTATCCTATTGTCATCCAAAACAATCATGTATGTAAAATTTAAGTTCAACTGAATGCTTTAAAACGTGAGAAAATAACCTTTTCAAGTTTTGACACAAGTCGCCAATGTGGCTGTAATTGTAATTCTTTAAATAATTAAATTTAATCAATTAATTTTTTATTAATTATAATTAAATTATTGTATTGTCATCTAAATTAATCATGTATATAAAATTTCAGCTCAATTTAGCGCTTTAAAATGTATTTTACTAACGACTGAAAATTCCACCAAGATAAATAATCAAATATATAGAGAGGGTGTGAGCTAATAGTAGGAATTGAAAAAACTACTATTTTTTGAGAATGTTGTGGAATAACTTCTGCTATGGTTATCATTTTTAAAAATAAGATATATTTTTTCATTTATAAAAATATTCGCTTCTTACCTTGTATCCATAGCTGCCTTGGACTCGTCCTTGACCATCTCCATTTTCCTTTCGGAAGGTGGTGGTTCCGTAGTTATCGTTGGTCTCATATCCGAAGTTGAAGGGTTGAGGCTGAAAGAAATAAGTAGCAGCATCAAATATACTGAAGTAGAAAAGAGCAGAAACATGCAAAATTAAATTTAATGAACTTTTTATATAGAAATGCAAACCTTGATACAATTATATTTTCAGCCAAAAGCGAAATGACAAGTGCAACGGGATCCGCACAATCCCCCAGCGCAGTACTTCTCAAACTATCAATATTTGCTGTTCAAATCGCGATTGTACTCAATTATAATTTTCACCGCTCTATCCTTCCATATAAATAACAATGTAGAAATTCAATAATACTATACTTTGACGCTATAGCTACAATACGACAAGAACCTCTTAAAGCTGCATTCATACCAAGGCTGCCTGCGTTGAGAGTCTAACCAATCAGAGACTTCGTCTCGGACGAGATGAAGTCTCTAATTGGCTATACTGGTAATTATTAAACTTATTCATGACTTGGTTCTGTTAAATTAATTATAAAATAAACATTGGGCAATACTGATACATTTGTGAGTGTATCATATCAGGGTAAATGTGTATTTTATATTTTATTATGCCAGAATGCATTTTGTTTGCGTACTTTCAGTAAATTAATACGTTTTTTAAATAATATTTTGTTTTCCACTTTTTCATAAGCTCGCGTCCCCCTCGTAGATTTATCACTCCCCACTAGGCTTGCGCTCCCCACAGATTGAAAACGATGCCCTATCGAACTCAGACAGAGACTTGAAATCTAATTCTAATCCTAAAGCTAGCAGCAGCTAGGCTGTTTAAAAATATTCATGTAACGCGACACTTATTCCTGTTTGATATTTGTTTAGTGTTGTGGATATGCGTAAATAAATATTAATGCATACTAGTTAGTCGTGTCATCATTGTTGCACATGAAATATTTAAATTATCTAGAAATAATTTTTTTTTTAAATTTCTGTACAAAAAAATATAGCGGAAATTACGTACCATCCATTAAAATGAAGAAGTAACTGTGTTCTTAAAAAAATTACGTTAAAAGACATTTAAAGACTAAAAATAAAAATTAATCTACAATTAAATTTATTTCAGTTACGCTTTACAAAAAACGAGGTTAAAAATCTATTTAATTCTTTAATACTCTAATTAAAATTCGTATGAAATTTTATATAAAAAGTTTCAAAAAGATTTATTTATATTAAATATATTAGTGTAATGTGTACTAAATATATGAATTATCTCATTCACAATAGATATTATTTAAAATTTCAATTTAAAATAGGGTTTAGATATTATATTTCTTGTGGGATTATGAATACGTATTACTATAAGAATTTTTAAAATTATTTTTTATTCTATATGAATACATTGAAGCTTCATTTTCCTCTAATCTATTTATTAATAATGCATACTAAAAGACGTTTATTAAAATATGAATAATTTATTGAACAATTAAATTATTGCCATGAAATTTAAATCATTAATAATATTCATTACACTTAAAAATTTTACATAAAAATTTCATTTTAGAATATTCTCTGTAGTATTAAATTCTCTATAATCTAGTGTACTAACTACTACAAGTTTACAATTTATCCTTCTTCAATTTGAAATTTCTTTTTCATTTTCTATATATATATATATATATATATATATGTTCTGAATTTCTTCAAATTAATACATGTACATTTTATTACAGAATTGTATCAATAAATTATCTTATATATTCATTAAAAATATTTTTAAAAAACTTCTTGAATGTTGTAATATATCTGTTAAACTCATAAAAATGTATTGGAAAACAGTATTCCAAATGAAATGTCAGGATAATATTTCGAGTGAAAGTTAAGAGGTTTTAAAATCAATATTTGAAAATATTCCTTTGCATTCATTTTTTTAAAAAAAATATTTTTAGAACTTTTTTAGTAAAACAACATAAGAAATGCTGAGAATATAATGTATATATTATACTCATATAAGTAACATAACAAGTATTAAAAATTTTTGCATTTAATTTTCAAACTTTTGATTTTAGGTTAATATGCCTAAATTAATAAAAATGAAACCCTGATTTTTCCTTTCGTTACTCCAATCAGGTATTTTTAATTTTTTGTATCGCAATCTTTGTAATAAACGTATTTTTTGTTTAATGAGAATCAATATTAATTTAAAAATAAATTTGTAAATCGACTGCAGTATTAAAAACTGGAAAGTATTAATAACTGATTTTCATTTTTTGGGTATACTTTTGCTTGACGTTGATTTATTACACTTTACGACTGAAAAAGTGATTATGCTGAAAAATGGAATATACATGTTCATATTATGCTTAAATTTAATTTTATTATTTTTAAATTTTTATCAGCAATTCATTCATGATTTGTACTGAGAAATAAATACTATTAAATAATCATTTGTTGAATTAATTTTATATTTGCCGTATAAATCGTTTGGCACTGATAAACTTTAATTTAAAATTAAATTCGTATAAAAATATAAATTGTTTGCTACAAAGTTTAACTCATAACTGTTTCTGTAACTGATTAAAAATGGAATTTATAAAAGAAGAATATTGTTCTGTGTAAATGTATCTTTCAGAGTTTATAATAGGGTTGGGTAAACTGTATTTTTGGCAATAATGTTTGCAAAATAAAGATGTTGAATAAGGCTGATGTATAAGTATTTGATGCAAGAAAGTTTTTGAAGTATTGAAAACCTACATATCATTTAATTTTACTTTAAAATATAATTAGAAAAAGAATACATATATAGACATATTGCTTTACTTTTTTTTTAATTTGGGATAAATGTTTCTCAATAAAAATAAATATTAAAAAAGAGAACTTACAGCATATTTCTCTTCATATCCATAAGCAGGGGCTCTGTAAGGAAGGGCCAGGGATACAGCTACAAGAGCTGCGACGAGGATAACCTACAAATATTATACAAATTCTGAATAGTAATTCCTGAAAATTTGTAGCGTAAAAATGTACAGTTTTTTCTTATGGGTAATTATACTTGTTCAAAAACATGCATCGAAGAAAAATTTTAGGCAGAGAAATTTTAAAGTGAATTTTTATTAAATAATTTTTAAGTATTCAATTTATTTGAAATAATTGTTGCATAGAATATACTCCAAAGATTTTTTTTCTTTTGCATGCTAAGATTATTTTTTCAATACTCTGGTTTGATTTTAATTATCACTTTACTTCAAAGCGAAATAATTTTTTTTTTCAAAAATTTTACTTCGTTGAACATTTTAAATGAAAATTATTTGAAGAATATATTTATATATTTCGGCAATATTCAGAACATGGAACTTCTGCAAAAATTCATTCCTTAAATTAAATTTTCTATCAAAAAGTGATTTTATTAGCGCAATTTTTAGCATTGTGTGTTTCAATGCATATAAAATTTGACTGAAATCAGCAATAGAGGAATAGAATATATTCTTGCTCAAAATAATTATGATCTTTTAAATTAGTAATTTTTTCATATAACATAATTGAAAAAAGTAAATCAATGTATCATATATCTTAGAATACTCCAATAATGGTACTCAATATTTTATTAATGTAAAAAAAAATTTATCCTAAGTTTTTCTTATTTTACTTAAAATATTGGCAATAAAACATTCGATTGAAGTTTTAATAGACAGGAACTATATCAATATTTCTTAAATTCTAAACTTTCAAATTAAATTTGAGTTATTTCTTTATGTATAAATGAAAAGTTTTTTTAAAACTTTTTAACTGAATTTGATATTGAATATGTGTGATTATTGAATCTTCGATAATAGGGAAAACACTCGAAAACACCATCTCTAATAAATCTCTGCAATTCAAACTAAGAGATAATTAACAGAATTTAATTTCTTTCCAAGAAACCCTTTAACGTTTTTAGTCAACTATTTTTCTAAAGCAATAACAGAGACGAGAAGTTCTGAATAGAAACATACCTTAGCGATCATGGCTAGATAAGTTTCAACAGAGCTTGAAATCACAATCGAAGCAAGAGAACTCTAATAATGAGTGTGAAGTTACGAGACACCAGTAAATCTTTATATACCTAATAAACTCAGTAAACAAATAAAAAAGTGTTTAATTAAAATATTTAAATGAAACATTTGAGTTCAAACCACCGCCTTAACTAATAAAATAAAAATTAAAAACCAGTATCGACACGGAGGAATGCCGCTTCAAGTTTGGAATCCAATTTCTTTCCTTACATTATGACACTGTAATGTCATGGTCGGGTCAGCCACCACAGTTTGCATTTTTGATCAATAGTTAACGATAATTATTCAAGTTGACCACGCCCAGCCCTTAAGGATGCTTCTTCAAAAAAATCTTTCGTCGTGCTATTCTCGCTAACCATCATCCGCCACAGAGCCCGAGCATCAATATAGTAGGGGGGGGGGCGTTTCAGTTAATAACTGGGCGTTTGTCGTTCATGATATGCTTAAAGCACTGCGGTACAACGACGAGACTTTACGTCAGAATTATCTTCTTTCACGGACCAGGGCCGGCTCTAGCAGTTTTGCCACCTCGGACGAAAATGTAAATTGCCTCCCCCTCTCTCTAAAGCAAAAATATTTTATTAAAAAGGATGAATTGTTCACATGGATACACGCATATAAAACTGGAATAATTCTTGCGAACAAAAAGTCAGCATACATAAAAATATTACATATACTAGCCGTTACTCACCAGCTTCTCTGGATATTTCATGATGTTGTATAAATATATACTGTATAAATATACACTGTATAAATATGTACTGTATAAATATGTAATGTATAAATATATACTGTTTAAATATATACTGTATGAATATATACTGTATAAATATATACTGTATAAATATATACTGTGTATAAATATATACTGTATAAATATATACTGTTTAAATATATACTGTATAAATATATACTGTATAAATATATACTGTGTATAAATACATACTGTACAAATATATACTGTATAAATATATACTGTATAAATGTATACTGTATAAATATGTACTGTATAAATATGTACTGTATGAATATATACTGTATAAATATACATTGTATAAATATATACTGTATAAATATATACTGTTTAAATATATACTGTATAAATATACACTGTAAAAATATATACTGTATAAATATATACTGTATAAATATACACTGTATAAATATATACTGTATAAATATGTAATGTATAAATATGTAATGTTTAAATATATACTGTATAAATATATACTGTATAAATATATACTGTTTAAATATATACTGTATAAATATATACTGCATAAATATACACTGTATAAATATATACTGCTTAAATATATACTGTATAAATATACACTGTATAAATATATACTGTATAAATATATACTGTATAAATATGTACTGTATAAATATGTAATGTATAAATATATACTGTTTAAATATATACTGTATAAATATATACTGTATAAATATATACTGTATAAATATATACTGTATAAATATATACTGAATATATATATATACTGTGTATAAATATATACTGTATAAATATATACTGTATAAATATATACTGTATAAATATATACTGTATAAATATATACTGTATAAATATATACTGTATAAATATATACTGTATAAATATATACTGTATAAATATATACTGTATATAAATATATACTGTATACATTTATAAATTATTCATATCTAAGTCGTAGCACATCAAGAATTCGATTGTGTTGAAAAATATACTTATACCTGTAACTCTCGCCTCTTGATGTGAAAAGGACAGAATTTCTAATTAATAATTTTTAATAATCTCTAAAATTTAAGCAGAATGATCTTTTGTGCGCTCTCGTAACCCAATAACCAAATGGATTTCCGCAAAACCAATTTTAAGTGGATCTCTTCTCCGTAAAATAAACATGCGTGTGCCAAGTTTCAAGTCTAAATCTAATAGAGAAAAAACGGAATTTTTTCCAATTGATTTCCAAAAGAACCGTTCTTAGCGAATTTCAATTCAACAACAAAAAAAAACATGCAAACCAAATTTCATTACTGTAGTCTTAACAATTCAAAAACAGGGAGGGGAAATCAATACGCCTCAGTAATCCCCACTCCCTCCAGGAGTCGATTTCCATAAATTCCTTTTCACTGGATCTCTATTCAACAAAATAATCATGCTTAACAAATTTCAAGTATCTGGATCTAGCAATTCAAAAACAGAAATTTTTAGTGCTCTCCTTGACTCCTCGTAACCCCTCTTGCAGGTCAATTTTCGCAAAGTTCTTTGTTAGAGGAATATTCCGTGAGAGGATCATGCCTACCAATTTTCAAATAGTTAGGTCTAATAGTTTAAAAATGGAACTATTTATCTATTACGCCCTTTTACCCCCAAAATGCTCCTTGGGGGTCGATTTTACGAAACCTATTTTTTAGTGGTTTTTTACTTAATGAAAGAAATCTGCTTACTAACTTTCAAGACTGTACGTCTAATAATTTATAAATTGAAATAATTATCTATAACGCCTCTTGGGGGTCTATTTTCAAAAAATCTGTTCTTATTGGATGTCTACTCTATGAAAGGAACATGCCTACTTACAAGTTTGTAGGTTTAATAGTTACAGAGATATCGTAATGAGTGAGTGGGTCACTTTTCTCTGTTTAAAGGGTGTTTTTTTAGAGGTATAGAACTTTAAATTGCAATAAAACAACGATGTATTATTCGATTGGCATGAATTTTTTTATTCGATAGATAATCTTGTGGAATTACATTTTAAATATGATTTCTGACATATGACTGCCATGGCTGGCTCGGATGTAGTCCAATCTGGACGTCCAATTTTCGATGACTTTTTCCAACATTTGTGGCCGTATATCGGCAATAACACGGAGAATGTTGTCTTCCATATGGTCAAGCGTTTGTGGCTTATCCGCATAGACCAATGACTTTACATAGCCCCACAGAAAATAGTCTAGCGGTGTTAAATCACAAGATCTTGGAGGCCAATTCGCAGGTCCAAAACGTGAAATTAGGCGGTCACCAAACGTGTCTTTCAATAAATCGATTGTGGCACGAGCTTTGTGACATGTTGCGCCGTCTTGTTGGAACCACAGCTCCTGGACATCATGATTGTTCAATTCAGGAATGAAAAAGTTAATTCTCATGGCTCTATACCGATCACCATTGTAATCATGGCTCTATACCGATCACCATTGACTGTAACGTTGTGGCCTTCATCGTTTTTGAAAAAGGATTCCACCAGCGCATAAAGCGCACCAAACAGTCAGTTTTTCTAGATGTAACGGTGTTTCGACATTCACTTGTGGATTAGCTTCACTCCAAATGCGGCAGTTTTGTTTGTTGGCGTAGCCATTCAACCAGAAGTGCGCTTCATCACTAAAGAAAATTCGCTTATGAAAATCGGGAACAACGGCAATCTCGTTTTGGGCCCATTCGACGAATCTACGCCTTGCTTGATGATCGTTTTGATGAATTGCCAAACCAAACTGAGGATAAATCACTTGACAGCTGTTAAATCGGTCTCCATCTTGGAAAGTAATGCCAACTTAAACTTCTATACCTGAAAAAAAAACACTCTTTATATATATATATATTATTTTATGTCAAATACTACAAAGCAATTCGAAATTAAGGACACAATCACGTGTTATTAATTCAAGCGAATAAAATGTAGAAGAAGGAACCCGCATTTCTCTCTCTCAGCATGCCAATTATTTCTAAAAAGAGTCTATTGATGGTGGAAATCACAAACGTTTATTTTACCAACTACACTCAAGACTAAACTAAAATATCTCCTGTGAATCTCTATCTATAAAAACTTTGATTGTCCCACGTCCCTTTTTGGATAGCTGACACCGGACGCCGTATGTGTGAAAGAAATATCCGTAGTAACCCCACTGCGGGATGGGGTAATGTTACCAGTGAAAGATGTGTAAACTTATCAAATTTTCGATTGAATGTATAATCCCTCTTTGAACTCTTATATTGTATTTCCCCATAAAAGAAAACTGACACTAAACATATAGAGTACAAAATAAGGAAGTTGTTGTTGTTATGTTGTTAGTGATGCCACCTGATCGAGGTGCACGAAATTCATCACGGCAAAGGGCTAAGTGACGCCTGTCGTTTTCCGTAGCTTTGAGCATTTTTCAGGTGACAGTACGATTTGGCTCGGTTCCACCTCAATCTTGAGGGAGAACACCTGGGGGTGGTCAGAGACCTACCACCTCTCTACCCTTTCCACCAACCACACGAGAGGACTTGCGTCTCTACAGCTATTTAGAGTACCCCCATGCTGCAAAGGCACTATACATTTACAAACATCCATGTCTTTTCCGGGATTCGAACCCAGTCCCTACGGCACCGCAGTCAGTGTCGCTAACCTCTATACCGGTTGGGTGACAATAAGGAAGTAACACACAATAAATGAAATACCAAATTCACACCCAAAATTACTTCAGAATATACATCAAATTTGTTTGTAACAAAAAATATTTTTCTTTTCAAATTAAAACTAAATGTTCCCTTTAAAGTTCACAGATTTCTATGAACACCATCTCTTGATCAATCTGATCAACATAACTCGTCATTTTAAAATTATATGGCAAGATATTTCGAAATATATCCGTTAAATTTAAGAGGATGGAAAATAGCTTCCATCAGAACAAGGAATAGGCCAACGCAGTATTGAGATTCGTGCTTTTTTACAGTTCTATTTCTTGAATAAAACATTCCGAATTCATGATATCGATTGACTTTTCATCGGCAATAGGTATACAGGGGCATTTTTTTACGCTGCCACTATTCATAGCCACTAGTAGTTCTATCAAATAACCACAAGGACACCAAACTTTGTCTGAAGATTAATGTCATCGAAAGTAAGATTCCTTGAACAAAAAGTTAGTTTAAAAAACCATTATTGGGGGTATTCAAGGCTTTCCAAACCGAGAATCAGCGTAAAACACGAGTGTGAAATCAAAATCCAAATTTAATGCTTCATATGCGGCAACAGTACCAGTAATTTGGACTATAAAAATGTATAGGCAGCTTCGAAGAATAGTGTTAGACATCTTAAGACTAATCGACAGAGACATCTTAAGACTAATCGAGGCCCTGCGCCCCTACTCAAAAGTTGGCCCAGGGCTCCTACACACATGTAGGCCCCACCTTTGACTCTTAAAGGTAAACTGCCCATAGCATACGTTGTCAAATATTCTTACAAACAATAACCCGAAACAAATGTATATTACTATTACTTACAATCGCTTAAGCCGACTCGATCGACTGCCGCTTTTTGAGTGAATGAGTGTATGGTGGTAGGTCTAGACTTACAACATATGCGATGGTCATCACATGCATCCAGTTAACATATCGTTTGAAATTCTGAGCTTTTACAACCGGAAATAACATTTGACTTTTGAAATTATTTGAATTATGATCTTAAGGCTGAATAAAGAACGAGACCAGGTCCCCATTGAGGCCAAGGCTCTGGGCCCAGGTTAAGTTTGCTCATTTCTTAAGACGTCCCTGTACTCAGATGAAGTGATCCTACTCAAGTGAATGTGCGACACTCGTAATACTAGAACGCGCATTATTGGTAAAGTTGTATATTGTCTTAATCATCCACAACTCCTTGCGAGCTTAGAATTCGACAGAAGCTACGTAAGAAGTCTTTATCGTTTATGGTATCCGACTACGTTCGGAACCGTGATTTTTTAAAAAGTTGTCAAATTTTGTCAAAATATTGTACTTAAATATTTTTTATTGTATAATACTATTCTTAAAACAATTTTATATACGTTTTCTAATCTAAGTGTCACTAAGTATCATAAATATTATCCATTTATACGTTTTTTGCAAAATCACGGTTTCAGACGTAGTCTGATACCCTAAAGTTTTGAAACGAATGTAGAAACAGGCAATGTGCCTTCAGAGCACCTCGCGTAATAACAGATACACATATCAGAGACAGTGTGGAACAATCCTTGAGACATGTTGGATACTGATGTAGGAATTAATTAACAGGAAATGTGTGTGTGCGATGTGAGAATACCGATCACACATATTGAATGGATGTGGTCGAATGCTTCGCTGTAGAAGTGAATGCAGGGAAAAAATATTTATATTGTTACATTATAATAACAATAATAATAATATACCGTAAAATCCGGCGTATAATGTACACCGGTGTATAACGTGCACCTATTCTTTAAAGCTGTATTTTTTTATTTTTAGGTAAATTCGCCCCCTTTTCTACGAAAAAGCCTGAAATGTGCGAGTGATATTCTAAAATGTTTTGAAGCCATTTACTGAACGTATTATACCAAGATATTAAATTAGTATACTTCTACAATTACAACCCTTTAAATTCAGTTTTCATGTCGTTTCTTTTAAATAAACAATGTTTAAATCTATGTAGAAGTCTACTTTTTTTATGCTCAACTCTTTTTTTAATTCTTGAAGCTATCATTTTTATACTCGGCGTATAACGCGAACCCGTAAATTTCGATCTTATTTTTTATGTTAAAATTGCGCGTTATTCGCCGGATTTTACGGTACATTCAGAAAACCGGGGCATCACACATTCACATTAAAAAAAAAGATTTTTCAATTTCAGTAAAAAAAATAATGCATATTTTTCTGAATCTAGAAATTTAAAACGCTCTCTTGTATGTTCTTTGACAAAATAATCTTAAAATTTGAAAAAAGTTATTGACAAAAATGTAAACAAACGCTTACAACTATTTAGTTTTTTCTCTTTTTCTCCACAGCAAAAATTTTTGCTCTTAGGGATACTTTTAACAAAAACTATTACACTATAGGATTCCAGATATTTTATACTCCTATACAAGATACCTGTGCATATAATGAACCTGTTTTTTAATTGAAATAGTACATAGTTTTTTTTAAAAAAAAATGTATGTGTAAAAGGAAAAAATAAATAAAAAATTATCAAAATATTACAAAGTTTTATAATTTTTTAAAGGAAACTATCTTAATATTTTACTAAAAAAATAGATTCACTATATTTTCTATACTATTTTACATATGTAAAAAATATTTTACATATTTAAAAGATACTTTTTTTAAAAAAAATGGTACACCTAAACATAAGCATGTATTATATGAAATCTCAAAAATTACGTCCAACTTAAATAAAACAGAAAAAAAAATTTTAACTAAAAAAATTATTTTTGTTTTTTTACAGAATGATTAAAATATCTTTATTATATATAAGATCACAAAAAAATCTAAGTTCTATTAGGAATTCTTAAAAGATACAAAGAGTCATTTTTGGCATTCTACTCTTTCGAGCACGTCCTGTTACCCTTAATTACAATATAACAATTATTTTATATGTATTTTTTCTTTGTGACTTTTTTTACATTGTATAGCACCATAAATATTTCTATCATCGACTTTGAAACTATATTTTTATAGAATTCTTCTGTTCCATGTCATCACTCGACCCCATACCAAGTTGGTGCTACTGCAGTTGTTATATCGAGCTACAGGTTGTTCTGAATAGTGTTAGTTTAAAAGAAAAACACCCCGTATATAACACATATGACTCTCTTCTTATACGATCAACTCCTTCTTGGTCAATTGCTATTTATGTTATAGAGTGTATGTTCCAAAAAAAAATAGTAAAAATATTTTTTTTATATTTCCTGTTGTGTGTTTGGTTTTCTTATAAATTATTCATTAGAAAATGGTAGCATTCAATATCCATTCAAGTTCGCAAACTTCTAACTCAAACAAAAACAGTTCAAATTTGGGCTCCCTCAAACACCAGTCGTAAGGATAAATTGATCATCATACTGCAGTTAAATTGAACTGAGTGTCGAAATGATGTAGTTTGGAAGTTAGGAGAATGATGTATCAGCTCGAGTATCTTACCTCTTTAAATTGCCGTTATTTAGAGTTTAGAGTTTTACCTCCAATGAGTCAAATGTAACTTACATTATGACACAAACTCAAACAAACAGCAAATTAAATCAAAATTCATTATAACTACTTTCTAAATAGATGGCAACATTACTTAATTAAATATAGTTTTAAGAAATTCTTATTTACCTTTAATTTCGGAATTGTTGTTAGATTATAGCCATTGTCCTCCATTATCATACTAAAAAAGCAGTCAGTTCTAATAAAATAATTTAATAACTTGATGACGCTTTACCAGTGTACATGTTTTGACTTCAGTTGATTTGCAAGAATGTTTTAATAACATAGAATTAATTACATGTAAATATTCTATTTCACAGAGTAGAAAATGCTTTCACTAAGTATTACTTAGAGAATTATTGAAAATGAGTGTTATTAGTTAAGAAAAATTAATATTTCACTTAGGATCATTGATCACATCGTTAGTGTCCCTGCTAAGAGTAAAATGATAACTTTTAAGTATCATCTTTCAAGCTTGTAGCTAATAAAAAAGAAATTTTAAGATTTATTTACTTTGGCGCTCAATATCAAGAGGTAGAGAGAAATTTTTTGAAAAAAGGTTAATTAATTTCCCCTCCTCCTCTTCAGATTTTAATTCTTAACTGAAAATGGCGAAGTTATGAAACTGGCGATTTTGATGTTTTAACTTATCCGTTAAATTGATGTACTTATTGAAGAAAAATATACCTGAGGATATTTACAGTAGGGAGAACGTTTAAAAAAATTTGGGCCAAGGCGCATATTTCTATGTAAGAATATTTTAATCAGGTTTACAAGGGAAAGAAAATTGATTCTATTTTGTTGCTTTCCCCCTCCAATATAATTCTTTTGTAAGCTTGAAAGCGTTTTATTATAAGTATAGAAGGTGAAGGATATTAAAATACATCACGAGCTTAATACATGCATGCCAGTTGTCGCATTATAAAACAACCGGAGCTATACAATATTAAATTATCTTGATGTATATTTGATATTAAAACTGATATAAATAGGTTTCAAATGAACAAATTAGTCTAAAAAGCACTAAATTTATATACCATATATATTCTGCCGCATAATGCGCACCAGTATATAACACGCACCTATTTTTTTGAGCGGCATTTTTAAAACTTTTTGGTATACTCTTCGTATAACGTGCATCTTTTTTTTAAGAAGATACCTGAAAAGTACTTCTGCAGTTCCGTTATTTTTTGAAGTCTAGATATAGTGTGTGAAGGTATATTAAAAGGCACGGGATGTGAAATTAAACCTGATATAACTGAAAAGTCATTAAAAAAATTAGTATATCTAACAATATAGATAGGATGGAAGATTATTGTTTTTTTATTGATTTGGGTGTCAGTGATAGTTAATATGAAACATAATGCCTGTGCCTGAAGTTATTCCGGGAGACGAATAGGACAAAATTTCATGTTATATAATAATGAAAATTCATAAGGTACGTCATTTATTTTAACCAAAAACAGAATTTAGATATATATTCGTCGAAATCTATTTTTTGCTCATCTTCTCTGTATTTTTAAGGCTATCGTTTTTATAGCCAGCATATAACGCGCATGCGTAAATTTCGATGTCATTTTTTGTGTTAAAAGTGTGCCTTATTCTTTGGAAAATGCGGTACACTATCTGGATGGTATATAAAATATTTAGACGCTTGTGCTTATTTATTTCCTCTTTTAATAATGCTCCTTCTAGAGCTTCAACATGAAACTTAGTTTAGTGAACCATATCTCATATAAAACTCTAATCGAATAAAACTACTAATATTAATTAAATGTTTTATTTTTAAGGATAAGTAGAAAATTTTAAACGGAGCAAACTTCTCTGGATTATTTTTCGTTTAATTGTATGGGTATTAAGAGCGAAAAGAACTAATAATAAGTAAGCAATAAAAGTAATAATAATAAGCTTAAATAAACTTAAAATACCTCTTTAAGACATAGCTATATAATTTTCTTTAAAATAATTTCATTTTCACATTATTTGAATCTGTACTTTTTTTTATAAATAATCAATTTTTAGAGAGTATTAATTGCACAAGACAATTCAAGGAAAATGAACTGAAATTATGAAATTATTAGTATGAAATACCTCAATTAAAAAATTTTACATGCACACATTTCACAAAGGAAAAAAACTACATTATATTGTAATGCCTCAGGAATATCCTGTTTTATATATATAACACCTTCCTTTTTATAATTATTATTTTTTTTCTTTTTAAAATAGATTTTTTTTGTCAAAAGGTTTTTTTAGCTTTTTTTATCAAAAAGGAGACGTGGTTGAATTGCCTAATTTATTTGTTTATATTTTTAAATTGCAGTTTTTTCCAACTTCTTCGACATAAAAAAGCCATGTATCAATCGAAAAAGAATAATGCAAGGAATATACCTAAATAAAAATTAAATATGTCACGTGGTTTATTCTTGAGATGCAGAGTCCTCTTAAAGAAAAAAAATCAAAGTATGTGTCAGAGTCTCAAAACAAACGAGAGGTAAAGAATAAAACGCTTATATATAAGTACAAAGAATATATTTTTAAATTTGTGTGCATAAATGTACACAAACTCTTTTACAAAAATAAGAAACACCTGACTTATTCAAAATAATGACATACATTTCTATATAAGGTAATTTTATAATGCTTTAACATTAGAGAGATATAAAACCTCTTATTATATATCTCATATAAAATTATTTTGATTCCACTTTGTTTACATTTTAAAGATGTAATATTCTTTTGAAAAAGTGCATCCCTCAGATTCAGTAAAAAATATATTCGTGAAAAATATCAAACCTTAAACTCAAACCTCAGTGGCGCAACAGCCCATGAGCGCCAGGACCTACTGTGCCCATCCCAGTATACGTGACCATTGGGCGCTAAGGTGCATGAGCAGATGTCCTGATCAGGTGGTCAGTCTGAAGCAAGATCCCTAGTGTTTAAGTCCCCAAGCAAGCTTGGTACACATGTATCGACCCACTGCAGTAGGGATGAAAGGTAATATCAAACTTTACAAAACTATTATATTTTATACTTATCATTTTGTTAATTTTTAAATTATTGGTTGAAATATTTCATAAAATTATATAATTTTCTAAATTAAAGAATTAGTAATGAAAATTTTTGGAAAACCAAAAATATGTGACTACATATTCCTAATTTAAAATAAAGTATAGTGAAAGGAGTGAATCTTAATCATTGAAACCATTCTCAAATGAATTTAATAAAGCTTGCGGTCTTAAATAAGACACATAATAATATTTTTAAATCAATGCAAATATATTTATTTGCTAGATATTATAAGACTAAGTATTTTTAGGAAGATAGCCAGATTTTTCAAAAATTTGAAATATAGATAAGCAATTAAATTATACATTCAAACTTTTTTTTATTGTTGCTCATAAAGTGTTTTCTATACTATGCAATAATCTTATCCCTTCTTTAAGGTCCTTCTCCAATAGCTAGGGTGTTTTTTCTTAGTGCAATCTTACATTACCTTTCTCTCACACACTTAGCTCTTCCTTGCTCTTTCATACACAGTGTGACCATTTAAATCCTTTGTCACCCTAATAATTTATGAATGACAAGAACCATAATCATAAAAGTAGGGTCTAGGTATAGTAAAGTTTTCATGCGCTACTTAAAAAAAGCAGCCTACAGCACCCTCTAGTGGATAAATTTTGAAGCATTCTTATTTCAAAACCAGTACGAGATGCAGAAAAAAAGTCAGTTATAATGTTGTTCGGCATAATCGATTTATTTCAAAAAACATCTTCCGCTCAAAAATGATACAAATGAAAATCATAAAACTCACACCGTATATGTTTGATCGCGTTGAACAAAACTGCACTTTCGAGAAATGAGGTTCATCTATCTGTCATGCTCAAAATAGTGTCCTTCAAAACTATACACATCTGGACATGAGTTTTTCATTTCCGGCAGAATTTTTTTCAAGATGACACTTGACATGTTAGCACAAGCATCCGTAGTACGGTTTTGAAGTTCCAGTAGTATTGAAGGCGGGATTGTATACACTCATTGTCTGATGTATTTTCACAGTAAAATTCCAATAGATTCAGGTCAGTTGACTGCGTAGACCATTCAACGCAACAAACTTACCCGATGACTTGTTGCTGGAATGTGTCTCGAATGTACTGTGTGAAACGTTATACCTTGCTATACCGTGGCTTGCTTGCCGCTATACGTTGAACCATTATGCGGTAGTTTGCCGTCGTATTGGAACCAAACATTCTGGAGGTCACTCATGGCAAATCCTCAAGATCAGAGTTTCCCAAACTTTTTTGTCTCATAGAACCCTTGCCATGTTTTCCTTTTTGGGGTAGACCCCTACATACTTAATATTGTATTTTTGCAAATTCATCATCTTAAATGTGTTTTTGATAGCTGGTATATAAACCTACTTTAAATGAATTAAATTTTTAACTGTAGTGAAGTGAGGTTTAAAAAACTTAAGAAATCAAACACATTTTAATTTTAAGCATTTATTAATTAAAATTATTATTGATAAAATACTTAGTACCTGTTACATAAAATAACTGAGCAACAAATGGATTTTATGGAAGCGATGAATCTAATGCTTTTTAACAAATTTTCAAACTTTGCCATCAATTTTGCTAGGTTGAATCCTAAATCTCCTTACTTAGCTGTTTCCAGTACTTTTATTTTATTTTATTATTTATTTATTTATATTTTTGAAGACTGACAACCACAATGAAGTTCCATTTCACTAGAATATGCACTTAACTTCTTCACGATATTCCATAATTCGAGATAGATATGTTAATATTACAATAAAATATTACGTTAATAAATAACACTCATGTATATAAGGAATATTTATGCCATTCAATGAAACTTAATTAGTTATATGTGAGTCACAATCGTAGACCCCCGTTTACACCTTATGGAACCCCAAATTTTTCTCCTGCTGACGTAGACCCCTTATGTGCCATCGTAGACTCCTGGGGTTCGATATAGATCACTTTTCGAATCACTCCTCTAGATAATCGGATAGTACGCCTTTAAGTATTGGCAAGTATCAGGATTCTGTAAACGTGCCCTCGTAAAACACCGGGGCACAAACAATCGGTTTTTTAAATACTCCTCACCAGAAGTTTATTAACCAGCGTTCTTGGTTATGAACTTCAACAGCACATCTAGGATTATTCAGTGACCATAAATGCGTGTTCTTCTTATTGTGTATAGTATTACGTGGAAAGCATGCATCATCCGTTCATACGATGTCGGTAAGAAATGTTAATTCGAACTCCAGATAGTTCATATTAAAGTTGAACCAATCCTAGCATCTCGGATCATCTCTTGCCATTAGAGCTTGCACAGATGTCGAATACATCTTAAGTCTATTTCTAACATTATTTTACGAAAAGTGTCTTTTTTTACTAAAACGGGAATGCTGAACAACTTACTTTGTAATTGAATTTTTTTAGGTATCAGAACGCTGTCTCCCAAATTTATCCACCAGGGAGCGTTATAAGCAGTTCTTTATGTAGCGTATGTCAATTTTACCATGCCTAGACCTAACTATTATGACTATAACACTTGCCGTTCATAAATTGTTGAGAGGACAACGAATTTTAGAAGACACACTTATATAAAAGAGAAAAGCGACTCACTCCCACACTCATCACAAGATCTCTGAAACTTTTATACCTACACACTTGAAATTTTGTAAGTATGTTCTTTTTGTCATGTATGTATCTGAAAAGAACAGGTTTTGCCGAAACCGTCTTCCTAATGGAGTTTCTAGGGGTTAAAGTGGAGTTGAGGAACTAAGCTTCTCGTTTTTGAACTATTAGCCCTACAGATTTGAAATTTCGCATATATGTCTGCTTTGTTGAGCAGAGTGTTTCTGAGAAGTAATTTTGCGAATATATCGACAATCAAGGTATCTAGAGCATTATAGGTAAAAAAATCGGTTTTTTAACTATTAGGTCTATTGACTTGATATTTGCTAAGCGTGTTTCCTTTTTTGAGTGAGTAAAGATCCTCAAGGAATGAGTTTTGTGGAAATCGACTTTCAAAGAGAGTTATAGGGTGTTTTAGATATTTAAAAAAAATTCGTTTTTGAGCTGTTGGACCGATAGACTTGAAATTTGGCAAGTATGTTTTCTCTGTGCAAAAATTCTTTTGAGGAATATTGACTCGAGGGGGGGGGAGCAAAGAAAAATAGAAAAATATGCTTCCACTTGATAAATTCAAACGATTTTTCAATCAATATGTGAGGTTTATATTACTGTTTTCTCAATGCAACCGAATGGTTAATGTTAAGGCTTAAATATCAATAATTTAAAAAGTATATAATCCTATAACGTCATGAAATACCAGCAAAGCGGGTGGGTAATAGTTAACTTTATTATTAAACATAATAAACAATTCTAAAATGCAACACAAAAATTCATTCGTATAAATTATTATGTTCATTTAATGCAAAAAATGATTGTTTCGATACTAAGTACAATTTAAAGTAAGACTCAGAAATGACTTAAGAAATTTCGATAAAAAACAATTTATTATGACTAAATACAACACATATTTAATAAATAACACACATTAAATTCTGAACAAGAATACAGAGCTGGAAGCTCTATACACATCGTGTTTAAGAGATGCAGGTACAAATTATTGGAAAATGTTGAGGATTTTTCTATTGTTCTTTTTAAAAAAACATTGATAAATGGTAGGATAAGTAAGAATCCAAAGAAGAGGACTTGTTCAGAAACAGAAGCTAAAAGAAGACAAAAATAATATTTATGTAATTTATGAAACATATACATATAACAAATATTAATCAATATTTTTATCTAGAATATTATACAAAACTTAATTTGTAAAATCAATGAAATTCAATGAATCCTGCCTATTTAATTTCTTGAGCAATAACTGAATCTTTTACATTAAGGAAAATCAAATGAAATAAATATTTTCTTTAATACTTCTAGAAAAATTTTTAATGCATTTAGAATTTTCTATAAGTAAGTTTAAACTAAGTTCTGCCATTACTTTAAAACTGTAGAAGATATATATATTTGAGCATTTAAATTTATATTTTTAAAAAAGTTGAGATTTCTTGTATTTTTATTCAATATCAATATTTCTTTACTTAAAGAGTCTTGATCTATCACATCACAGTATTTTTACAGATATATAATACTTATTTAAATGCAAATATGTAAAACAAGTAATTACTTTTCAGCTGTATTTAAGAAGTATTAGAATACTCCAAATGTAAAATAAATTTAGAGATTAAAATAAATAAATTTTAATGGTACTATTCTGTAAGGGCTTCATTTAGAGTTTTGTTACAATGAATAAACATGTTTTTATGCCATTTATATGGGATTGTTATTTTAAACTTTTCATTTAAAAAAGCAAATTGAGTTTTATGTAATTCTAAAGAGTGAGGGCTTTTTTACAGATTTTGCGTAAAATCATTGTAAAATAAAATTGAGACAAAATGTATGGCTAAATAGTTTTTCTTAAAAAATACTCACAAAGGAGGGATTAATTAAGACTGTTATTGGTTTAGTATTTAGGGTAGGCGGGGGCAGCGTATCGTGGAGCTTGGTAGAGGGGTCGGGGAGCGGCGTAGGCCTTGGGGGCATCGACAACGACGGGGCTGGCGTGGAGGACAACGTTAGCGGGGTTCTGGCTTTCGGTTCCGGGCTCGTTGGTCTTGATGTCGGCTCTGTACCCGTGTTCGTCAGCGACGTATTCTACAACTCGTTCGATTCCGTTAAGATCCTGTTAGAAAAGAACAAAAATAAAGTAAGAAATTATATCTTAGAATAATTTGATAACTTATTTATTGACTTCAAAATTAGAAGCAGCATAAGGGCTCTTGGCGACGAACAGAAAAAGACAAGAATCATGATCAATTGACTAGAACAAGAAAAATTTAGAACGAGACACTTTAAAACCAAAACAAGTATTATATTTAAAAGAATTGGCTGTAGGTGATGAGTCATGTAACTTTGACCCTCAATCAAGTGGCGAGGACGAAAACAAATTGATATAAAATGTATGATGTATTTTAAGTTTTTTTAACTGATATTTTATCAAAATTTCTATGAAGATTTATTCTCGACGTTATTTCAAACATGTGTACAAATGTGTGATTAAAAAAATAAATAAATAAATTATAATTACCTACAAATAATCTATGCCTGAAAATCAAATTAATACCCATATATGTCTAAATTTCCTAATTTTCAGCTAGGTCAATTTTATAAAGGCAAATTAAAGCTTGAAAACTTTAAAATATCAATGAAAAAAATTTGATTTTTTTTTCTGTCTCCAAAGAAGGGAAAAATCCTTGCATAGTAATTATCTGAGGAAATATATTGCGTACATAGTAAATAATATTTTAATTAATATGCAGTATATATATATATATATATATATATATATATATATATATATATATATATATATATATATATATATATATTTAAGTAGTATGTAAAGTTGTGCAATGAAAATATATATGATCTTCGTATTTGTACTCCAATTTTCAGTTGCATTAAACGTGAAAAGTTTTTTAAAGTTGATTCAAATATTGTAAACTTACGTAACCCTAATTTGAAAAACGCTCTGTCAGTTTTCTATATCTTTTAAGAAACATCTTTAAGTACCAACCTTACTTACAATTATTAAAAGAATCATTTTTTAAGAATAATATTTACTCATTTAAACACTTTGTAAACATATTCAATAAAAATAAAATTCCATTTAGAAAACTATTTTATACACACGCTAATTTAGCTCAAACTTGACGAATTATTGCCACTATACTGCACAAAAATAAATGCATAAAAAAGAGCAGAGTGACGTCTTTTTCTTGGCCATCACCACGGAAGCGAATTAAACAAAGATTTTCCCGAACTGTTGTTATCAAATGTGCAACATTTTATAACTGTGTGCACTGTTATTTATATTTCTAATATATGCAAGTATACGAGCATAAATATCTGAAATATCTTGTGAATTAATTCTAAACTATTATTTTGTGAATTAATATATGATATATCCTAAATATTTTGAAATTATATTTTGCTTCACAGATAAAAAATTTTACTCACAATGCAATGTAATAAGCAGTTGTTGTAACGTGTATTTTAGGTTGTTTGTTTCTGTCCAACACAGAGGTAACCACAACCAATTACATTTCACGATATTGAATCATTTTCAAAAGACGAAGTCGACTCATCCGGTTTCATATCCGTTCCATGTCGATATCAAGAATTTTGAGGCCTGTTACAAATAACCTACATCATACCCTTTACACGATGGCTCTTTAGTTGAATTAGGGTTAGGCTCAAATACTGCCCATCTGTGATTTATGAAACATTTTTTAAAAGATCTATTTTGGGAGTTTTTCTGTTCTGTTCGTTATTTCTAAAAAAATAATATTTTTTTAATTAGCAAAAATTAATGCTCGTTACCTTGTATCCATAGCTGCCTTGGACTCGTCCTTGACCATCTCCATTTTCCTTTCGGAAGGTGGTGGTTCCGTAGTGATCGTTAGTCTCATATCCGAAGTCGAAGGGTTGAGGCTAAAAAAAATAAGTATCAGTATTGAAATTATATATTCAAATAGGAAATAGGAGGCGTATTTAAAATTAAGTATAATGAACTCTGTGATTGGAAAAGTGAAATTTGATACAATCGTTATTCTAGACAAGAGCAAAAACACGTGTAACGCATCCAACAGCGCCCCCTAGCGGTCTCAGAAAGACTCGCATGTCTAATCTTAAATCTAGGACTAACAGCAGCGCTAAGCTGTTTGGATATAGTCTTGTAACGTGATACCAATTGCTTTTAGTATTTTTTCTGTGATGTGATATTTGTAAATAAATATATATATATATAATAATGTATACTACTTCACGGTATCATTCATTACCTGTTACACATGGAAGTTAAGTTATCCAGAAGTAGACATTTTTAAACATTTCAGTACTAAAGAAACATAATGGAGATTAGGTACCATATAATAAAATGAAGAAATAAGTTGTGTTTGTGTTTCTTTTTAAAAAAAGTAGAGATGAAATATTGAAAGACTAAAAACAAAATTTGTGCTACATTTCAATTTATTTTAGTTGCGCTTTTTAAAAAAGGAAAGTTAAAAGGATATTTAATTCTTAAAAACTGTAAGTATAATTCGAATGAAAGTTTTAAAAAGTTTCTGAAAGAAATTTAGAAAAGAAATTCGCCTTATGTGTACTGGTTGTAAATATTTGTTTCATTCGAAGTAGGGGATTTTATTTGTTTATTTTCATCTAAAATAGATGTTTAGATGTTTTATTTCTTCTGGGATTATGACTACGAATTTCGATAAGATTCCTAAAAATTCCTTTTTATTCCACATGAATGTACCTAAGTTATATTTTCCTCTATCTAATTTAATAATAATGTATTAGGAAACATTTATATTAAAATCCAAACTATTTATTGTTCAAAAATAAATTATTGCTATGAAGTTTTAATCATTAATAATATTCTCTCTCTGTGCGTAGAAATTTCAAATAAAAAAATAAAAATTTCATAAAACAATATTCTCTATCATATTCTACTTTCTACAGCCTACTTTATTGTCTTTTACTAGGTTATAAGATAATCTTCTTTAATTTGAAATCCTTTTTCTCATTTTGAATTATTTCCTGAATTCCTACAAATTAATGCATATGTTCTTTATTGTAATTGAAATAATAATTATCTCTTATATCTAGATATATTGAAAATATTTTTTAAATCTTTCTAAAATGTTATATTAAATCTATTAAAATCTTTAAAATATATTCTATTTCATAAAAATTATTGCTTGTAATCAATCTTTAAAATATATTGTGAAATGTCTGACTAATATATTTCAAGCAAAGTTAAAAGTTTTTACAATCAATATTTGGCAGTATTCGTTTGCAATAATTTTTAATAAATATCTGATGCTATATCTAAGTTTGAAAACTAGTGAGAAAACATAAAAGTTATAATAATTTTTTTACATTATTTTTATTAAAATAATAAAAACATGGGTTTTTTAAATAATGTCAAAATAATGTAAAAAAATGTAGAAAAGGCTGTGAATTGAATTTGTATTTTATAAGACAGTTCATTAACTCTTCATTTTACGAAAATTATAATAATATAAAATAAAATGAAAGGCATTTAAAATTTTCCTATTTTATTTCTGCTTTTTATTTTAGGTTAATATTGTTGAATTAAAACAAAAACAAACACACTGATTTCCTTTCTTTATACTCTATTCTTGTATTTATACGTATTTTTAATATTTTGTATCAAATTTTTAAATAAACGTTATTTAATGAGAATCATTGTTAGTTTAAAAACAAATTATTAAATCGGTTACTGCTGGTAAGTGCTTTACATATTTTTGGCCTATTTATGTTGACGTTGAATTATTTTACTATGAAACTGGAATATAACTATGATAAAAACGAAATATAAATTTTCATATTATTTTTAAATTTAATCTATTCCTTTTTTATTTTATCAGTAATTCCTTAATGTTTTATGTTGAGAGATAAATTTTATTATAGAAAATCTCATTTGTAGGATTAATTTTATATTTTCCCCATAAATCGTTTGGTACAAATAAAATAAAATTTAATTATAATAATATGCTCATTTGAAGATAAAAATCGTTTGCTAAAATGTTTAACTGTTTCCGTGACATGTTAAAAATTTAACGAATATGGAAAAGAATAATTATAGTTTTTTTTAATTATATATTCCAGAGTTTGTAATATGATTCTGTGATTTATATTTTTTGCAATATTTTTAGAAAAAGGGTATTCTATTTAATGTAAAAAAGTGCATGAAGTATTGAAAGCAAATCTTTAATAGAATGTTAATTAGTTTCAAAATAAATTAGGAAAGGACATAGTGCTTTATTTTTTGTAATGTTGGTTAAATATTAGTCTTAAAGAAGTAAATTTTATAAAAGGAGAACTTACGGCATATTTCTCTTCATATCCGTAGGCGGGGGCTCCGTAGGCAGGGGCTCCGTAGGGAAGGGCAAGGGATACAGCAGCAAGAGCTGCGACGAGAAGAACCTGCAAATATTGAACACATTATGATTAGTACGCGATAAAAATTTATACAGTGAATATATAGTTTTTTTATAGGCGTAAACATATTTTCTAATAAACATACAATAAAATAAGCTTTAGGAAAAAAATTTAGTGAGTTTTAATGAAATATTTTTTTATATACTATTCAGTTATTTTGCAAATGATTCTTGTGCAGTAAATTTACTTCCAACATTTCTCACTCTCTCTCTCTTTCTCTTTCTCTCTCTCTCTCTCTCTCTTCTATTTAAAATTATTTTTTTAAGAAATGCTCTACTTTGATTTTATTTATAGTTTTCTCTCTAAGGGATTTAAAATTTTTCAAAAAAATGTTAACTCCTTTTAATTGAAAAGTACTCAAAACGAAGCATATTAAGGCAATTTTCAAAAGATGATTCTGTTAATGAGAAGAAATATCAGTAAAAAAATTTAATTTTCTATTGAAAAAGGAATTCAATAGAGCGATGTTTTAGTACTGTATAATTTCAGTTCATATTGTAAAGTTTGATAGAAAACAGTAGAGAACTATAAATTAAATTCATTTTGCTCAGTATAATTATAAAGTTTTAAAGTTAGTTTTCCTTTAAATTTATTACCAAAATTTAATAAATATATCATATGCCTTAGAATAACTACAAAAATTTTACTCGATACTTTAATAATTTTAAAAAACTATCATACGTTTTCTTTCATTAATTTAAATGCTAGCAAAGAAATTTGCTATCTAGATTGAAGTTTTGATAGACAGAAATTATATCAATAATTTTAAACTTTGCAAATGAAATTTGAATTATTCCTTTATATATAAATGAAAAGTTTAAAAAAAAATTTAACTTAATTCTCAAAATACCCGTTATTTAAGCTATGCTGAGCGAAAAAATATTCAAAACACTATCTTTCACAAATCACTGAAATTCAAACTGAAATAGTAAACACGAAAACTTTCATTTTTTCTAGTTATCTATTTTCCTATGCAATATCAGATATAAAAAAAATGTTAATAAAATCTTAACGTACCTTAGCGATCATGGCTGGAAAAGTACCGATAGGTGTTGAAGTCACAATCGAAGCAAGAGCGAAGTGTGAAAGTGCAAGGCAAGGGTAAGTCTTTTTATACCCAATGATCTCAATAAATAGACCAATAAAACGAGATTAATTAAAATATTTAAATGAAACCCTTGAGTCAAAACAACACCCTAGATACTAAAATAAAAATTAAAAACCAGTATTGGATTCAAGGAATGCAGCTTCACGTTTGAATTCCGTTTTTTTTTTTTCGTATTTTTTGACACTGTAATGTCATGGACGGGTCGGCCACCGTCTTTTGCGTTCATGATCAATAGGTTACCGATAATTGTTCGGTTTGACCACACCCAGTCCTTAAGAATGCTTCTTCAGAGCATTAATTCGTCGTGGTGTTCTCATTGATCAATAGTGGGGGGCATTTCATTTAACAAGTGGGCATCCTCGCTTGTCATTCATGATATGCTTATCACACGGCGTTACAACGCCGAGATTTTACAATGAAAGTCTCTGCTTTCATGGACCACGGCTTACATTTCACCAATGCCGGTGCCCAACGGCACGCTTTTCTACTGCTTGTTGTGGCCGCGGTAGCCGAGTGGTATAGGCATCGGATCGTGGATGGCTTTGTCACGAGTTCGAGCCCAGTACCACTAAAGACCCGCCGTGTAGGGCAGCGATGCACGCTAAATCTGTCGAGAGCTGAAACGTCCTCCCGTTGGTGTGGTGTGGTAGTTAGGAGAGGGGGGGTGCCAGCTCAGGTGTCGTCCACGTCACTTGACCATGGTTCAAAATTACGTGGTCCGTCGCCAAAAGCCCTCGTGTAGCTGAACAGTGCGACGTTAATCTTCACTCACTCACTCACTCACTCTACTGTTTGTTTTCGTGCTTCTTCAACACTTCGTACCTTTTCCGGATTTCTTCCCTTTAAAGTACACATGTATTCCTTGTTCAACCTGTTCAATCAGCTGAAATTTATGGCAAGATATTCCGAAAGAAGATATTCGTCAAATTTAAGAGAATGTCGGACGGATAATAATTTCCATCAATAGTAGAGAGGGGGCAGCATATTTTAGCTTTCTGTTATACATTTACAATTATATTTCCTGAATAAAACATTCAGTTTTTATTATATCGTTGGCGTTTCAGTTGAAAATAGGTATACAGGGGAATCTTTTTCTTTTTTTAACTGACGCTATTTAGAGCCACCTGTAACTCTATCAAACAACTAAAATAACACCAACTTCGTTTATCATTAATAATTTTAAAGTATTGCAACTACATTATAGCCATTGTCATCCGTTATCGCTTTAAAAAACAGAAATATATTAAAATTTAATAACTTAATTATACACTTTTCTAGTATCCTTGCTTTGCCTTCTCAGCTGTTTAAATAACGGAGAATTAATTACATGTAAATATATTCCGCAGAGTAAGAAATGTCTCTTTAAATATTACTGAGAGAATTATTGAAAACGAGTGTTATTAGTGGCAAGAAAAATTAATATTCCGCTTATAAGATCATTGATCGCATAGTTAGTGTTTCAACTAAGAGATTGAAATGATAATTTTCAAGTATCATCTTCCATGCTTGTAACTAATAAAAAAAATTAAGGTTTATTTTCTTTGGCGCTCAAAATGAAGAGGTAGGGAAGAATTAAAAAAAGAGTTAATTAACTTTCATTCCAACTCTTCAGATTTTAATTCTTATCTGAAGATGACGAAGTTATGAAACCGGCGATTTTGATATTTTAACTTATCCACTAAATTGATGTACTTATTAAAGGAAAATATTCCTAAGGATATTTACAGGAGAGTTTTTTAAAAAAAATATGGCAAAAGGTCATTTTCCTATGTAAGAATATTTTAATTAGTTTTATAGGTAAAAGAAAATCGGTTATATTCCGTTGTTTTTCAAAATAACTAAAGCTATACAACATGAAATTCTCTTGATATATTTGATGTTAAGGCTTCAGCATCATGAAATATGAACCAATCAGTCTCATGAAATATGAACCAATTAAACAATAACGCCACGCGTTCGTGTCCCTAACACAATTCGGCTACTACATCCCCAAAAGTAAGAAACGGGTAAAGTAAGAACGCCAAAACTTTTGTGTACAACGCGCCTTGAACACCCTTGGAAAGTCGATTTTGATTAAACGTGTTTTAAGTGGATATTGCGTTCCCCAATAAAAGAAACGTACACATTTCAAATCTGTAGGACTGATAGTTTCAAAAACAGAAACTTTTGCACATAACACACCCCACTACCACCACCCTCTCCTCCTTACCGGTCAATTGTAGCAAACCCCGATCTCAGTGAATTTCTACTTAAAATAAGCATCATGCTTGCCAGTTTTTACTGTTTGTAAAACGGTACTTTTTATCTATAATGCCACCGCCACCCAACTTGAGGGTGGATTTGTGCAAAACTCTTCTTCTTAGACTATTTCTACTCAACAAAAGAATTATTCCTGCGAAATTTCAAGTCTGTAGATCTAATATTTCGGAATATTTCATGATGAGTGATAGCGGGATCGAGTTGCCTTTCTCTTGTATACAGAGAGATATGGAAGAACATAACAGTCTCTGAATGGCATATAAATTACTTGAATACTTACTTATAAGATTCTTTATTTTTAAAATAATATTCATTCTACAGTTTCAACATCAAATATACTTTCAATAGATCACGTTCCGTTTAAAGTTCTATGTCAATAAAACTGCTGAATTTTTCACCAAGCTTCTAACCCAGCGATCCTCAACCTGTAACCCGCGGGACGCATGTAGCCCACCGGGCTGTTCTGAGTAGCCCGCTCTTGGCCCATTGCCCTAAAAAATTCAGTTGCTTAGGAACATTGCATTGAAAATTTAGCGGTAAATCATCTCATCCAAGCAATCAAATCGACAAATTTTGCTGTCTATGTCGTACGGGTGGGAATTGCAAAGAAAAAGTTTTCTATTTTTGAAAATGTAGCGGTTAGTAATAACAAACAACAGTGAAATAGGGAATAAACTGGAATAGTGACCATTTTATAGATTAAACTGCTTTTTAATTATAAACAAATTATTTTTTAATTGATTTCAGTCTGGAATTCAGTCAAAACTCCTCTCTGTGCTGCTATTCTGCATTTGATAAATTAATGTTTGAATTAAAAACAAGAGAAGAACTTTGTGGAAAGGAAAAAACCAGATTATCAAATGGTTTGGCAGTTTTGTATGGTCATGAATGAAAGGTAACCGAAACTACCCCATAACTCAGAAAAGAATACATAAAAACGAAGAAAAATTTACGTGTGTTTGATAGAGATTAATATAATATTAAAAGCCAAAAAATATGTTTTAATATTTTGATTAATTTTCCACATTTTAAGTGTCCAATATTGCCTTGGTCTTTCAATGTTTTTTTCCATTAATCCTCATGTTGCGGTCCACATGAATTTTCTGCAATATGTATGCGGCCCGGCGGGAAAAAAGGTTGAGCACCCCTGCTTTAAACTATTAGTTATACATGCTACACTGATCTTCCGTGAAATATATTTAAAAAATTTCAAACCAAACGCTATGGCATACCTCCCCACTCCATTCTTTAGCTCACTAATGATGTAACAAGCAAGTTTCTGTTTGATCCCTTACCATTCAAGGGGACAAAATTATTCAAATCACCCTTCGCACACTTACTAGGGGTCGTATTAAGTGCATTTTAACAGCAATTAGAAAAACTTTATAACTTACACCATTTGTAATTGTAAGAGGATTGACAGTGAAGACTATTACCTAATACACCTCATTTCGTTGATGATTTCTTGAAGACTTTTGGACTCATGAACTTGATCTAGCCTTCGTCTGTAATATATGAGAGTGTAATGTTGCGGAAAGAGTAGCGTTAACAGTCACATAGCTAACTGCCAAAAGACACTTTATATTCCTAGATTAAAAAATAAATAACAATAAATTCAAATTAACATATTAAAGAATACAGCCTTTCGCTCTGTAAAAGTTCTTATGCAAAGTTCATTTCAGGTATGCCCAGCCGTTGCACCACTGACTCCGGAAATCCATGCCAAAGTTCCTCAGTAAACAAGGTTTATCAGTACGTCCTTGAGTGTAGCTGCGTCAGCAAACTCCAAATTTGAAGACCGAAATAAGATCGAGAAGTCAAGAAACTCCCTCTTCACTTCCAAGCCGACCCCTTTAAACTCCATGGGTGACACCCTTCGTCACCTATCATTGGCGGGTGTCACACACCGACCTTAGTCCCACTCCTTTGAGGTGTGTGAACCATCGACAGACATGTTTGATCTCTACAACGAAACGGATTTGTGTCCAACATCTGGAGGCTATAACTCGTCCTGTCATAATTTCACTGACTCACATTGACGACAGTACCCTCTTTTCAAGTTGGCTGCATCCATATGGGCATGGCGGACCCAAAACAAAGAGACCATAACTCGCAGCTTCTTTCCCGTGGAGTGTATTGACTTACAAACGTTTGTAGATCGGAAAAAGGGAAAGATAGTGAAGCTATCAAAATCTTTCTCTGACACAGTTCACTTGTTACACTCCCGGCATAGGAAAAGAACTGCAGGTGCTTTTTTATTCTTTTTTTGAGACACAATGTCCTATCGGGGCAACTTGACCCTTCATACGTGAATCTAGACATGCATAGATGGGAGAATTCTGCTATTGAGAAGATATTACAACAGTAAGCCACAGCAACACTTAATCAAAATATTGGGCAATTGGTGATAATATAATAATATGAAATTAGTGAGATGTTCAACCCTTTATCTACCGCATTATGATTTACTGCAATTTTTTCCATGCAATATTTTTTTGAATCACTACATAGAAAATTAAGGGATATACATAAACAAAATACTCAACATTCGAAAATTTAATTAGAGCTAATTAATTAATTAAAAATATTCAACTGAAAAATTAATTATATCCACTGTTCACTTAAAATAAATAGTCAAATCGTTTTTTAAGGTGTCCATTAACATACAAAAAAATAAAACACTTACCTTTTGACATTAACTATTTTTTCGGAATAAAAATGACAATCTTCGCAATCCGTAGAAAACACCGTCAGCTGAAAACGCAATTTCTGCTGTAAAACTGTTCTCCTTCCTCACTAAAATACTCATCATAGAACCTGAGCTGTCATATATCTTGGAAGAGTGCATTTCAAAGAATATTTTTGTTAAGTATCGTCAGAATATTCGTAAAAATGGTTATACTATACAATTTTAAAGTGGATGGTACTTATAAGTACCGTCGGTAGATAAAGGGTTAACATTGTTTTTAAACCACAAATACTTCGATATGGGGTTTGAAAAATATTTGTAGATTTCAGTTAGTTCAAATATACTTATAATATTGTTATACTTATATATAATATTGTTATATGCTCAGTGATAATATTTGGCTCTAGTTTTGTTATTATTGAATTTAATCATTAACCCCTTGCGTACCAGACTGCACTTCAGATATCGCAGACTTCTGGGGATACTGACCTTAATGCTACGAGGCACACTTCATTTTTCCTTTTGACGCTGACCAAGGTGCACCTTCTTTAGCGTTTCGTTTCACTTTCTAAAGTTTGTATAACTATTTCACATATTTTACTTTTTCTTGCCAACATGGCATAGTCATTGGATTTCAGGGAAAATGATACAGAGAATGAGAATATTTACCAGAAGCTGATGAATACTACAACGATTCTGATATGGATTTATCTATTTGTGATAAAGATGAAAAAGTGGATCAAAATGACAATGCATTAATGTAACGCATGTAGAAAAGTTAGTTTTTTTTTTTTTTGCAAGGAACATTTCGAGCAATTTCACAAGAATTTGCAATTTTTAATTTCCTATTTTTTCAAATTTTTCTAGACATTTTGTTACTTAACTTTTATAATTTTATTTAAGTCTAATGAAAGAAAATTAACCTTTTAATGTTTCCTGTGCTGGTTACAATGGTGTATACCTAAATAAGCTATGTACTCGCATAAGGATACAGTGGAATTTTTTGTTCTATACATAGCATGTATCCACTGGGGGTTACATAGTACGCAAGAGGTTAAAAATAGAAAAACGCACTCAACATCCATGTACTTGAGCCGGATGTATATAAATTAATACTTGATTGCAATATCTGTGCGGCAGCTGAACTCAAATCGTCTCCTGATTTTTAATTTTTAATTTTAATGAGATTAGATTATGGAATTTTAAATATTTTTATGGAATTATTATTACTGATCCTTCTGATATGGTGAAGATTTAATTAATGAAATTACTTCTACGTGGTTGGTTTCAAAATTTCACGGACTGAGCCTGTAACGTGAAAACTGTTAGCAGTAGATCGACTGTGATAACATTTCTATGTCACTGCATTCTTCCTCTTTTCTAATAAAGTTTGTCCTCAGTCACGTGGTTGGTGACTCGCCGCGGAGTCTTATTTTGTAAGTGAATGCATCTAGTACCCGACGATTGAAAGAAATTGCTTTTGTTCAGCAGATAATAATATGAAATTTTGTGTTGGCTTGGAAAAGAATGCTATGGAGACTTAAGAAATGTTGAGGCATGTTTAAGGCAGTGATACATCATCATGAATGCAAGATTTGGAGTGGCATCTACGTTTCAGAGAAGGCAGGGAAAGTGTCAAAGACGACGAATTCTCTGGACATCCACAGACTTTTCGCACCTCTAAAAACATTTGAAAAGTTTTTTGCGGTGGGAAGAAAGAGCATGATTCAAACAACGACGGGGTTGAAAATGAAAACATCTGTTTTGCCTCATTTTTCTTACTCTCCTTATTTCGCCCTCTGAAACTTCAGAGTATTTCCAGAATTGGCACGCCCCTTGCAAGATCCTCAATTTCAATTTGCAGATGATGTTAAAAGTGCATCGCAGGCTGAATTAACGGACATGGCTAAAAATGGATCCCAGAAATGTTTCAATGAATTTTACAAACGATGGCAAAAATGCGCTGTTACTCAATGGTCTTACTTCGAAGGAGGATGTATTTCAGAAACTTAAGGTATCCGATTACTCCAAAATCATGATTTTTTTCAAAAAGTGACAATTTTTTATGATTTTATTTTATAGTCCATCTTATTAGCTTAATAAAAGTACCAAGTATTTTATTTTCCATTCACTAGAACAAAAACTACAAGCGTTTTAGTAAATGCAGATGTTATAACTTTACATAAGATGTCGAACTTTAAAATGCGTTGTGCTCGAAATGTGTTTTTTTTCGAAAAGTTAAAACGATTGCTCAAAAAGCTTTGAAAATAATATGCTGAAATTTTTTGAATATGTTTTGTAAAACAGTAGAAGTGTTTTGACATTCAGATTTACCAATCACTGTTGTATTTCAAAATTTACAGTCTTTTATGTGAATATAATAACTGTTTTTTTTTAAGCAATTTCATATAATCACTAAGATAAAGTGCTCTAGTTTTTGTAAAATTTAAAATTACTCTTATCTCGAAGGTCATTTCAAAAATGAATAACAAAGTAACACATCAAAACTAAAAATTTGAGAATTTGTTCATAAAATTTTTGTACAGAGCGGACACCGTTTATGCAATTTTTTGTCCTTTTTTACCAGTTTTTTCCCATTTTAATAATAATAATAATTTTCTTTTTTCAATTTTAGGATTTTTTCCTTAAAATATACTAAATAAATCTAAAAATCACAAAAATATGCCCATATCTGCATTTTTAAAAAAAAACATTTGTCGCAAGTAGTCGGATACCTTAACTGGAGATATTTTTTAAGTTATAGACACAGTCCGGGAACTTTTGAATCCTACTACGTACACCAAAAACCTATGATTTCACCTTCAAAAACTAAAAAATACAGATACTTCAAAATACTGCTGTGATAAGTAGTGTATGATTGGGAAATGACAGGCATTACTCCTTTTGGGAGATCCATCTTTTAAATACATCCAGTGAATAGTATTTGATCATATTTTCCTTACGTTTATATTGTCTAGACCAGGGATGGCGAACCATTGGCACGCGTGCCATGAATGGCACGCGATACAATATTTTGGACTCGCCAGCGATCAAAATGGTTTGCATTTTATTTCAGAATAACAAAGTTCACTATGAAGTTTTACGAACAAATGCGAGTTATTGGTCATAGGGTGGCCGGGAGCACACTCGTTTGTTATTTCCTTGCCTTAGTTACGTCGTGGACTACAATTGCAAAGTTTGTCTACGCATAGCATAGTCGATTTCCTTGACATAACCGTGTTCTTAAGTTTATTTGTATTATATTTATGATTTTTAAGCAAAATAAATAAATAAAAAGGGCAAGACAATAAGTGTAATAGAGAATTTCAAATTTGGTGAATCCAGAAATGTGGCATTATTAGTAAAGGCGACAAAGCGGTGTGTGGTTTATGTTCTGGAATAGTGGTATGTAAAACGGCATTTTGAAACAAATCGCAAATCCTCTTGTCAAAAAAGCGAACCACGACAAAAATAATTAATTGCTTAAAAACCGATTGGTAAAAGATTCGAATTAAACATGCATTCTAATAAAAGCAATACCTTACAATCCTAATAGAAGTTATTTGTCATCCACACACACACACGGAACTCACACTAATGTTACTTTAATTTGGATTACACATATAACTAAAACATTTACAACCATACAGTGCAAAATATACTTTTTCGTAGCAAATAAAGAGTTTTGTGTTCTTAGTATTTAGTTTTATTATTTTCCCAATAAACACAAATCAAAATTATTTGGGGGCACGTCTATACCTCATTAAACACTTCTTTGGAAAAAATGGCACGTTCATCCATAAAGGTTCATCACCCCTGGTCTAGACTGTATATAACATTACTGTTACATCATTTAAGTTAGGAGCTGAAATGGATTCAGCATTGACTTTTCCAAAAGTCCTGAAATGTGTCTAACGTTCCTGCATCAAATCTTAATGGAGACGCATATTTGCCTTGTTCAGTTTCGTCAATGTGTTCACATGCTTAAAGCTATTTCCTTTTATTTGAGATTTTTTTAAAACGTCAGCTGTTATAGCGTTAAACATTATTTTGATCTGTTTAATAATAAGTTAGTTTGTGAGTTGTTTTCTTCTATAAAATCTGGGTATAGAAAAACCCTTCCTAAACAGAAAAAAAAATTTGAATACATCTAGAACCTTAAAGTTTCATTCATACAAGTAATTGCAGAATGGATATAATGTCTAAAAAAAGTTTGCGTACAGAAAATTAACAAAAACATTAAAAAAATATGGCATAAGAATTAATAAGGTTATAAGAAGCCCCAAAAAACACATTTAAATTAGGGTGTGTAAATGTGCATGCACTTTTAGACAAAAATAACTGAATCTGACTTATTAAAATATATATAATAACTTGTTATAATACTCATATAAGAACATTTTCTACTTTGTCAATAATTTGTGCATTTTTAACTTCAGTCAGAGTCCTTCCGATAGCGTGCTGGAGAAGTACGGAGAGGGAAATGGAAATTCAGGTGTCGTCCTTCACAGTTAACCAAGGTTTAAACTTACGAGATCCGTCGGCAGGAGCCCTGCTGTTGCTTCAGACATAAATGAAAATTAAATCAAATTTCAGTCATCTTATTTTGATTCCATTTTTCAATTCCTACTATTAGTTCACTCTCTTCCAATGTATATATATATATATATATATATATATATATATATATATATATATATATATATATATATATATATAAATCTTCTGTGCGTGTGTTAGTCACTAAACTCCTCCTAAACGGCTGGACCGATTTCGATGAAATTTTTGTGTGGGTTCAAGTAAATTCGAGAATGGTTTAAATTCACAATTCAGTCCAATATCGCAATTAGTTATAAAGATATTAATTAAAAACATTCAAAAATACAACTGAACATTCACCTGCATTGTTGTAACAACGCTATTGTTATAAACACAAGTAATATAAAAAGAATTTTAAATCAATTCCCCTACTTAGATCAACCAAGAAAAAATTTATTTTAGCTACTTTTTATTAAATAGTTACAATTAATATAAATATGTAAATACATATGACAGAATCACAACACTAAGTGGTAATTAATTTTTATTAATTATCATTAAAGTATCGTATTGTCATCCAAAACAATCGTGTATATAAAATTTCCTTTCAACTGAATGCTTTAACACGTGAAAAAAACCTTTTCAAATTTTGAGATAAGTCGCCAAGAGGGTCGCCAACGTGGCTATATTTGTAATTTTTTAAATAATTAGTTTTAATCAATTAATTTTTATTAATTATAATTAAATTATTGTATTGTCATCCAAAATAATCATGTACATTACATTTCAGCTCAATTGAGCGCTTTAAAATGTATTTTATAAAAGATTGAAAACTCCACCAAGATAAATAAATAAACAAACAAATAAAATATGTATAGAGATCCTGAGCTAATAGTAGGAATTGAAAAAGATGTAAGTTGGCGTCTAAAATTGATTTTCAGCCAAACTGGCTAAACCCGGTCTTTATTGCTACGAAAATGCAGACGATTCACGCTTTTTAGCGTTTTTAATTAATATCTTTTCAAATAATCTTTAAATATGTAATTCTTCTGTGCGTGTGTAACTCCTCCTAAACGGCTGGACCGATTTTGATAAAAGTTTTTGTCTGTTCCAGTGGACTCGAGAATGGTCTAGATTTATAATTCAATTTAGAAATGTTTATTCAATTAATTTTTTATTTATAAATTGTTGATCTTGGAATGTTTTATACAAGGATACGGCAGTCTGCGCTTTGATCGCAGTATCGTATATTCAAAAATCTTTTATTATACTTCAAGTTGGTCCCAACAATTGGTGCTGTGATTATTTCAGGAAAGTATTTTGTCACTTCGTGTTATTATTTTGTTGAAATAAATCGTGTGTTAATTAAATTATTACATTCAGATGTAATTAGTGTTTGAAGAGCCTTTACATTTAACTTCGCTCATAGTATACACATACTCACACGCTATCGATTGATTTAATTGTGATAACCGTACATGTAATGACGTTAGACATTGTAATAACTTTTTAATACAAATTTTACTCAAAACGGTCCAGATTGTTAAAGCTTATTCATAAAAATTTGGAAATTTTGAATTTAAGATGTGTGTACAGGACAACGTCTGCCGGGTCCTCTAGTGTATATATATATATATATATATATATATATATATATATATATATATATATATATATATATATACATTTATTTATTTAAATATATATATATATATATATCTTGTTCAAATTTTCAATCGTTGATAAAATATTTTTCTTTCATCCACTGAAGTTCAAAGCATTTTTTTAAAATTTATTGTCAATAGCACTTGATGTTGATGCCGTTTGTTTCAGATATTAATTCACTAATTAAATTTAACTAACTAAAATATAATTTCTTCTTGTTGACCTAAGTTGGAATAGACTTAAACTTTTTTTTATATTTCTTTGTTTATTTTATATGCTTTAATGATATAATGTTTCTTTAATAAAGGCATATCTTAGATTGAATAAGAAATTTATTTCTGAAAAATATCCAAAATAACAAACTGTCTTTAAAACTGTAGTTTATTCAATCCTCAATGTAGCTGGAATAAACCAAAATATCTATAAGGGAATCAAAATCTCTCAGATCCTTGTGCACATATTTAGGAAAACTAGGCCACGAACTTTTAAAATAGTACCCGTGAAGAAGGTCGGAGTGTAACATTCACATGACTCGTCAATTTTTGACTCTGGATTGAAGAAATATCTGACATGGAGTGCCCTTATTCAAGACGAAAACGCGAAACATCACCAAGACAAAACATCCCCAGGAACGTCGAAAAGAAGGTACTGTTCCCCCTCCTCAGGCCCTTGAACATTGAAAGGTGATTTGTGAAGACTGCATCTAGGCATCTTAAAATGTAAACAGTGATGACACGGTGATAACTAACCCTTATGTTTTTGATGCTTTTTCGTATAAATATCTCAACTCCTGATCCTATTTTTTATGTTTACTTATGTCGAATATCACCAAAAAATGATTACATCATCTTCAAAAGTAAATATCATGTGATACATCTGAAAGATGCCGCGTGCCTATGGATGAAACTTTTTGATGCGTGCCTAGTGGAGGGTTTAATTGTTGACCAATTCATCAATTGAAAAGACGTTAGTAGGTAGAAAAAGCCGATTCTGCTGTAAAGGAGGTGCAGGCGGTTGCAGGTGGTTGTAGGCGGTTGCAGGCGGTTGTAGGCGGTTGCAGGCGGTTGTAGGCGGTTGTAGGCGGTTGCAGGCGGTTGTAGGCGGTTCCAGGCGGTTGCAGGCGGTTGTAGGCGGTTGCAGGCGGTTGACGGCAGTGCAGAGTTGAGTTGTTTCGTTCCTACTGACGAGTTGAGTTGTTCGTTCCTGCTGCTGAGTTGAGTTGTTTTCTCCTGTTGAGTTGTTTCGTTCATGTTACCGAGTGGAGTTGTTTTCTCCTGTTGAGTTGAGTTGTTTCGTTCCTACTGACGAGTTAAGTTGTTTTTCTCCTGCATTGGCTTTGATTTTCGAGCTGAGGGGGCGAGTTGAATTGTTTTTTTCTACAGCTAAGTTGAGTTGTTTTTAAAAAATGTGCACAAAAAATGGAAGTATGGGAATGTTAAACGTGCTCATGGCGCCACCTATTGATTAAAATGTACACTAATTATAGATTTTAAAATGATGGAAGTAAATAACGCTCAAAAAAAAAATCCAGATTCAAACTCACGGCCTCAGATCAAAATGTCTCCACAGGACAATAGTTTTCAGTTACGCTAACCATTATCCTATGAAGGCATACAGACCTGAAGAAAACTTATGTTTATAATCTCATGAATTTAATTTTGCAGGCGAAGCAGACGGCGACATGTTTTAAAATCATTTTCTGGATTAAAATGAAATAAAAAAAAATATTTAATTTATATTATTTTAATAATGTGTAAATTTTAATTCAGTATAATGATTACATACACACACAGTAAAGATACAAAGTAAATTGATTATTCAGAAAAATGTGCCGTAGTATACTCGTCATCAGCGTGAACCGGTTACGATTTAACTTGTTTTAGCTTGTCTGATCTTGATTCCACAAGACGGCGACTGAATTCTACGTCAGAAATTATCTCAATGCTTAGAGCGGATGAATACATTGCTTTCAACCACTCAGCGAACGCCGCTCAAGTGTATTTCGGTTGATATGCGTTAGACACTTATCACATTTTAGTTCACAATTCATTTCGTTTGTTAGTATTGCGGTGGGCTGTATTCAACAAGAAAAATATGGTGATGTCTGAAACACATAGTGAAAAACGAAAGTTTGGAAAAGCCGAGGAATCTTCTGTAAATAAGAAAGCCAGAAGAGAAGTTTCAAAAAGTAAGTAACAACATTAAATAAATTTAATATGTAATTTTTATAATGTTTTTTACACATTTCTGATCTTTATTAATTTTGTTATATTATTTTCAGAAGTATGGAAAATTTACCGAGGATTGCATACCAGATGGAGTATTTCCAATTGGAGATGATGTTTTTGTCTTTGCAAGTACCTATTATGATTCCGCATCAGTACACATAAGACGTTTCAAGAAATATGGCAAAACATACTACCCAACTCCCGAGGGAATAACATTAGACCCACGGTGGATCGAATATATCATGCGTAAAAAGAAAGTGCCGGAATCACTGGAGGAATTACCAAGTGGACTTTTCCCTCCTGAACGACACATTCAAATAACTAGTGAGAACTTCATTGATTTTACTTTCAAGCGCATTAAATACAGTCCGGATAAAGAGCCCACTTTTAAAGAAATAACCATATCCCGAGAGCAGTGGGCTGAAATGATTAAAAAAATATGGTGCTATTGAAAATGCTGCTATAGACAATATGTTTCAGTGTATGGACTTTTTAACTGCATATAAAACCTTCTGCGAAGGCCCCATAGAAAATACATTACCTTCTTCTTTGGATGTTAGTCTGGGTCAACAATACTTGACGCAAATTTTGAAAAAATCTATTTGTAGCCTCCTGAACGAAAAAGGATTGAAACAGCCTCAGACTTTCGCTGAGGAGTTATGGGGGAATCGCGAAGAAACATTTAATTCATATGTTTCATCACTTGAAGCTAATGAGATAGCTGATTGTTTTTATCATAATCTTTTTGAAAATGAACACTTTTTATTGTTAAAACCTGTACATTATGTAACTCAAGAATTTTTAAAAATCTTCGCTTGGATATTATTTTAAGAGAAGTAAGAGACATGTTATGTCCACCTGATTGTTTTGAATACTATGAGGATTTTGTTTAAAGATTTTTATAAGATTCACACAATATTTTGTTTTTATAAATTTGAATAAAATTCTTTTTTTTTTTATATGCTGAATTTGAGTTCTTATTATTTTTATTGTTTGTTAGTTTAATTTATGTTGAAATCGTTTCACATCTTAAAAATAAATAAGAGTATTTTTAAAAGAAATTATCAAAGTATGTACAAGTGATATTTTAAATGTATTTCATATGAAAGTGAGAAAATTTATGCTCATGTTTTTATACATAAACTTTTTGCCTTTCCCAAAAGTATATAATAATATAACTATTCATTGTAATAGTCATTCAATCAAGTTCTTTTCATCGGTAACAATGCATCAAGATTTAGCAGCGTTTTACGAAAATCCTGAAGTTCCAAATAGCTTCGGGGGTGTGGAAGCATTACATCGCTCTGTAAAAGGGAAATATAGTAAAAAAGATGTGAAACATTGGTTATCGCAGAAAGATGCTTACACTCTTCATAAACCTGTTCGACATAAGTTTCAGCGGAATCGAGTGTTTGTAAGTGATATTGATCGTCAGTTTCAAGCGGATTTAGTCGATATGCAATCTTTAGCAGAATTTAATAAAGGGTATAAGTATTTGTTAACTTGCATTGATTTATTTTCAAAATTTGCTTGGGCAGTTCCTCTGAAAGATAAATTTGGAAAAAGTGTAAAGTCTGGGCTAGAAATTATTTTTAAAGAAAGGAAGCCTAAAGTGTTGCAAACAGATGCCGGTAAGGAGTTTTTAAATAAAATAGTTCAAAATTATTTAAAAAATCTGAATGTAATTTTTTTTTTTTTACAAATAACGAAACAAAAGCTAGCATTGTTGAAAGGTTTAATCGGACATTAAAAACAAAAATGTGGAAATATTTCACTGAATTTAACACTAAAAATTACATCGACGTCATTGATAAATTAATACACAGTTATAATCACTCGTATCACCGTTCAATTAAAATGGAACCTGTTTCTGTAAGTAGACATAACCGGAAGCAAGTATTAAAAAATTTATACGGTGGTCTAAGAAATGAGAAACCTAAAGCCCCTAGATTTAAAATCGGTGATATTGTACGCATTAATAAACAAAAACTTCACTTTGAAAAAGGATACGAACAAAACTGGAGAAGAGAACTTTTCATAGTTTTTGAAATCGTGCAAAGAATTCCGATTGTTTATAGATTAAAAGATTTACAAGGTGAAGAGATTAAAGGTACTTATTACGAAGCAGAATTACAAAAAGTTGTCGACTCTGGTTTCTACCCTGTAGAGAATGTTATCAAACAAAGAAAAAGAGGAGGAATCACTGAATATTTTGTTAAATTTTTAGGCTATCCTGAAAAATTTAATGAATGGGTGACTGATATTCAAAAAGTATAAATAGTTAAACTTTTTTATTGCCGACTCATTTTCAAAATGTCTTTCTACGTAACATTACCTTCTGATAGTTCTATGCATTTCTTTCCAGAAAACAAAATATCTCATTTCAAAACTCAATTACCCTCTCCTGTTTGTTTAAAGGGTGAATGGGAAGTGGGATTGTCTGAAATAATCTACCCTCATTCTTGGCTTAACGTAAATGAAACTAACAATTATTTTCTATACAAAGCTGGTGACGGCAATATCTCTTCAACTGTTAAGCGAACAATTGATGTGGGTTGTTATGAAACAATGTTAGATATTATATCAGCCATACAACTTGCTTTACCCAAAAATCCTAATCGGTTCACAATAATTTACAATAAAGCAACAAAACGGGTGAAAATTAATGCAGTTCAAGGTAGCAGCCTTCACTTAGAGAATTTAGGCGAATTGTTAGGATTCAAACGCAATGCAATTATAATAGGTAACATGAAAAGCGAATTCGTTGCTGATGCATGGTCTAATTTTTCAGTTTTTTACGTTTACTCCGATCTAATTTCACCCCAAATTGTGGGGGGATACACAGGCTCCTTTTATTGCGAATCGTTCGCACTAAAGGTAAAGACGGGGAAACGATTAGTCAATACTATGATAGACCTCAATACTTACCTTTGGTGAGACACTCGTTTCAAACTATTCAATCTGAACTGAGACTCAATTCTCGTGATTTTGTTCCCTTTGAAAGAGGTAAAGTGATCATAGTGCTTCATTTTCGCATGAGGCAAATACTATAAATAAAGCAATACATTTCTCATACCCTCATTTGGAGATAAAAGACCAAGATGAGTGTACCATACGTTTGCTGTACTAAAAGATTTGAAGACCATTATGCAGGTCAAATAGGTTCGGGTTTGACTCATTACAAGGGCATTAATTTTCAAAAGGGTTATGGAATCGGAGGAATATTTCGTCGATTGTTTAGAGCAGCTTTACCTTTTTTAGTAAAAGGAGGTAAAACTATTGGAAAAGAAGTATTAATGACAGGGAGTCGTGTTGCCTCTGATGTATTGTCAGGAGAAAATTTTAAAGAAGCTGTAAAAACAAGAAGCAAAGAAAGTGGAAAAAATTAGCTCAGAAAGCTATTGATAGAGTTCAGTCTATGGTAGGAAAAGGACAGTATAAAAGAAAGCGTAAGAAACAGAAAAATTCATTTCATCCAAAGCACGTAAAGTGAGTGTACGTGACATTTTCGACTCGTAAAAATGACATTTATTCTTAAAGATTCTCCTGAATGTGTTAAATCTGAATTGGAACTTTTCAACTTACCAGGAACTCAAACAGTTATTCAAGATGGGCAGTGGAAACAATTTCATCCTCTTTCTAACGTTTTCGATAATGCACCTGTAGAATTTCACATTTCCGGAAGTGCAGAAGATTACATAGATCTCAGTCAAACACAATTATACGTAAAAGCGAAAATAGTAAAAGTGGACAATACGCCTATTACTAAAGATGATACTATAGGACCTGTGAATTTATTTCTATACATTCACTATTTTCTCAAGTAGATGTATCCTTAAATGATCGCGTGGTTTCCAATTCCAGTAATACATATCCCTATCGATCTTATATTGAAACTCTCTTAAACCATGGATATGACAGCAAAACTTCCCAGTTAACGGCTGAACTATTTTACAAGGATTCTGATGATGGTCTCAAGAAAAGAACCGAATTTTTTAAAGAAAGTGCCACTGTAGACATGATTGGTTGTATACATTCGGATTTATTTCATCAAGATCGTCTTTTACTCAATTTAGTGGATTTGAAAATAAAATTAATACGAAGCAAGCCCGAATTTTGCTTAGAAGGATCTGAGGGATTTAAAGTTGTTTTGGATCATGTTTCTTTATTCATACGAAAAGTTCGTGTGAATCCTGGAGTTATTCTTGGTCATGCGAAAGCACTGGAAAAAACAAGCGCAAAATACCCCATTAACCGAGTTCTGTGCAAGGTGTATTCGATTCCTAAAGGAAGCATGTCTTTTATTCAAGATAACATATTTTCAGGCCAAATGCCAAAAAAACTTTTGTAGGATGTGTAGATAATGAAGCTTTTCACGGAGCATTTTCAAAATCTCCTTATGAGTTTAAACATTTTAATTTAAATTTTATTGGAGTGTATGTGGATGGACAACCAGTGCCTCACAATCCATTAGAACTCGATTTTTCTAAAGATCAATACATACGGGCCTATCAAACTCTATTTGTTGGGACAGATCGAATGGGTCAAGACAGAGGTATATTTATTTCTAGAAAAGAATATAAAGATTCAAATACATTGTTTGGATTTAACCTCTCACCGGATTTATGTTCTTCAGGAGAACATTTAAGTCTGATAAAACATAGCAATTTGCGATTAGAATTAAAATTCAGCAAATCTTTAGAACAAACCGTATGTGTTATCGTTTTTGCCGAGTTTGAAAATTTAATCGAAATAAACAAATCGAGAAATATCTTGTATGATTTCGGAAATTAAAGAATGGATGGAATGCAAATGTATACAGTTTTATCTCAAGAGAAGACAACGTCCCCCTATTTTCAAGGTGTTTATTCTAGAGATACGCTCCCTCCTCTGAAGAAAACATGTGTGCTATTGTGAATTCTGATGACTCATCACAACCTGGAACACACTGGTTAGCATTATTTGTAAATGATAAAAGAGAATTAGAATTTTATGACTCGTTTGGACAACCTCCTGTATTCTATAACATTAGTACTACTACCTATTTAGATGTATTATGGAATTCTAAAGTGTTTCAATCACCAACATCTAATGTTTGTGGGCAATACTGTATTTACTTTTATTCAAACGCAGCCAAGGCTATTCTATGCATTATATTTTGAATCAATTGTATATAAATGATTTTCAAATGTATCAATTTGTAAAGAAACGATATGGTGTAAGATTTGTATTTAGAAAATAAAAAAATGGAATGAAACTAAATATGTGTGTGTCTTTTATTTTCTTTAATTTTTTCTATTTTCTATTTATTTTCTTATGATAATTTTTTTTCTTCTAAAAAAAAAAAAATTAATATTTTTCTATGTTAAATTTCTTTTCTCTCAAAAAAAAAAATTTTTTTTTTTCTATGATAAATTTTTCACCCAAAAAGATTAATATAATTTTATTTAATTATATATTTGAAACTTTTAAATTTTATCAAATAAGTATATTTTCTTCAGCAAAAGAAAACTGTTCAAATCATAAAGAGACAACTGAGACAATTTTTTTTTTTTAATCAAATGAGTATCATTTATTTCAAAGTTTCAACCATGCATTTCTGCGAGCATACATTATTGGTTTCTTAATAATTTTGTTATTCTGATACAATTTTTTATTTACATCTAGATTTTTCGGTAAATTTACATCATTCAAAGCTATTAAAAATACATATCTTCCTTCAGGTGCTGATTTTCGATTCCGTAGAAAATCATTCACGAGGAATGCAATATTGCTTCCTGGAATAACAGTGTTTTTGTAAATAATTTCACCATCAGAATTCCAACTGAAAGATTCTTGAAGCTTTAAAAACTGGAAAATATTTTTTGCTTTTTCTTTATACCTAGCTGGAACAATTCTAAAAATTTCATCCTCAAACACTTCTTTTTCCGTCTTTACTACTGACTCTTTTAGATTTTCTTTTAATGATTCCGTTTCTTGATTTTCTGATAGAGATGCTGCATTTGGAACTGGTTCAGACTCTCTTCGATTTTCGTTAGAAAAGTGCGTATATTTTTGTAAAACTTGTAAATAGAGAATTGTTTTTTCTTCTTCCGTTAAATCCTTATTATGGAGAATGAATTTCATGCGTTGATCAAGTTCCGATAAGTGTTCCGTTACTTGAACTCTTTCTTCGGGTACCAGTACAAATTTTTGCTAAATTCCATTTTGAATTAAAGAACTGATGACTGAAATAGATGCAGGCAATAAAATATTTAAGAATCCTTCTCCTTTTTGAATTAAAATTTTCTTTTCTCGTAAAGAGGTGTTTTTTTGTTAGAAAGTTTTCTTAAGCTTTCTTTATAGGGAGATAAACAATTTTTTTTTAATTTTAGTCAATGATATGTTACCACATAAAACATTCAGCACACACTCGCACAAAGTTTTTATTTCTTTCTTTGAACACTTTTTCAAAATAGATTTTGGGTGTTTTGTTTTAGAAATTAGTTTTAAGAGCTCTAAAGTTTGTTCAGAACACACCGGCATCTTGTGAACTATTGAATATTCATTGAACAATTTGAATCTATTTATATGCTTCAAAGTAATGGGTCATCGAGGTTGATATACATAAAAAAACATCTCCAGGAAACATACCTGTGCGCACACGCAAGGATTCATCAGTTTCAGGTTTTAAATCAATAAGTAAGTATCCGTACGGTTTTGATGTGGCATCTGCGTAACATTCTTGAAAAAATTTCACTTTACGAGGATACAATTGGCGACCTAAATGTGTAATTTGGGATTGATCTCTTCGATTCTTAAATAATACAAGATAATGAGCGTTTAAGGAAATTTCTCTAATTTCTTTCCCTTTATGAAAAATATTCTGTACCACAAAAATTATACTTAAATTTCTGTGATGCGAAAATTTTACAAATAATTTTGTTAATTGGGGATCATTTCCTAACTCTCCCATAAGATCGTCTATAACAATTAACGCATCCGAATACTGGTGCAAATTAGAGGGGATACCTTCATGAAAGGAAATATTCGGCATTTCTTCATACAACGCTTGGTAAACTCCATAACACCAAATTATATTTTTAGGAAAGGGTTTAATCATTTTATTTTCGATTAATTTTTTAACGAACTGACTTTTACCGCTACCAGATGGCCCAGCCAAGATTAAAGTAAATGGATGAACTAATTTGAGAGAATCCATGATTAAACTAAATAATTTTATGAATGATGTTGCTATTTATACTACGAGTCACTTAATTCTATAAATTTCATTTTGTGTGATACCGAAAGGAAAAGAATGAGGGTAGATTATTTCAGACAATCCCACTTCCCATTCACCCTTTAAACAAACAGGAGAGGGTAATTGAGTTTTGAAATGAGATATTTTGTTTTCTGGAAAGAAATGCATAGAACTATCAGAAGGTAATGTTACGTAGAAAGACATTTTGAAAATGAGTCGGCAATAAAAAAGTTTAACTATTTATACTTTTTGAATATCAGTCACCCATTCATTAAATTTTTCAGGATAGCCTAAAAATTTAACAAAATATTCAGTGATTCCTCCTCTTTTTCTTTGTTTGATAACATTCTCTACAGGGTAGAAACCAGAGTCGACAACTTTTTGTAATTCTGCTTCGTAATAAGTACCTTTAATCTCTTCACCTTGTAAATCTTTTAATCTATAAACAATCGGAATTCTTTGCACGATTTCAAAACTATGAAAAGTTCTCTTCTCCAGTTTTGTTCGTATCCTTTTTCAAAGTGAAGTTTTTGTTTATTAATGCGTACAATATCACCGATTTTAAATCTAGGGGCTTTAGGTTTCTCATTTCTTAGACCACCGTATAAATTTTTTAATACTTGCTTCCGGTTATGTCTACTTACAGAAACAGGTTCCATTTTAATTGAACGGTGATACGAGTGATTATAACTGTGTATTAATTTATCAATGACGTCGATGTAATTTTTAGTGTTAAATTCAGTGAAATATTTCCACATTTTTGTTTTTAATGTCCGATTAAACCTTTCAACAATGCTAGCTGTTGTTTCGTTATTTGTAAAAAAAAAAAATTACATTCAGATTTTTTAAATAATTTTGAACTATTTTATTTAAAAACTCCTTACCGGCATCTGTTTGCAACACTTTAGGCTTCCTTTCTTTAAAAATAATTTCTAGCCCAGACTTTACACTTTTTCCAAATTTATCTTTCAGAGGAACTGCCCAAGCAAATTTTGAAAATAAATCAATGCAAGTTAACAAATACTTATACCCTTTATTAAATTCTGCTAAAGATTGCATATCGACTAAATCCGCTTGAAACTGACGATCAATATCACTTACAAACACTCGATTCCGCTGAAACTTATGTCGAACAGGTTTATGAAGAGCGTAAGCATCTTTCTGCGATAACCAATGTTTCACATCTTTTTTACTATATTTCCCTTTTACAGAGCGATGTAATGCTTCCACACCCCCGAAGCTATTTGGAACTTCAGGATTTTCGTAAAACGCTGCTAAATCTTGATGCATTGTTACCGATGAAAAGAACTTGATTGAATGACTATTACAATGAATAGTTATATTATTATATACTTTTTGGGAAAGGCAAAAGTTTATGTATAAAAACATGAGCATAAATTTTCTCACTTTCATATGAAATACATTTAAAATATCACTTGTACATACTTTGATAATTTCTTTTAAAAATACTCTTATTTATTTTTAAGATGTGAAACGATTTCAACATAAATTAAACTAACAAACAATAAAAATAATAAGAACTCAAATTCAGCATATAAAAAAAAGAATTTTATTCAAATTTATAAAAACAAAATATTGTGTGAATCTTATAAAAATCTTTAAACAAAATCCTCATAGTATTCAAAACAATCAGGTGGACATAACATGTCTCTTACTTCTCTTAAAATAATATCCAAGCGAAGATTTTTTAAAAATTCTTGAGTTACATAATGTACAGGTTTTAACAATAAAAAGTGTTCATTTTCAAAAAGATTATGATAAAAACAATCAGCTATCTCATTAGCTTCAAGTGATGAAACATATGAATTAAATGTTTCTTCGCGATTCCCCCATAACTCCTCAGCGAAAGTCTGAGGCTGTTTCAATCCTTTTTCGTTCAGGAGGCTACAAATAGATTTTTTCAAAATTTGCGTCAAGTATTGTTGACCCAGACTAACATCCAAAGAAGAAGGTAATGTATTTTCTATGGGGCCTTCGCAGAAGGTTTTATATGCAGTTAAAAAGTCCATACACTGAAACATATTGTCTATAGCAGCATTTTCAATAGCACCATATTTTTTAATCATTTCAGCCCACTGCTCTCGGGATATGGTTATTTCTTTAAAAGTGGGCTCTTTATCCGGACTGTATTTAATGCGCTTGAAAGTAAAATCAATGAAGTTCTCACTAGTTATTTGAATGTGTCGTTCAGGAGGGAAAAGTCCACTTGGTAATTCCTCCAGTGATTCCGGCACTTTCTTTTACGCATGATATATTCGATCCACCGTGGGTCTAATGTTATTCCCTCGGGAGTTGGGTAGTATGTTTTGCCATATTTCTTGAAACGTCTTATGTGTACTGATGCGGAATCATAATAGGTACTTGCAAAGACAAAAACATCATCTCCAATTGAAATACTCCATCTGGTATGCAATCCTCGGTAAATTTTCCATACTTCTGAAAATAATATAACAAAATTAATAAAGATCAGAAAATGTAAAAAACATTATAAAAATTACATATTAAATTTATTTAATGTTGTTACTTACTTTTGAAACTTCTCTTCTGGCTTTCTTATTTACAGAAGATTCCTCGGCTTTTCCAAACTTTCGTTTTTCACTATGTGTTTCAGACATCACCATATTTTTCTTGTTGAATACAGCCCACCGCAATACTAACAAACGAAATGAATTGTGAACTAAAATGTGATAAGTGTCTAACGCATATCAACCGAAATACACTTGAGCGGCGTTCGCTGAGTGGTTGAAAGCAATGTATTCATCCGCTCTAAGCATTGAGATAATTTCTGACGTAGAATTCAGTCGCCGTCTTGTGGAATCAAGATCAGACAAGCTAAAACAAGTTAAATCGTAACCGGTTCACGCTGATGACGAGTATACTACGGCACATTTTTCTGAATAATCAATTTACTTTGTATCTTTACTGTGTGTGTATGTAATCATTATACTGAATTAAAATTTACACATTATTAAAATAATATAAATTAAATATTTTTTTTATTTCATTTTAATCCAGAAAATGATTTTAAAACATGTCGCCGTCTGCTTCGCCTGCAAAATTAAATTCATGAGATTATAAACATAAGTTTTCTTCAGGTCTGTATGCCTTCATAGGATAATGGTTAGCGTAACTGAAAACTATTGTCCTGTGGAGACATTTTGATCTGAGGCCGTGAGTTTGAATCTGGATTTTTTTTTATTTGAGCGTTATTTACTTCCATCATTTTAAAATCTATAATTAGTGTACATTTTAATCAATAGGTGGCGCCATGAGCACGTTTAACATTCCCATACTTCCATTTTTTGTGCACATTTTTTAAAAACAACTCAACTTAGCTGTAGAAAAAAACAATTCAACTCGCCCCCTCAGCTCGAAAATCAAAGCCAATGCAGGAGAAAAACAACTCAACTCGTCAGTAGGAACGAAACAACTCAACTCAACAGGAGAAAACAACTCCACTCGGTAACATGAACGAAACAACTCAACAGGAGAAAACAACTCAACTCAGCAGCAGGAACGAACAACTCAACTCGTCAGTAGGAACGAAACAACTCAACTCTGCACTGCCGTCGACCGCCTGCAACCGCCTACAACCGCCTGCAACCGCCTACAACCGCCTGCAACCGCCTGCACCGCCTTTACAGCAGAATCGGCTTTTTCTACCTACTGACGTTGCAACATAAAGCGATATGCAGCCAATGGTGAAAATCAGTTTCACGTATGTACAAACACCATAATTTTGCTCGTGCATATGATGATAGGATTTGGAGACGTTTTTTTTATTCTGCTATGGTCCGTTTTTTTTCTTCTGATTTAGCAAAATCGGTTGACTGTATACAAAAAGTAAGTACCAAATTTAGTTAGGTTTGTGACTGTAAGCAAAGCATTTAAGAATAGTGTTAAATCAATGCAAAAATATATAATTTTTCGATATTATAAGCCTTTCTATAAGAATTTGTTTCTTCAATGGAATCCAAAGCTTCATGCTATGGCTTAGGTATCAATAATTTAAAAAGTAGTGCATAGTCATACGACGTTTTGATATATTTGGTGAATCGGGTGGGTGTAACAGCTAGTTTTATTACAAAACATAATAAAAAATTCTCTATAATACAAAAAAAAATCATTGGTATAAAATACTGCGTTTTTGTAATGTAAAAAATTATTCTTTGGAAGTTAAATACAATTTAAAGCAAGACTCAGAGATAAGACTTAAGAATTTAATAAAAAACAGTTTATTACGACCAAACATAACAAACGCTACAACACATATTCAATAAATAACAAGCATTGAGTTCTGAACAAGAATATAGAGCTGGAAGCTCTATACACATCGTATTTAAAGAAACCAGCTCATAAAAAAGTATGCAGGTACAAATTATTGGCAACTGAAGATTTTTCTATTGTTTTTTGAAAAACATGGCTGAATGATAGGATAGGTAAGATACCAAAGAAGAAGGCTTGTTCAGAGATAGAAGCTAAAAAACAACAAAAATATAATATTTAAAATTAATGAAACACACATATATAAAACAAATGAAGTCAATGAATTCAGTAAATTTAGTTTCTTGAATAGTAATTCAGTGTTTTATGCTTAAACAAATCAAATAAACTTAAATATTTTTTCTTAGCACTTTCATGGAAAATTTTCAGGCACTTTAAAATTCTTAGTAAGTAAATGTATGTGTCAAGTTCTGCCAGGATTTTAAAGTAGTAGTAGTACTTATATATAAAAACATTTAAATTTATTCTTTTAAAAAAAAATTGAGATTTCTTGTATTTTTTATCTAACATAAATATTTCTTTATTTATTCATTCTTGGTCTATCACATCAAGTATTTTTATAAATAAAAAAATGCTTATTTAACTATAAATATATAATTTAAGAGTAATCCCTTTTTGACTATATTTATGAAGTTTTAGCAAATTCAAAATACAAAATCTCTATTTTGAAGATTAAAATGATTTAACTCCGTTCAAACTTTTCAATAAATACCTCATTGAGACATTTGCAACAATGAAAAAATATGTTTTTGTACAACTCTTATCTATTTGTGTTATCTTAAGCTTTTCATTAATAAGCAATAAATTAATATTTTTTTTTGTATTTCTATAGAATCTTGTTAACTTTTTTACAAGTCTTATGTTAAACCTTGTTTACATAATTTAACGATTTTTAACTCTGTTACAAGTATTGTGTTAAGTCATTGTTAAATAATGTTGTTTGGGCAAAATGTGTATGAATGAATAATTTTTTTAAAATAAAAACTTACAAAGAAGAAAATATTAAAGAGCTGTCATTAGTTTAGTATTTAGGGTAGGCGGGGGCAGCGTATCGTGGAGCTTGGTAGAGGGGTCGGGGAGCGGCGTAGGCCTTGGGGGCATCGACAACGACGGGGCTGGCGTGGAGGACAACGTTAGCGGGGTTCTGGCTTTCGGTTCCGGGCTCGTTGGTCTTGATGTCGGCTCTGTATCCGTGTTCGTCAGCAACGTATTCTACAACTCGTTCGATTCCGTTAAGATCCTGTTAGAAAAGAATAAAATAATATAATAAATTAGAGCAATTTGATTAGTTCTTTATTGACGTCAAAATTCGAGGCAGCATTAGGGCATGTTGGTGACAAGCTATGTAACTTAGAATCATGATCGATCGACGAGAACAAGAAAAATTTAGAACAAGGCAATTTGAGACCAAAATGAAGATTTGTATGGAAATGTTATTAAAATTTCGGAGATTGGTTTTTGACACTATTTCAAACGTGTGTAGAAATATATGATTAAGCAAAAAGAAAATATTTACAAATTTTTTTTGATCGAAACTGAAAACAATGACACATATGCACCTAAATTTCATATTTTTCAATCAATACAGCTTGTATAAGGATAAAATATAACTAACAAAATTTTGAAATATAAAAAAAATTGCTTTATGTAAACAATTAGCAAATCCTTACATAATAATTATTAGACGAAAAATAATATCGCGTAATTAATAAATAACAGCAAAATAATTCTTAAATAATATGAAAATTTATGTAACTCACATGAAATTTATGAACTTTATACTTGTATTCTAGGTTTCATTTGAATTAAAAATGAAAAATTTTGCACTAATTCAGTTTTATATATGTATTAAGAAAGATGTTTGAATAGCAAACCCAATTACTTAGTATTATTAAATTAATCATCGTGTTTTACAATATTATATATTTATTTAAACATTATGCAAAATTATACGATTAAAAAATTATTAGAGTAAAATCTTTTTAGTGTGCTTGTTTGTTTACCGCAAACTTAGTGACTTATTACCGGTATATTAAATAGAAGTATGATACAGAAAAACAAGCAGTTGGCGCAGTTTGACAACTTTTTTCTTTATCACCAAAGAGGTGTACTAAATTAAGATTTTACCCCCAAACCGTTATTATCAAATACACAACACTTTATAACTGGGCACTATTATTTCTATTTCTAATATTTTTTAGTTAATAAAAATAAAAGTTATATGATCCCGGACATATTTTGTAGATTTAATCTAAAAAGTTATTTTGTCCATTAGCATATGATGTATTAAACTGTTGAATCATTCGACAATTAAAAAAAAGTCGCCAAAGAGAGCGATATGCAGTCAATAGTGGTAAACTGTTCTCGCGCATGTCCAAACACAACACTCCCGTAGGGGAATACAGTAACGGCAATTTGCGATTTCACTTGAAGAAATTGGTTGAGAGAGAGAAGGTATAATATGTTAAAGTACCGCATATCATACCTAAGATATTTTAGATTAATATTTTGCTTATCAGATAGAAACCGGTACTCACAATATAATCGCATGGTCTGCTATTGTAATATGCACTTTAGGGGGGTTATCTGCTTCTGTCCAACATTGAGAGTACCACAACTAATTATTCCTCAAATTTTGCTCCATAACCGAAAGACGAAGTCGATAACTGAGGCAGCGTCCAATTCTCTGCATCTATGTCTGTGAATGTCACGATTTTGAGGCCCGTCAGAAATAACGACATTTACACGACGGCTCTTTTGTGCAATTAGCGCTCGACTCAAATATTGCCGTAATAACTCGTGCGTCAGTTATGTAAATATTTTTTAAAAAACACTATTTTTCGAGTTTTTCTGTTTTGTTCCTTAACGGTTGTTCCGTTTGTCATTTAAAAAAATAAAAGATATTTTTTATTCAAAAAAAAATTCGCTTCTTACCTTGTATCCGTAGCTTCCTTGGACTCGTCCATGACCATCTCCATTTTCCTTTCGGAAGGTGGTGGTTCCGTAGTTATCGTTAGTCTCATATCCGAAATCGAAGGGTTGAGGCTAAAAGAAAAGAGTATTAGTATAGGAATGATATATTCAAATAAGAAATAAAAGACGATTTCAAATTAAGTATAATAAACTCTTATAGGAAGGGAGGTTTTGATACAATCATATTTCTAGACAAGAGTTATGAAAACGGATATGAGATTAAAGTTATCTCTAGAGTTGTAAAGATTTTTTAAACTTTCAGTACCAAGAAATACAGCGGATATTAGATCTCATATATTAAAATGAAGCAATATTAGCGTTTTTAAAATACTGTTGATCTAAAAAAATAATAATCGAGCAACATTTAAATTTATTTCAGTTGCGCCTTTTAAAAAATAGAAAAGCTATAAAAGCCGATTCAACTCTTATAAACTCTAATTAGAATTAGAATGAAAATTTTAAAAAGTTTCTGAAAGATATTTAGAAAATGAATCGGCTTCACACACATATATGTACTAAATATAAATATATTTTCGTTCATAATAGGAGATATTTGAAATTTTCACCTAAAATAGGGGTTTAGATGTTTTATTTCCTCTGGTGTTATGGTTACATATTTCAATAAGATCTTAAAAATTACTTTTTATTTATGAAGATGTCAACGTTACATTTCTCTAATTAGTTTATTAATAATGTATTCAAAGATATTTTTAAAATCCAAATCGTTTATTGTACCAATAAAAAAAAGTTTGATTATCAATAACATTACTTGCGTTTAAGAGTTTCAAAAACAGAACACACATTCAAACAGTATTCAATCTCTCTCTCATTCTCACAATCTATTTAATGTATTATTACTGGTTGAGAACATATCATTGTCTAATTTGAAATACACTTTTCCCACACATTTTCAATTATTTCTTGAATCCCTTCAAATAAATGAATTTACATCTTATTACAATTATATAAATAAATATGTCTCCTCATACAAAATAACACAAAATATACCTCATCTTCTTCTTACATGCAATTTAATTAATATAAAAAAGAAACACACACATAATGCTTTCATTTCTTTATCTGAATTACGTATTTATAAGTACATTAAAGGTTCCGTATCGCAATTTTTTGTAATAAACGTTATTTAATAATAATCGGTATTAGTTTAAAAACAAATTAGTAAATCGATTACAGATCGTAAGCTTTACAAACTCGTTTGCATGTTATTGTCCTATTTATGCTTGACTTTGATTTATTTCACTATAAAACTGAAAAAAATGAATATAATGAAAAAAAAATGAATTATAAATGTTCATATTATGGTTAAATTTAGTTTTAATCTTTTTTAAATTTTAGTCAGTAATTTATTAATGTTATATGTCAAGAAATTAAAACTGTTTTTTATTCTTTGGGAAATTAATTTCACACATATTTTCTATATAATCGCTTAGCAGCTATTAAATTTCATTATAATATTTGATTCATTTGAAATAAAAATCGTTTGCTGAAATGTTTAATTGATCACTGTTTCTGTAACTAATTAAAAGTGCATATATATGGAAAAATATAAATGATGTTCTAATTTTGTCTTTAAGTGTTTATAATATGATTGTGTGATCTACAATTTTTTGGAATAATGTTAGTAGAATAAAGTTATTGTAGCGTAAATATTTGAATTCTCTCTATTTAATATAATGTGTATGAAGTATTGGAAGCAAATTTTAAATATTGGTTTAAAAAGAAATTAGGAAAATTTTTTAGATAGATTTGCTATATCATATTTTAATCTGAGATAAATGTTTCCTGTGAAAAATAAAATTTAAGAAAAGGAGAACTTACGGCATATTTCTCTTCATATCCGTAGGCAGGGGCTCCGTAGGGAAGGGCAAGGGATACAGCAGCAAGAGCTGCGACGAGAAGAACCTGCAAATATTAAACAAATTTTGATGAGTATGTTGCGAGAATTGGTACAGTAAATACATAATTTTTTTAACATGCGCAAACATATTTATTTAAAAAAAAGCATTCAGTTTATTTGAAAAGATTCTTGCGAAGCAAAAAATAAAAATTTATTACATTATGTTAATATAGTTTTCAAAAAATGCTCTGGTATGTTTTTATTTATATTTTTTTCTTTATATAAGCCGTGGTAAATTTATTTTTTTCGTAACTTTACTGCATTGTGTGAACATTTTAAATGAAAATTATTAGAAACGAGAGAGAATACACTTCTTGGGAAATTTTCAAAACATGTTTCAATTTTTCAGTAGACCTTTTGTAAAATATTAATCTTTAAATTCATTTTTCTTTTAAAAAATTGATTCACCAGAGTAATTTTTTAGTACTGTATGTTTTCCATTCGTATAAAGTTTGACTGAAATCTTTAATGGAAAAACAGAATATATTCAAAGGTCAAAATAATTATAATATTTTGTAGAAGTTAAGTTATGGTTTAAGATCACATCGCAAAAAGTAAATTAATATACCATGCTTTAGAATACTTTAATAATTTTACTCACCAAAGTAATTTAAAAAAAATTATCATAAGTTTTTTCTTATTTTACTCAGAATATTAGAAATAAAATATTCAACTGATATCTTAGAATACAGGAATTAAATCAATACACTTTCTTACTACTCGATATTTTCAAACAGTTTATTTGAAATATTACTTTAAATGAGAAGCTAAGAAAAAAATTTAACGGAATTTTCAATCTATCCGTAATTGAATCTTCAATAATAAGAGAAACTTCCGAAAGCACTATCTCTAATATAAACCGTTGCAAATTCAACTACAAGATAGCTAACAAAATTTATTTTTTCTCAAGAAAACTATTCATGTTTTCCCGTTAACTATTTTTCTAACGCAATATCAGAGACAAGAAATTCTTAATAAAATTCGAACATACCTTAGCGATCATGGCTGGAAATTGAAGCAAGAGAGAACTCTGGTAATGAGAGAGTGTGAAGTACAAGACAACGGTAAGTCTTTATATACCCAACGATCTCAATAAACAAACAAATAAAAAGAGCTTAATTAAAAGATTTATATGAAACATTTGAGCACAAACCAACACCCTAACTAATAAAATAAAAATTAAAAACCAGTATCGACTCTGAGGAATGCAGCTTAAAGTTTGAAATCCGAATTTTTTCCTTATTTTTTTGACATTGTAATGTCATGGACGGGTCAGCCACCGCCTTTTGCGTTCTTGATCTATAGGTTGTCGATAATTGTTCGGGTTAACCGCACCCAGCCCTTAAGGTTGCTTCTTAGAATTTTTCGTCCCTCAATCTTTCCATCCCTTTCGAATTGTATCAGATTAATGGGGAATTTTTATTATGGTTAAATAGAATATGGATTCGAATGTGAATTGCGTGATTTTTTAACAATGTTTTGTAGTAGGGAGTTTGCTTAAATAAATGGGGGAAAGACACATTCTCTAGACTTAAATATAATCACTTCTCTTCATTATTTCAAGTAAAGAGCTTTCTGAGAAATGTAACAAGTATTTATTTAAATAAATTACCTTTTAATATTTTTTGTAAAGAATTTGAAAAATATCAGTGGTTTTTTTTTTCGACAAATGTTAAAATGTCTTTCAGATTCCAAAGTATTCCGTTTTAGAATGATATCGAAAACTAAGTATATAATCCCCTAATCCACAATAAAAATAACACATATACAAATATTTATAACCCTAAGTATACCTAGACTGTGTAGTAAGAAATATTAGCCAGGGAACAAAGAGTACAAGTTTAAAAAAACAATGCTTTGAGTCCAGCCAACCTTCACCTATACTACTGGGCTATAAAAAAAGTAGGAAGTACTATACATATGTTATTATTAGAAGATAAAACACACTAATGTTTTATTAAATAAAATTATAACAGGAAAAATTAATAAAAACTTCTTACTTAATGTGGAAATTAAAAATATTTTGTATGAGGCACTATTAAAAAAATAAACATACCACTACAACACATCCAACACCTCATTAGTATTTCTCGCCATTATGAAATCAACTAAGAGTACCACCGCATTATATATACAGTGAAATTAGTTTAACGCTAAAACGATTAAGACGAAATATCGGTTAAAAGAGAAAATAATATATAACCATCCCTCCAATCTACTATGTATTTTCAAACATTTTTTCCCTCAACTCGAAACGAAAATCGTTTAATACCAAAAGATATCCCTTCTTTTGGAATGAACAAAATATGGAAAACACCAGCCGGATTGGACTGTCCTATCGTAGGAATTCATTGCAGCAGAGGATAATAATGTGTACAACCCCAATTATGGCAAACAAAGACATTTTGGAGTTTGTTCAAAACTCCTAAAAAACCATTGATGCAGATTTTAACAATGAACAACTCCTGTGTCCACATCATCCGAAATGAGGAACGTCATGAAAGGTTTGCCCAGATATTTAGACGCACATTCCAAAGGTGAAATGAATAACATTCTCGATCAATTTGTTAACAATGTGATGCTAAAAAAATAATACAAAGAAAAATATCAGATTATTTTTCAGAAACTCAATATAAATGTTTTGTTTTTCAAAAAATTTGAAAATTTTGTGTATATATATCTTTTAGTTCTTAAGAATGTTTCTGTTTCATTGATATTTATTAAATGCATTCAAATCTATGTACATAAAATGGAATCTAATAAGCTTAATTTTGTTGATATATGGTTTTTGTTGCAATATTCTTTAACACGAAAAAATATTTCAGTCCGTTCAGTTCCATGTTAAGCAATTTTCACTTTACATTAACTTTACATTTACGTAAAATTCGTACTTTATATATGTTTTGAATAAATCATAAAATTCCAAATACTTTATTTCAAAACGCGTCTCTTTTCACTTCGTATTAAGGGATTACAATATATATTTTGACAGATTTATTCGTGATTCCACGTTAAAAGGATCAAACCCTGAGTTTCTGACCGATTTATTCACTATTCCCAGAAAAAAAAATGGCTTAATAGCTTACTGAGCGGGTGAAACATTTCCCTCAAACCATGTACAAATTTTTAAAAATAACTGATATTTCCTTTCAATTGAACACGTATTATTTTTTTCTCATTATATTTTTATTGTATTTAAATGCAGAAAAAAGATAATTCCCTTCCTTGATTTCTTGGCGCTTGAGCAGAAAGGACTCTGAATCCTGTGTTCGTACTTTTAAATTACCAAACTAAAAAATGATTTGATTCATATCTAAAATGTTTGAGTTATACCACGACTGAAATTACATTACATATGTATAAAATTTTTAATAATATCTTCTAAAGAGAAGATTGAAATATCTAGAATATAAAAAGGTGTGGCACGTCCATGGGAGCCCATGTTAAGGTATCCGACTACTTGCGACAACTTTTTTGAAAAAAGGAAATATGAAGATCTTTTTGTGATTTTTATATTTATATAGTATATTTTAAGAAAAATCCTAAAAATTGTAAAAAAAGAAAAAAAGTTATTATTATTGAAATGGGAAAAAACTAGTAAAAATGTACGAAAAATTACATAAACGGGGCCCGCTCTCTACAAAGATTTTATGAACAAATTCTCAATTTTTCAATTTTGATGTGTTACTTTGTTATTCCTGTTTGAAGTGATCTTCACGATAAGAAATATTTTAATTTTTACAAAAACTAGAGCACTTTATCTAAGTCATTATACGAAATTGCTTAAAAAAACATTGACTATATTCACATAAAAAGAGCTGCACATTTTGAAATAAAACAGCTATTGATAAATCTGAAGATCAAAACACTTCTACTGTTATGCAGAACATAAGCAAAAAAATTCAGCTAATTATTTTCAAAACTTTTTGAGCAATCGCGGTCCCCGTTTGAGTTTTTCGAAAAAAACACGTTTCGCGTAAAACGCATTTCAAAGTTTGACATCTTGTGTAAAGTTATGGCATTTGCTTTTACTAAAACGCTTTTAGTTTTTGTTCTAGTGGAGGGAAAATAAAGTACTTGGTATTGTTATTAAGTTAATAAAATGGTCTATAAAATAAAATCATAAAATTTTGCCGATTTTTGAAAAAAATCATGGTTTTAGGGTAGTCGGATACCTTAAATTACGAATGTGTATGTACTTTTTCTCAGAAACTACTTAAATGTCACAAATGAAATTTTTAAAGTAGATTATGTGTACTATTAGTAACACTTCGATGTAGGGCTTTGTCTTTTTCTAAAAATAATTATTAATTAAAATAATTATAAATTCCAAACAAAAAAGTCCGATTTCTGTGCCTAAAATTTAGTTTAAAAGGACCTTATCTAAAACCTTTTATTAGATAAAGCTTACCCTTGAGTAAAGTGTGTAAGCAAAATGTATACTCACTGAAAATTTGAAAATTATACATTAATTAGTTTTTGAGAAAAAGGTGCATTTAGTGAAAATAATTACATTTTAAGAAAACGGGCTGAAAAGTAAAAATTTTTAATTTTTGAGGATTTACTTTTTTTAGTAATTTTCAGAAGCACATGAAACATTTTCTTTACCCGATGCTTCTACAAAGTACTTTTCTAATTTTATTATTATTATTAACAATTTAGCCTTTTTTGGTACCTTAAGAGGCTTTCGTTGGGCTACCCGAATCCTACATGCATCTATTCTTTTGAAACATAACACACAGTTATTACCTTATTTACTTCCACAATATTTTAAGGTCATTAATTTTGCTACATGACTCATATCGAACTGTGCAATACCCATATTTACCCCTAATTTTAGAGTTTTCAATTACTCTTAAATGTAGATTTTGAAATCACTGAGACCATATGATGTTATTAATTGAATCATTGGGGTTCTGAGTGTTTCCATGTAGGCATTTTTTAATAACATAGAATCAGCTATATCTCTAAAAATTAACTTTATTTTATTCATTATAGTACACGGCATGTGTTTTATAATCATAGTGCGTTTCGTTACATTCAGCTTCTTCATTTTGAAATTTGCTGCATGAATTTATACCTACAGAACACGCTTTTTAAATATTTTATTTTAAATGTTCTCATAATTTTTTCTTTACTAATAAATAACTCAAAGTGGAACTTAGATTGAACAAAAGAAAAAAATCTGGTCAAATAAATTAGCATTCATTGTCAACAAGTTCAAACAAAATTAATCACATTTAAAAACAAACCAAATGATAAAAATCAATTGTGTTGATTTGTATCTTCCCTTCTTCAAAAAAACATTACATTTATGTTTAAAAAAGATTATTCTAGTTATAACAAAACAAATCTCGGTGTCATCAAAACATTTATACACGGTAAAATCCTGGTTCTCCTAGTGTAGCTCATTTGACTGCGCGTCAAGGAGTGGCTCCCTTTTAAAAAATAAATAAAAATACTTCTAATTACCGTATTTCCAAATATCATTTTAAAGACAAATATTTCAACTATTAGAAAATGTTAAAAAGTCAAAATCGAATTTTTTTTTTTTTTTTTGAAAATTCATATGCCAGACCCGCTAAAGATAAATGATGAAAAATCATATAAATTTTGGAAACTTAAAGAGGATGTTTGCTGCAGCAGTATGTTTGGCAATGTTGACTGCGGACAGCTTTTAATTTTATATAAAAGTGGTGTTTAACCAGAGTTTTATGGCTAGCAAATCTTCCCCTTTTTTGTTCATAATACAGAACGAAATCCTATAGGAAATAATGCATAGAAGTTCTATAAATCCATTACAAGAAAAAGGCAATTCAAAAAAAGTATAAGCACAGGTTTTTCACACAAAAAATACATCACATTCACACCTTAAGATGCATTCAAAAATGCTTAGATAACAATTAATCAATGAAAAAAATAAGCAAGTTATTGTCAGATTCAAGATCCAAGTACATAATCAAAAGATTAATTACACAGACACGGATCGAATTGCAATACTGCAGCCTAGTAATAAGTATAAAATAATTTTTACTAAAATTATTGTAAACTGAGTATATTTTAAGAGATAAATATTAAAATTACAGGAATAACACACAAAGAATATTTTTCTACTTGTTTCAACAATAATACTAAGGATTAAAAATTAAAAAAATTATCGGAATTTATTATTTTTAAGAGCTATTATAACGCCAATATGAATTGAATATGTAGGCAATTAAAAAAATAGATAATACATGGAAATATGAATATCTACTATATATTCTTTAATAATAGCTATTTATTAATCTATGTAAGTAAGAATTTAATCCAAACCATTCGGAATTTCCTTATGCAGGTAATTATTATTGAAATTAATTGCGTATTTTTCATCTTAACAGTATTTAATATATGTATACTACATTTTCAGTTTTCATGAAAAATTACATCCATCTCGAAACGGAAAAAGAGTTAAGACTATTTTTTTGTTATTAATGGCTCAATTCAAAAATTTAAATCCGAATTATCAGAGGAATTAATTAAAACTCAAAAAGTCAACTTTGTAAAATTATTAGGAAATACATTTCTCTTAAAAATTGAGCCATATAAGTTCTTTAAAAATAAAATCAGCAGTAATATTTTTTATTTTTGTTTTTTATTTCCAAAATTCAGAAGATTATACAAAACAAAATAAAAATAGTATTGTATCTTTCCAAATAAGTGTGTTACATTTGGGAGAAATGTTTGATATCTGAGCGCACAAATTCTGCAGATATAAATTGCTTCTTTGCAAACAAATTCATCGACAAATATGCAAATAATGATAATAGAATTTGTTACATAACTGAAATCAAAAACTGTTTAGTTTTATTTCTATTAACAAAGCAAACATTTAATATAAAAATAAATGAGCAATGCATGACATGAATTTATCACAGATATCCGAATTTTGTTTTAACTTAAAGTTCAATTTACAAAAAAATTTTAATTTAAGGATTTTCAAAAAAATTTTGGTTGCCTCGTATGAGCGTATACTTTATTAAACAGATTTTATGATCAAAGTTTCATAAAAAGCTAGCCATTTAATTTTTTAAGGATAAAACTTTAAATTTGTAAAGTTTTTTTAAAATTCTACTCCTCCTGCAAAAATTAGTGGCCGCGGTAGCCGAGTGATATAGGTATAGGATCGTGGATGGCTTTGTCACGAGTTCGAGCCCAGTACCATTGAAGACACGCCGTGTAGAACAGCATTGCACGCTAAATCTTTCGAGAGCTAAAACGTTCTCCCGTTGGTGTGGTGTGGTAGTTCGGAGAGGGGGGTGCCAGCTCAGGTGTCGTCCACGTCACTTGACCATGGTTCAAAATTACGTGGTCCGTCGCCAAAAGCCCTCGTGTAGCTGAACAGTGCGACGTTAATATTCAATCAATCAATCTCACCCTACAAAAATTAACGCACGATCAAGAAATTTGATTTATAAGTACATCAGAGTTTGTGTATAACAAAAGTTGGTATGAGTTTTGCGATAATATGATTGGTATTCGTACGATACTTCTTTTTATGAATGCATATTAAAAAATCATTAAGAAATGTATAAATTCTAACATCAATTATTTTTTAAAAAATAAGTATTGCTTTCATTCAAAAATGCATTCCAACTTTTGCTACATGTACTATTAGCAATAGGTGAAATAAAATTCAAAGCAATAGGCACAATAAAAATAAGTCTTTGCATTTTAAATGAAGACAAATTAGTTATTTTATCTATCTGAGATAGATAAGTTTAAAGTTATAATGTAGCCGCGGTAGCCTAGTGGTCAAGGTATCGGATCGTGGCTGGCATGTCACGAGTTCGAGCCCAGTACCACTAAGGACCCGCCATGTAGGGGAGCAATGCAAGTTAAATCTGCCGAGAGCTCAAGCGTCCTCCCGTTGGTGTGGTAGTTAAGAGAGGGGTGCTAGCTCAGGTGCCGTCCTCGTCACTTGACCATTGTTCAAATTTAAGAGGCCCGTCGCCAAAAGCCCACGTGTAGCTGAATAGTGCGACATTAATATTTCCTCTTTCTCTCTTAAAGTTCTGATTTGCCATAGGGATTTGAAAAAAAACGAACATAAAAGCTACCATAATTCTGCGTTTTTAAAGCTTAAAGCTTTCAAATTTTGTGAGGTTATTGAAAAGAATATAAAGAATAATTTAGGCTAAAAAAATTAGGTTTAATTTTTTGACAGATTTTTGTCAATTGAATCGTTCTGTGTCCCCTTAAATAACTTGTTTTTAAATGTCTTGAATCAAGTTTCGTTTTCATGTTATCGGTAACGGAATTTGATCATAAAGCACACTTTTATTGAATTTATGTAACAATATTTGTTATATGGTCTCATATGAATAAAAACTACATTTATCTTCGAAACTGCAACAGGTCAGCGTTTCATTCAAACCAACTTTAAAAAAAAATATTTGCTCCAAAATTTTAACTAGAACAAAAAACCAATAAAATCCTTCAGATTGGTCACCTACTTAACTCTCAAGTACGTTCAGTTTGAGCAAGCTTCATATTTCATCAACGTTAATTAAAGTAATAATGTCAATTAACGTATTTATGAAACTTTTATTACAACTAATTATACATCGGCTTCAAATTAACCTTAGCTGCACCTTTTGATTTTTAAAAAGTTAAGCAAAGTATGTATATATTTTTCATTGAAAGGTGTTTAATGATTTCACACATGAAGTAAACGAAATGTTCATTTGTCTGTTTTATTTTACCTAATTTTTATTATTAGTTCACTCTCTCCCTATATATATATATATATATATATATATATATATATATATATATATATATATATATATATATATATATATATATATATATATATATATATATATATATATATAACTTGTTCAGATTTTCAATCGTTAATAAAATACTTTCCATTCATCCATTCAAGTTCAAATGCATTTTTTCAAATTTTTAGTGGATGTGACATTTGATGTTAATACTGTTTTTCCAAATATTAATTAATTAATTATATTAAAAACGAATAAATAGTTACAAAAAAAATAGTCCAAAAGCATGTATAGAAAAAAGAATCGTTCATTGTGTCCCAGTAGCGCATTGGACTTCTAATCCAAACGTCGTGGGTATGAATCCCACCTGGGATGGCCTTCTTTCTGAGAATGTGATTTCATTTACTATACTATTTTATAATAATAAAAAAAATTTAATTGATGAATAAATAATAGCAAACAAACAAAAAGTAATCCAACACCCTATATAGAAAGGAAAATGAAAATTGCAAGGAAAGTCGTTTTTTATTTTATCTTTTAATATTGTGATTCTGTCATACACACATACATATTTATATGAATTGTAACCATTTATTAAAAAGTAGCTAAAATAAAATTTTTCTTTGTTGACCTAAGTAGGAACTGACTTATCTTTTTATATTACTTGTTTTTTTTTTTTCAATTTGTTTTGGAAGACTGATACATGTACTTAAATTACATAACACAAAATATGTATATTATTATATTTAAGAAACTGCGGTTATATCCTTTCTCCCACAATTCCAAACTAACATTAATATATATGAGTAAAAGCACTTGAATACTAGTTCGATTGGAATCTTTTCCGTTCAGCTTTTTATCGCCGCGGACCTGTCAATACTTGATAATTTTGTCGCGGCACACTTAGGGAGGGGTGGATTTTTTTATATGTTATATTGCTTTCATTTCATAATTTTAATTTAATTGTATTCAAACATACCTTATAAAAGTAAAGTTACACCAAACAATTGAATATAAAATGATTTAACATGAAATATAAAGGGATTTCCAAGAAATTTTCCACACAACACCGAGAGAAATACTCCACAGTAAATATAAATTATAGTTTAAACAAACTAAAAAACACGCTTTTATAGTTTTTTTTAATTGAACTAAAGAGTAAAAAATAATTCTTAATATAAGAATAAAATGATTGACGAGAAAATTAATATCGATGTGATAAAAGCGTGAGGGGCTCTATATGAACTTTATATTTATATATATATATATATATATATATATATATAAATTCTCACTAGTTCTATTCCAAGTCACAGTGTTAGTGTAAAAAAGTTGTACGAAGGACCATACACACAAACGCGCTTTTACCATAATGACATTAATTTTCTCGTTCATCATTTTATTCTTATATTAAGAGTTATTTTTTACTTTTTAGTTCCATTAAAAAAAACTATAAAAGCGTGTGTTTTGTGGTTTTTTTAAACTCATTTATTTTTCATTTTTTAGTTCGATCCACAATAAAAAAGCGCGTGTTTTAATTTTTTTAAACCATCATTTATTTAACTCCATTTTCAGAAAAACTGGGCAATTGTTTGTTTATATCATGGTGAGAAATTTCTGATGCGAACGTTTTCGTTTTAAGGTATCCGACTGCGTTTTCGCAGCCGTTATTTTGCAAAAGCATATAAATGGATAATATTTATGATATTTAGTGTCACTTAGATTATAAATCGTATACAAAATTGTTTAAAGAATATTTTATTAGAGTAAAAAATTATTTAAGTAAAATATTATATGACAAAAAATGAACATAGAATGACCCATTTTGAAAATATTCTCCTTTTGTGAAAAATGCTTCTATTCCAATAATATTTTGCCTGTATATAGCTCAGATCTCTGTACAGAGGCTCAACTAGAACTTTTGAAATAACCTAGAAGTGGGTTTATCCCTGTGTTTTACGACAACAGAGGGGAGAAATTTTAAGAAAAAAACACTGATAATTATTTCAATTGGTTGTAACTTTGAAAATAATGTGAATTTTTCAAATAAAAATAGTTCAGACTCTCTGAAGAAGTTTTTACTTTATATAAGCGAAATATTATTATTTTAGACGCATTTTTAATAAAAGGAGAACATTTTGAAAAAAGGTTATTTTAAGTTAATTTTTTGTCAAAATATTGAATTTAAATAATTTTTTTTTGTCATAATGTCCTTTAAATAGTTTTATGCATATATTCTAATCTAAGTGACACTAAATATCCATGAAAATTATCTATTTATGCGCTTTTTTAAAATCACGGTTCCGAAAGTAGTCGGATACCTTAAGGTTTTAACAATCTTTTAGTCGCTAAATCTGGAAATGGGGAAATCGTTAATCCTGATGATCCTTATCAGTAAACTGAAACAAAAGTATTAAATTATTGTATTGTCATCGGTCCTTGACATGTGTGCAAAATTTCGAATCATTCTGACCTTCTAAAGCGGATAAAAATCAAGTTCAAAGATTCCATTACATGTAGATGAAGCTTATAAAAGCGGGTTAACAATAGAGAGAAACAACTTAATGTTCATTGTGTGTTCCGGTACTATTTGACCCATGGACCAGTATGTGTACCTGTCCGTGGTCCGGGAGTTGGGGATCACTGGTCTAAAGCAGGAGTCGGCAAAAGGCGGTTCGCCAGTCGCATGCTGCTTTTTGCATATAGGGGGCGGCTCTTCGGATTTTATCTTATATTTATTAAAAAGAAGTACAGTCGACTCTCGATAATTAGAAGTTGGAGCGACGAATGAAAAACTTTGAATTATCAAGAGGGTAGGAAAAAACTCCCAAAATGCACGAAGAGAAATCTTTTTCCTAGGGCATTTAAATTTGAAACTATGTATTCTAAAACAACAATTATACATACATATAAAATTATTTTAAAGTTTTTTTTAAAAAAAGGCATATTATTCAGTTTAATAATTATATAGAAGTTAAAAGTCTTCTATTGAAAGAATACATTTATTTATTACAAACAATTATTAGAAGAATATATATACATACTGTGCCTAATTAATCTTTTTCCACGAAAAATCTGTTTAATCTGTTATCAGTTCGCTCAGACACTGTACCCAACACAATTTGTTATTCAAGGCCGGCCCATGCCTTTTCGGTGCCACATGCCAAAAGCCACACTAATGAGTCATAAATTGCAATGTCACTCCAACGCAAAATGCACAATCCTACGCATTTCTTCTTCACAATAGGGAACAATTCTTTCTGAACCCATGTTCAGCAAAGCCACGTGTTAAAGGAAGATATGGACGGGTGACAACAATTGCGGCAGGTCTACAGTCCACTTGAAGAAGAAAATTAGTAAAATTGTCTTTTGGCTTGAGGATCTAGGGAACGCAAAGAAGGGATGGCAGACAGATGGTCATCAAAGGGGCTACGTTACAGGGGAGACAAGCAGAAGCAGTAAAACACAAAACATGTAAACTCCAACCTGTTTGCTACAAAACTACATGATACTGGGTGTTCGAATTATCGAGATCTATATAAGATAACTTCGAATTATAGCGTGTTATAGCCTGGCAAGCCGCAGATTTTACTTCGAAATATTGAGTGTACCAAAACGTATAGTTTTAGTTCGAAGTATCAAGAGTTTTTCTAGGGGCTGAGAACATGTACTTCGAGTTAGCGAGAGGTTCGTATTATCGAAGGTTCGAATTAGTGAGAGTCAACTGTATATCCATAAAAAATTGTTCTTACCCTTTCTCTTTAATATTTATCAGTATTTACATATGCGTTTATATATTTAATCGCCTAAATATGTAACTTGTTAAATAATTACTCCTATATATTAAACTGTTTTTTCTTCAACAAAGTGTACTAATTATATATAATCCATACAATTATAATAAATTCTAAATCATTAAGTCCAATCTATAGCTAAAATTCCGTCATAGGAAGAGACACGTTAAAGTGATTTCCATGAATGTGTTTATTTCAGCGTTTCTCAAACTGTAGGGCGTGCCCCCCAAGGAAGTGTCATAACCCTACGTGGGAGACGCGAGCATATTGAAAATTCGAAAATTAAAAGATTATTTAAAAGTATTATTAATTTACTGAAAGAGAAAACAAAAAATACGTTCTGACATCATAAAAAATAAAATACACATGTACACTGATATAATACACTTATAAATATATCAGTACTGCACAAGGTCTTTCGTAATTAATTTAACAGTACTAAATTAAGTACAAGCTTAAAAATTGACAGTGACCCCATGGGCTTGTCATGTGTAAAATTATATTCGAAAATTAATACTTATCTTGATAATATGTACGGCTTATAATTTAAGTACCATTGTAGCTTTAGAGTTAAGCTATATGATTATTAAATTCAATACATTGTTATTGTATGGAGGTGGCACGATGAAAATTATGACTAAAAATTGGGTCACAAATATTGAAAGTTTGAGAAGCACTGGTTTAGTTATTTGCATACATGACTTCAGGAGCACTTATGATTGTTCAGGAGATACACATAAACCCCCAACAAAAGTGACTAAAGCTCATTCCATATTTTATAACATGTTTTATGGCATGATTAATAAGAAAAAGAATACAATGGAATCACATTTGTCAGCAGAAATAACCCAGGTTAATTTCAATCATTAGAGTAAACGTGTAATACCTCAAAGAAGAAGTGAAACATGTTATTTTGTGTAAACTTTTTCATTGAAATATTATAAAAATAATTAATTCGGCAGACAGTCCTCATCGTGACGTCCACCTGGACTTTCCTTAAGTGAATACGTGTATACATATAAATGAACGCCCCACGATGATAATGTCATCAAGAAAAATCAGACAAGCCTCATACGAAAGTCCTCCGAGGACTGTTTCCATAAGGCGCTCGAATGTTGCAGGTGCATTGCACAAGCCGAAAGGCATAACCTTAAATTGCCTCAGTCCTTGTCCCGTGGTGAAGGCAGTTTTCTCTGTATCGGCAAGGTGGAGTTCTACCTGTTAATACCCACTCTTGAGATCTAGGGTGTGGCCGCGGTAGCCGAGTGGTATAGGTATCGGACCATGGCTTGCTTTGTCACGGGTTCGAGCCCAGTACCACTAAAGACCCGCCGTGTAGGGCAGCGATGCACGTTAAATCTGTCGAGAGCTGAAACGTCCTCCCGTTGGTGTGGTGTGGTAGTTAGGAGAGGGGGTGCCAGCTCAGGTGTCGTCCACGTCACTTGACAATGGTTCAAAATTACGTGGTCCGTCGCCAAAAGCCCTCGTGTAGCTGAACAGTGCGACGTTAATATTCAATCAATCAATTGAGATCTAGGGTAGAAAACCAAGTATTGACGGCAAGTGTGTTACCTATTCTTGGCAGAGGATAGCTGTCTTTCTTGGGGACGTCATTCAACCGACGATAGTCCACACAAAATCTGGTAGAGCCATCTTTCTTCATGATCAAGACGATGGGAGGTTACCAAGGAATTAACAATGGCTCACAATGACAGCATTGTCTTTCATGTCCTTAGTCTCTTCCTGACTTCACTGCATATTCTCCATTTTCTCCTTAGTCTCTTCTTGGCTCTTCTGTATATCTTCTTGGCCGCTTTTCAAGGCATTGATGCCTTCCAACAGAGCCTTCAGTTGCTCATCCATCGCTCGTGTTATTGGCATACAATCCCAACTTCTGACGCCAAACTATTACGTAGATCCGGGTTCAAGGATTTTATACAAAACAATCACAAATAAAATAAACAGTTCTTTAACCCGCGGTCACTCCCGCCTGTTTTTGCTACCGTAATTACTCGCGAGGTGTAGAGAACACCCCAAACTCTTAACACGTGTATTTAAATATGAAAAAAAAAATTAAGTCAATTTTGATATATATTTATGAAGTGCAAATTTTTTTTGTATTATTCAAAAAAAAATTATTGAATTAAAATTATTAAATTATTAAATTTATTGCATACAAATGAGACTAACATTAATTTAAACTAAACCTACAAAATTTTCATTTTAAAGTACACAATTTTATATTTTTTCATAAACGACAAGTAAAATGTATATACCAGTAATAAATATACTTTATAATTAATGATAAGGATAGTAAAAAGCGGAAAAATAATATTTTAATCATTTTTCAAATATTCAGAGCAGACTGTATCCATATGCTTTAAGCACATATTTTTCTTACATTGAAGACAAAAAAAAAGTAATTTTTACATATTTTACCCGTGGAAAAACAGTGCAACGCCCTTTTATTGGTTGATTAATGCTCTTTTAAATATCTTCTGTGTCAGTAAAGCTTATTTTGAGTGTTTTGTAAAGGTTTAGGAGATCGATCTCATATTCCACTGTGGCTGCACAAGATCCATTCTAATCTCTAATAATCTTGAACATCTCATTTTTTTTTCAGGAAGAACCGATTGATAGACAATGGAAGCTTTATTTCCTGTGGTATTAAGTGGATGATAAAATATTCGCAATGACCAACGGTTCCATATTTGCGATACATCATATATACTGCACATTTCATCACTGATATCAACACTGCCTGTATTATAAAAATTTATACAATTTCAAGTTCCATCTCTCAAAGTTTGGTTCCGAAATTACAATCATCAAATTCACTTAGTTCATCTTGACTATCTATTGATACAATATCTAATAGACGACGAAGTCGTTGCTTCGCCCTTTCCCATGGAGTTTTTGTCATAATTTCTGGAAAATATTTTGAAAAATTTTATATATATATATATATTACAATTATTTTAAAGAATTATATTATTTTTATGCTACAATTATTGAAATTTTAAATAAAATATGCATGCATATAAATAAATTTTTAAAAAATTGTAAGCAGAAAGATTAAAACGTACTCTCTTTCGTAGATGCTTCGAGTACGAAAATATAACTCAAACACTCGCGAGGTGTTCTCAGCACCCCAGATAAACCTTTGAAGGTCGTTACATTCCAATCGTCCTAAGTAGATTGATTGCATCAGGCCTGAAAGTTCAATAACCTAAAATGTGCAGCTACAGAAAAAATCGTGGCTCTGCGCATTCTTTTTAGAACCCTAGCAGGCTTTTCTTGTATCTGGGGTGTACAGAAAACCCCGATCAAGTGATCGCGGATTGAGAGCTATGCGAATAATTTATTATCAAAAATGCAATCCATTAAATACAGGATTCAGCAGCAATATTCGCAGAGTGAATCCCCGAAGGTCTTCACACTTTCAACAGCCATCAAACACAATCATCAGTGATTAAAAATACATGTAAGAAAAAGATTATCCACAAGCACAGCCAAGCTAATCGCTAGTCAAAACAATGCTCACTACTCGTTAGTTTAATCAAGACTGACCCTCGTTTTGGCGACCATCTCTATTTATATGCGTGGCAGAAACTTCCAGAAATACACTACTGGACAATTGCTAAGGACAGATCACAAATTGCTATGTAGCATAACATTAAGCGAGACATGAGGCCTAGTAGGATAAAATATAGTTGCCACACTGTTCAGACATTAGAATAAAGAATATTTATTGTTCTGGAAAGTACAAAAGCTGTGAAACATCTGCAAGAAAAGAAATGTCCATTTGATCTGCGTACGGAGAAATGGAACAATGCATATAAAAGTCAGCAGGCACCTTAAAGAAAGGTATCAGTACGGGATATGTCCACAGTGGAGAGGGATGCAACATTCCACACGTCGTACCATACTTTGCACAACATTATCCAGCAGCTGTTGAGGCAATTTATCCCATTCCTCTGTGAGTGCACGGATGAGGGTGTTCTTGTTTGTCGGAGGATAGTTTCGACCAGCAACTTGCCTCCCCAAAGCATCCTACACATTTTCAATGGGGTTTAGATCTGGAGAACGCGCTGGCCATACGAGACGTTGAATACCCTCGCTGTCTAGACAATCCCGAACAGCGAGTGTTCGATGACATGTTGCGTTGTCGTCCATAAAAACAAATTTATCACCGACAGCACCGCGGAAAAGACGAACATGAGGAAGTAGAACTTCATCAATGTATCGGTGGCCCGTCATAGTCCCATTCGCAACCACATGAAGGCGCGTGCGGCCATTGATCATGATGCCGGCCCACACCGTGATACTGCATGTCGGATATCGGTCCTTTTCCTGGTTATTTTCTGGACGATAAGCAGTACCACTCTCGCGCCAGATCAGTTGGCGTCTACAATCCGATGACAGACTGAACCTACTCTCATCTGAGAATAGTACGCATGCCCAGTCCTGTTCAGTCCAATTGTGATGCTCACGACACCATTGCAAACGGGCAGTACGGTGCTGTCTGGTCAATGGGACACACACAACAGGTCTGCTTGCGTATAGTCCTCCTCCCCTCAAACGTCTGGCAACAGTTTTTCGGGAGATCTGCTTTCCTGAGGCAGCAAGAAACTGATTTGCCACCTGCTGAGCTGTGGTGCGCCTGTTCCTTTTTGCTGATAGGACGATATATCTGTCTTCTGCAGGCGTCGTACTTCTAACACGACCTCCCCCGTGCCGTCTACTACACATTCCAGTAGTTTTAAATGACTTCCACAGCCGTGAAACGATTCTGTGAGCGATGTCGAACTCCCTGGCAACATCTGTTATTTTTCGCCCTTCTTCGATCTTTCCAATAATTCGTCCACGCATAAAATCATCTATGTGATGTCGGGAAGACATGCCAAAAATTTTAAGTTCGTCTATTAAATCTTTCCTGTAAAACTTTGACTTGAAACAACAACTGTCCACACGCGTCAAAACCTTTAAAGCTCTTATGAACGCTATCACGTGATGAACAGACGTGGAAAAAATTTGCATACTCATACTTCTTCTTACTAATATCCCGCACTTATTCTAATTTTCCACATTTTGCTTGCTTTCATTTTGTGGTTGCTATGGATGATAGTGTTATCCGTTCTTAGCAATTGTCCAGCAGTGTATAACAGTTCGTGTCATAGAGCTTGACGTTAGTGGACCTTTCCACAAATTTCTACAAGTATCCAGAGGGTTCCGAACTCGCCAAAATGGTCACCAAAAATGATGCCAACTTAGCTCTACTGCCAAGATTTCGCCAAGTTCTCATTGAATCGCCATTATAACGTAAGGGGCGGCATTGCTTCTGAATAGTACAATTTTAAAATAAAATAAATATAACAGAGTAATATAAATGCATTAAACATCGAAATACAAATTATTTACACTATTTATACAAAATTCGTAACAATATTGAAATTATATGGATTTATTTTTTAAAATTGAAACGTTTTATAATATTTGTGTAATACTATACATTCTTGTATATTTTCTTGATAGATCTTAATACCAGATACTAAAAAGATATTTATTACCAGAGCGTACACTAATATTGAAATATTTTTTGAAGGTTATTAACTTAAAGACTTACATGGGGAGGATCATGCATATTTGTTTTTTCCTTGTATGAATTGATCTGCATTCCTTTTCAATTCATTTATAATTGCTTTCTTTCAAAGTTGTGCAAATATCCTAATTTACAAATGCGACGTGAGTAATTGCATGTATATTAAACAGTTATGACAATATGAAAACCCTTTTCAAAATATTGCCTTTTTAAATATGCGGTATAAAGAAATAATCCCTTTATTACAGCTAGAATAATTTCTATTTCATCAAAGAAGAAAGCATGAAATTACATTTTCTACAGAGAATCCTGAGTTTATTTCAGATAAAAAAATTCGGTAAAGTTTTTTAAATGATTTTTATAATAATGTTAATTGAAAAATTCTGTTTATCATAAAAATCATTTTAGCACCCAAAGGCGGAATACCTTCTCTTCAATTGGGGATATATTTCATCAAAATATTTGTTTGATAATATTATGAAAACTTTTTTTATCGTGCATTTCATTAAAAAAGTTACTATATCGACTCTCAAGTTTTTGAAAATTTTTCAGGAAATATTGAAACAGAAAATTGAGATTTGATGTACAGAGTGTTTTTTTTCCAGGTATAGAATTTTAAGTTGGCATTACATTTCAAGATGGCGACCGATTTAACAGCTGTCAAGTGATTTATTCTCAGTTTGGTTTGGCAATTCATCATGAATAGACTCACGCCTGAACAACGCTTTCAAATTGTGCAATTTTATTTCGAAAATAATGGTCGATTTTCATAAGCGAATTTTATTTAGCGATGAAGCGCACTTCTGGTTGAATGGCTACGTCAACAAACAAAACTGCCGCATTTGGAGTGAAGCTAATCCACAAGTGTATGTCGAAACACCGTTACTTCCAGAAAAACTGACTGTTTGGTGCGCTTTATGGGCTGGTGGAATCCTTCTTCAAAAACGATGAAGGCCACAACGTTACAGTCAATGGTGATCGGTATAGAGTCATGATTACTAACTTTTTCATTGCTGAATTGAACAATCATGATGTCCAGGAGCTGTGGCTCCAACAAGACGGCGCAACATGTCACACAGCTCGTGCCACAATCGATTTATTGAAAGACACGTTTGGTGACCGCCTTATTTCACGTTTTGGACCTGTGAATTGGCCTCCAATATCTTGTGATTTAACACCGCTAGACTATTTTCTGTGGGGCTATGTAAAGTCAATGGTCTATGCGGATAAGCCACAAACGCTTGACCATATGGAAGACAACATTATCCGTGTTATTGCCGATATACGGCCACAAATGTTGGAAAAAGTCATCGAAAATTGGACGTCCAGATTGGACTACATCCGAAACAGCCGTGGCAGTCCTATGCCAGAAATCATATTTAAAATGTAATTCCACAAGATTATCTTTCGAATAAAAAAAATTTCATGTCAATCGAATAATACATCGTTGTTTTATTGCAATTTAAAGTTCTATACCTCTCAAAAAAACACCCTTTATTATTACATACAGTCTCTATTTTTTTTACCATACTTTTTGTTTAATCTTTTGTATTTTGGATTCTTAAATATTTGTATTAGATATTTGTTATATAATCTTACTCTTTTCTCAGTTCTTTAGAACCAATGATCAAGGAATATATATATATATATATATATATGTATAAACCTATATCTTATCTCTTTAATTATTTGGAAAGCTTTCAAAATGTAATATTCGATTCATCATTTATTCGAATTGAATTTCCATCAATCAGAGAAAATGCCCTAAAATGTATTGCAATATTTCTGAAACTCTATTTAACACTATTTTTAAATTTTTCTTTTACCTTTTTTCCAAGTTTATACAATTGGAGAGTTTTTCTTTTTAAAAAAAATAAAATGCTGAATGATTAGCCTTTTGAAGATTAAAAGAAACATATTTATATAGCACCGAAGCCAGCTACACTGGAGAATCAGCTTTTCATAATCAATGTGACTGCGTTTACTTAAGAAAATTATTGGATAAATGTGCAAACGACACATGTACATTCATTGGAAATGCACGATGACGCTTAACACGTTCACTGCCGTTGTAGCGGGAAAACGCGATCACTACGATGCGAATTTCAGTCACCGACTGAAGGGAAGAATAAATGTTGATCATCAGTTCTTCATGCGACGGCACAGGATTGGCTACTGAGACTGTATGTACCACACTTTCGCGGGATAGGGTTCTCACCCTGATGTCCTGTCTCGCGATGGCACGGGAATCGGCAGCGGACAAATTAAGAATTTACGTGGGTGTCAGATTCATTCATAGGTTGACGTCTGTTCACTGCTCACTGCATTGAACATGTCCACGGTCTAACAGTCTCTTGTAGCTGTTCAAGCATTCAACTTGGTAATTTTTTTTTGGGGGGTTTGTAGAAAAAATAGAATTCTGTCATGTTATAAAAGAAGGATGCATTGTTGAAAACAAGTGTTAAGAAAAGAAAACATACAATTTTATTACAATTTAATCACCACACCTACGCCCCTGGGTGGACCGCAACAGCTTAAAAAACATTAAAAGTAGCTTGTGCACCCAGAAAAGGTTCGCCCACCCCTGGCATACATTAATGCGATAGTCTCGTTCTTGCCACACTCTACTCAACATGCTACTATCAACGTTATTGACAGCACGTGTTACCCTTTTCTTCTTATGCGAAAAATTGATACTTTACATAAGACCTGAGTTTCCGTCCTCCCCTCCCTCTTGCCTACTGAAGTAGCAAAACTACATGTAAAAGTAACACGTGACCTAGGGTTCGCATATAGAACACTTAGGGTTCACACATAAAACGGATGCTAAATATTGCCATGATTTAATTTTGTCGAGAGTACCAAAGCCAAATTATATTCTTATGCTATACTACATTTTTAATAAGGCTTATCAATACAACTATTTTATGTGGTCATTATCAAAGTTCTTACATGTTATACCACAAATGCTGTTTCTGAAATATAAGTATTAACTTTTTTATTATAATATGATCATTCAATTTCTACTATTAACTCACACTCTCTACATTTATTTATTTATCTTGGTGGAATTTTCAGTCGTTAATAAAATACATTTTAAAGCATTCAATTGAGCTGAAATTGTCTATACACTATTGTTTTGGTAAAAATACGATAATTTAATTATAATTAATTAAAATTAATTGACTGAAACTAATTATTTAAAGAATTACAGAGATACAGCCACGATGGTTTCATTTTTATCGACTTGGGTCAAGGTTTTTTTTCTCACATTTTAAAGCATTCAGTTGAAATGAAATTGTATGTAGACGATTATTTGGTAGGACAATACGACACTTTAATGATAATTAATAAAAATTAATTACCACTTCATGTTGTGATTCTGTCATATGTATATACGTATTTATATTAATTGTAACTATTTCATAAAAAGTAACTAAAAAAATAAAAAAAATTTGTTGATCTAGGTAGGAATTGAATTAAAAAAAGAATTTTATGTTACTTGTTTTATAATTGTTCTTAAATTACTTAATTATATAAGGCTTCAAAATCTTTTTTTGTTTCAATTTCCTTTTAATACGTGCTAAATTAGAGAGCAGATAATCACTCCTTTGTTACATATTAATCATTCCTTATTCATATGAACAAAAGTTTTATAGTATATTAAAAAATCAAAGTAATAAAAAATGGTCATTGTGTTTTACAATCAATCATAACTTCTTGATATAATCAAAAACTGTTTGACTTTTCAAAGCTAGAATAATTTTATTTAAAAAAATCAAACCATAAATTGTGTGTATTATTTGAAAAATTAAATTAAAATTCTATGCATACATTATACGTTTGTTATGTAATTAATTAGAGGCTTTTTGACACGCCTTTTAATATAATTAGTTATTACTTATTTAATTTTCCTAATTATATATAGGGCACGCTTTCCTTATCCTTTGCTAGTGAAAGTTTCTTTGGTTAAGCTTTTATTATTCTTTGAATACCTTATTTTAATTTGATACTTTTCCTTCAGATTTTCTTTAACTCTAATTGCAAACATTTTCCCCTTAAATTTGCTTGTATTATAAGGTTAGAATTTTGATCTGTAGTAACAACTTGAATAGGTAACTTTTAGAGCTAAAGTAAAGACGAATAATATTATTGAAATTCAGGGATCTTAAACTTTGCATGAAATTTCGTAAAACAGTTCTTCAAAATCAAATTATTTCAGACTGCAATGATTCTACTTTTGCTCAATTTCTCAGAATTCAATATATTTATGGTTTTCTTCATTTTTATTAAATAAATATCGCTATGACCTAGAATCAGAATCTTACCTACTTCAAAAATTTCATTCAGAATGAGGAATATTAAAATATTACTTTTTACGTGCTGGTAAACCTCATTTCATAGAATTCGCGAATGACTAAAACAATAAAAAGCAAAATGCTGTTTCTTAGGAGTGCATTTTTATATATTTTTCCGTATTTTAGATTTAAAATACGGAAATTGTCTTTTCGTGAGATTTTTTGTGTGTCTGTGTAAGCTATTTACCTATGCCTCGTTGAAGACATCGAGAGTCTTTTGACCAAATTTCTAAATTCAACCGAGGAAGGATAGTAATCTACATGGATTGCGGATTATTCCTCTGAGAAATCGGTCAACGTGTTCGACGAAACCAAGCAACTGTGATGTGTATCTGTCATGGCTGGATGCAAGAAAAAACGATGGACCAACGGGGCCGAACACCCTGCACAGCTGCCCGTGATCATAAGTGGATTGTGTGCATGGCAGTGATGGATCACGCAGCCATATCACAAACCACAGCACAACAGATTCTGTCTGTTACGCATCATTCGGTGTCCGCTAGTACCATTCGACGCCATTTGCAGCAGCGTGGAATGTCCGCAAGGCGTCCATTTCCTTGTTTACCCTTGATTCGAAAGCAAGGGTGTTTGCGCCAAAAATGGTGCGATGAATAGTGGACATGGACAACGGAATGGAATATTATTGTATTAACTGACAAAACGCGCTACTGCCTGCAACATCACGATGCTGGGATTCGAGTTTGGAAACACCGTGGTAAGAGGCTGCTGAACTGTTCCTTTATGTATCGACACACTGGTCCTGCACCCGGTATCGTGGTTGGAGTGGTATTGAATTTCACTGACCCGCCCTTCTAGTACGAATTGCCGATACACTGAGCAGTCAGCGCTACATGAAATGTTACAGCCCTCTCATACATTCTGTTCTTGCTATCAACCGTATACCAACAGGAAAAATAAGCGACCACACGTTTCACATAATGTGCAAGAGCTTTTCTTTACCCATCAGATTGATTGATTGATTGAATATTTACGTCGCACTGTTCAGCTGCACGACGGCTTTTGACGACGGACCACGTAATTTTGAACCATGGTCAAGTGACGTGGGTGACACCTGAGCTGGCACCCTCTCCTAACTACCACACCACACCAACGGGAGGACGTTTCAGCTCTCGACAGATTTAACGTGCATCGCTGCCCTACACGGCGGTTCTTTAGTGGTACTGGGATCGAACTCATGACAAAGCAAGCCACGATCCGATACCTATACCACTCGGCTACCGCGGCCCCTTTACTCATCAAATTGAATTGCTTCTTTGGCCTGCTTGTTGTCCCGATCTATCGCTAATCGAACACTTGTAGTCCATGCTTTCATAACGGCTGTTTTGGAATGCACCATCCGCTGCTACACCAGATCAACTTTGGTAATATGTGGAAAATGCATTGACTTCCAAGTATACATCCGGATCCTCTTTCATTCCTTGCCGATGCGTGTAGCAACGGTTATAGCCAACAATGGCACCCACGCTAATACTAATTTTGTCATCATCCACACGTCACGAAAGGCTGTAATTGTAATCGTTTGATCTTTGTACAACATGTTATCTGTCAAATAAATTTCACTGTGATATTTCTGGTTCTTATTTGTATTGCATTTTGTGTGGCCAGTAGTGTAGATGTAGATCCGTAGATTTTTTAAAAATATTTTGGAACAAAATCATTATGATAAAGTAATACATATTGTCACGTCCATGTTTGATTATTTTGATTTAAACGGCATTTAATAAAATCCAGAGCCACGTATTATTAAGCATTTCAACATTACAGTTTAAATTAAGAAGAAAAAGATATTAATTTCTAAGTTTTTTAAATGGACACTAGCGTATCAAAAATAACTAATTGAAAAACAAATTTTGTTAAGGTTACCAAGACTACGTTAAAAACTTGAAATTTGGAGGTTGTACACATTTTTTTATTCAACTAAATATCTGAATCTTAGCTTTCTGAAACTGTTTTATGTCAGTCGAGATGTTTCCATTGCATGCTGACGGCTAAAAGTTGTGACACCATGTTTTATCCTCTACCACTATGTTCTGCACAAAGTCGTCACCGTTGTTCCTGTAACGCAACAAATGTTGTAATCTCAGGCCCATTCTAAGGTACATCTTTCCAGGGTTAAAAACTTTATTACAATTTGCGGATTCGTTTTGTACGCAGTGGCATCCATACTAGCTAGGGATTGTAATGCTGGTATTTTGAGCCATTTGTACAAATTTGAAATACCGGTATTCACAAGTTTAAATACCGGTTTTTCGGTATATACTAGAAATTTTTAAAATTGTTTCCACTATATATTCAATGATCGCCAGCATAGCAAAATAGTATATTTTTTTTGTGTCATAGTTTTAATTATTGCACCATGATTAAAATATATTATAAATAAAAAAAAATTTACATTCATTTCAGAAGGTGAAGATATAAACGTCTATATTCCGCTTATTCCGTTGTTCTTATTTTTATTTTTCCTAGCTGGTTCTACAGTTCTTAAGTATACATAACTCATTAAATCCATCATCTTATTTTTTCATTGCTTGAATTGCAGGATAAAAGACAACTAATCTGAACTTAAAAATGTAGACATAAATTATTTCTCTAATAAATAAAACTAAATACCATACTCCAAACTAAGTTCTCGTTGGGCCCTGCCGGGATTGCATTTTCAGACTCTGATACAGCGGAGACTCTTGCCTGCTCTCTGGAATCTCAATTCCAGGATAATAACATTATTAATGAATTTTCTGATAACCTAAGTAACAGGATATTGTCGATAATTATCTGAATGAAAATAATTTCGATGATCCCCTTTCTTCCCCCTATGCCTTCTGAACTTATTAACTATTTTTAAAAAATTAAAATCAAGAAACGCCCTGGCAGAGAAATGATCCCCAATAAAATGGTGAAAAATTTCACTCTGCCGTCATCTTCCAGCTAACAAATATCATTCACAATATCCTGATTTCAGGGCATTTCCCAAGCATGTAGAAAACCGCTGTAATCATTCCTATTCTCAAACCAAGAAAGTTCCCCAGCTGTCCTGATTCTTATAGACCAATCAGTTTACTATCAATACTAAGCAAGCTCGCTGAAAAATTATTCTTTCAAGACTCAATGATCACCTAATAACTAACAACATTCTTATTTCTCAACAACACGGATTCCGCGCCCAACTATCCACATCGCACCAGTTGCTCAGGGTAGTTGAGTACGCGAAAACCGGTCTCAAAGATGAGCGTTCGACGGGAGCCATTTTTCTGGATATCCAGAAGGCATTTGATCGAGTATGGCATGTGGGGCTGCTATATAAGCTTATCCGGATTAATACCTCTCCTCACCTAACAAAACTAATTCGCTCTTACCTCTCTCGCAGAAATTTCACTGCCAGAGTCAACAATACATATTCTAGCTACAAAAATGTAAACTCTGGAGTGCCTCAAGGTAGTTTGTTGTTGCAAACTTCATTTAATATATATGTCAACGATATCCCGAAAAACCGATTCACAACCATTTACATGTTTACCGACGACACTGCAATCCTGAGCTAACGCACTGACTTAAAATGCGTAACTCACTTTCTCCACAGACACCTTGCGGTGTTAGAAGTTTGTTCTCACGTTGGAAAATAGCACTGGATATCACAAAAACCGAGGCCGTCTTCTTCTCCCGCAGCACTCACAGAAAACCACCAACAGTATACGTGAACAATCACCCAGTACCCTGGTCTCAAAGCGCGAAATACCTCGGTGTAATTTTAGATAAAAACCTCACATTCCGACAACACATTTCTCAAATTAAATACAAGTTCTGAAAAGTATCGTGTAGTCTTTACCTCACAGTAAAGACTACACGATAAACAATAGTAAAAACCTCACATTCCGACAACACATTTCTCAAATTAAATACAAGTTCCGAAAAGTATAGTGTAGTCTTTACCCCCTAATTTCTCGGAACTCAAATTTATCTATCAAAAACAAGATGCTTATCTATACACTCATTATTAGACCAGTGATCGTTTGCGCCTCAGCAGTCTGGGGTCATGCTGCAATCTCTAATATTAGTATCCTTGAAAGAGCCCAAAATAAGCTAATTAGACAAATTACTAACGCCCGATGGTTTATGAGAAACGCGCGCGCGCGCGATTATCTTAGATCATCGTTAAATCTTCAAACCATTCGGGAATTCATGAAGCAAATAGCCACTAAATTTTTTACTAATATTCTATTAATTGACAACAGAACTTTAAGGAAAATTGAAATCTATGATCCTGATCCCTCCTTTGATAGACCTCGCAACATTCTTCTTTAATTATTTTTCTGCTTTTTTATTTTAACACTTCAATTCTTATTTTTTTCCCATCGACACGCCCCCCGACGAAAAGCAGCCACCAGATTGGTCGAGACTACTGTTCCCCGAATCAGCGTACACCCAAGCCGCTCTCTGGCGCTCAGACAGAGGGGGCGAGGTGCCGGGTCTCCCCGGTTGCCTAGCCGTAATAAATGTCATTCAATGATCTATCGGCCGCACGCTCACCTCCGTTCGGAGGCTGTGTCAGTCGACAGCTTTTCACTACTACAACACAAACAACAATAGCTCCAGGAATTTTTATTTGTTTTTATCTCTTTTATTATTATTATTGGACACGATCATTTATTTAATTCCTAAATTTTCCTTTATCGTTATTTTAACTTTTGCATTTATTCTCACTACCCCCCCAAACATGGCAAATCATCCTCTGATGCTCAACCACAAATTTTAAGATAGGGAATTAAGACCTCTTTTGAGATCATGTGCCCACACAACTATTCAACTATAAGTTCTCATTGAAAGAGAAATAATATATCGAAGCTCATCTGCCTTTCTTCATCCGTCAACACCTGTTACTACAATGTCTCCCAAACGGGTGAAATTAATTATACTGAGGATATAAAGTTGTATCGTACAATCAAACGAAGTTATAAAATTTGTGAATCATCCAAGGCCAAAATTATCCTATTACAGCTCAGAGCGATACTGCACTCGCGCAGGTTTTGTAGTCTGATATTCATATCTGAGAAACCAAGGTTGTACTTACGAAGGTATTTCTATATATTTTTTTTAAATAGGTGAGTTTGTTATTCACATTTTATTTGCATTTTATACTTTAGGTTACGAAATATTTTTCTCAGATTCATTATATATATATATATATATATATATATATATATATATATATATATATATATATTCATAAATAATAACCCATATTAATGAATAATAATAACTTTAAAGAACATAAAAAATCAGATGATAATACTTTGGTTTGGTTTCATTATTTATATGATGAAAAGAATATGTTGGTACAGTGTAAAAAAATGTTCACGAGTTATTAAAGTGAATGGAGGAAGTACAAGCGGACTCCATACACGTTTAAAAACGAAACATGAAAGAAATTTGTTTAACCAATTGCGATAAATGTACAAATTTAGCACAGTTTCTAAGCCTAAGCCGTCAAGAATTTTAGATTATTTCGAAAAAAATATATAATTTGGATGAAATTATAAGTAGAATGACAGCATTAGATGGTTTCCCATTTTGAGTGTTTTGCACTTCTACTGAATTAAGAAAATCACTATCCGCCAGAGGTTTCAAAAATCTACCAACGTCGATTAATACGATGAGAACTGTTATAAACTACAGTAACGGTGTTCGCGATTCTTTAAAACACGAGCTAATTCAGTTAAAAGTAAACGGTGAAAAATTTAGTCTTACATTTGATGAATGGACGAGTGTAAGAAATAGAGAGAGAGAGAGAGAGAGAGAGAGAGAAGAGAGAGAGACGCTCTTAAATAAAAATATTCATTCAGAAAAAAAGTTTTGGAATATAGGACTTACATATAAAGGGTGTTTTTTAGAGGTATAGAACTTTAAATTGCAATAAAACAACGATGTAATATTCGATTGACATGAATTTTTTTTTATTCGAAAGATAATCTTGTGGCATTACATTTGAAATATGACTTCTGGCATAGGACTGCCACTACTGGCTCGTATTTAGTCCAATCTGAACGTCCGATTTTCGATGACTTTTTCCAACATTTGTGGCCGTATATCGGCAATAACACGGCGAATGTTGTCTTCCAAATGATCAAGCGTTTGTAGCTTATCCGCATAGACCAATGACTTTACATAGCCCCACAGAAAATAGTCTAGCGGTGTTAAATCACAAGATCTTGGAGGCCAATTCACAGGTCCAAAACATGAAATTAGGCGGTCACCAAACGTGTCTTTCAATAAATCGATCGTGGCACAAGCTGTGTGACATGTTGCGCCGTCTTGTTGGAACCACAGCTCCTGGACATCATGATTGTTCAATTCAGGAATGAAAAAGTTAATAATCATGGCTCTATACCGATCACCATTGACTTTAACGTTGTGGCCTTCATCGTTTTTGAAGAAGTACGGACCAATGATTCCACCAGCCCATAAAGCGCACCAAATAGTCAGTTTTTCTGGATGTAACGGTGTTTCGACATACACTTGTGGATTAGCTTCACTCCAAATGCGGCAGTTTTGTTTGTTGACGTAGCCATTCAACCAGAAGTGCGCTTCATCGCTAAATAAAATTCGCTTATGAAAATCGACCATTATTTTTTAAATAAAATTGCACAATTTGAAAGCGTTGTTCAGGCGTGAGTCTATTCATGATGAATTGCGAAACCAAACTGAGAATAAATCACTTGACAGCTGTTAAATCGGTCGCCATCTTGGATTGTAATGCCAACTTAAAATTCTATACCTGGAAAAAAACACTCTTTATCTCGGGAAGTATGCCAGCCTAAAAATGTGTGGAAGTGCTTGAATCTAAATTAGCGAAACATGGATTTTCCCTGAAAGAAGATGTATCCATAACGACTGTGTGATGGAGCAACAGTTATGAAAAAAGTTGGAAAGTTGATCGGTGCAAAAAAGATTTGCCCCGAAAGAGCATTTTCTACAGGTGGTAATTTTTGCACAAAATTACGTTCCAGGTTTAATGACAATACAATTGATGCATTATGTTTTTTAAGATCACATTTCAAAAAGTTATAAAAGTACCACAGATTGAAAAGTGATATTCTCACTTTTGTTGTGATTTAAATAAATAAGATGTTCCGTTACTTTTTTTGTGATACTTTATATACAGTTATAATTTTTAAGTTACAAACTATATTTTCTGATATTTATTCTCTAATAAAAGTGGTAAGTAAAACAAAAAGGTACCCAGTGTTTTCTGTCTTTTTCTGAAATTTCTACTACCGGTATTAAGTTCTAAGAAATACCGAATACCAGTATTGAACTTAAGATCCGATATTGCAATCCCTAATACCAGCCATTTTTAAATGAATGCCGCGTCCTTACGAAATCAGTTATCATAAATCGGCTTGCGTACGCGTGTGCGTGATACATACACCTTCAGTATCTTTATTTATTTCATGAAAATACAATGAAAATTGTTCGCATGCGAAGCTTCGAATCACTTATTTGAACACGCCTAACATATAGACAAAATCTATATCTATAAAGGAGAAATAAAAGATCCTCACTCACCCCGATGTCTCCGGAACTATTAGACGTACAGGCTCGAAATTTGGTAAGCATGTTCTTGTCATGGAGTAGAGGTCCGCTAAGAACGGATTTTGCGAAAATCGAATACTAAGGGTCATCGCGAGGGATTAAGGGAAGGGGGTAGGGGGTTAGAAGTAAATATTCTCATTTTGAACTATTTGACCAACAAACGAAATTTTCTAGGCACTTTCCTTTAATGAGGTAGACACCCACTACTAAAATGGTTTCGCGAAAGTCGACATTCAAGGGGCACGTTATACACAAATATATTCCCGTTTTTTAACTATTAAACCTACAAACTTGAAATTTGGAAGGCACGTTCCCTTTATAAAGTTGAAATCCTATTAGATTTAGACTTGAAAGCTTACAAGCATGTTTATTTTATTGAGTAGAGATCCACTAATAATCGGTTCCGTGGAAATCCATTTGAAGAGGTTACAAGAAAGTAAAAGATAATTCTACTTCAATTTTAGAAATTATTATTTAGAAGTTATGTCCTATTTATATAAATCAAGAGGCGAGAGTTATCAGAATAGTGTTTTTAATAAAATTGAGAGAACTCTTGATGCTAAGATATCAATATTTTATAAATGTATATATAAACAGTATATATTCATGTAACATCATAAGAAACCCAGTGAAGTGGGTGTGTAACAGCTAGTATTATTATAAAAGAAGCATTTTCCATAAGTGGCGGTGGGCGTGGTAGCCTAGTGATTATGGTCATGAACCTGCTGTTAGAGCGTTGCGGGTTTGAGTCTTAGTACAACTGAAGACCTTCCCTGTAGAGCAGATCTATGCACGTTAAATCTGTCAAGGCTCAAAGTCCTCCAGTTGTCCTCATCATTTGACGAGGTTCAAAATTACGAGGTTCGTTGCCAATAGCCCTCATGCTGATTTGTATTGTTACTTTATTACAACTTTTCTCCTCCCTCCATACATTCAGACTATTTTAAAAATCTGCCGTTCTTTCTTTATTTTTGCATTTACCACAAAATCCGGCTTATATCGCGCTTTTTTAACACAAAAAGTAAGATAGAAATTGAATAGTAGGCGTTATACGCCGGGTATCAAAAAGAGAGCTTTAAAAATAAAAATAGGGATAAGCATAAAAACAATTAGATTCTACATAGAACGAAATACTATTAATTTAAGGCTGTTTTCGGTTATGTTAAATAATAGGACCCGAATTTTAAACATTTTTTCAGTTATAAAAGAAATGGAACGTTAACATGATGTTCTGGCTTCACTATCCTTTAGAGAGCAGTAGTTTTTATCCTACTTCCCTTTTTTAACAGACTTGATTCATTTTTTCTGGTATAAATTGTGTTTCGCGTTTTTTCTCCTATACCATAATGTTAAATGGGCTATGCCTTCCCGTATTAAAATAAAAAAGAAAGTACTCATGGAATATTTTGAAATTTTTAAAAACACTCTATTGTTAAAAGAGATACGAGCTATAATTCTACAAATTTCCATGGAAATTGAGTCATTCTTCTGTCTGAAAATGTGCTTAACGTTTAGTTACAGCTCTCGTAGTTTTACAGAAAACAGCCTTAAAAGAAATGACATTCCTTATGAACTTAAAGGGTTGTCGTTCTAGAAGTATACTACTTTTTTCTAAAGCTTGGAATATTACCTCGAATAAATGACTGTAAAGCAGCGTTTCTCAAACTGTGGGGCGCGCCCCCCTTGCGGGGCGCCAGGATATTAAAAAGCCGAAAACAAAAGACTTTTAAAAAATTATTAATGTGCTGAAAGTAAACAAACAAAATACATTCTGGCATAATAAAAAATAAAATAAACATTTATACGAATATATTACACTTATAAACGTATCAGTACTCCACAATGTATTTTATAAGTAATTGAACAATATTAAGTTAAGAGCAAGTTTAATAATTACCAATGACTCCATGGGCTTATCATACATACAACTATATACAAAAATTAACACTTATCTTAATAATTTGTACGGTTTATAATTGATCCCTTAACTGCCGAGTTTAAAAGTCATACGGTTCACTCCCCAATGCCACTGTTTTATCATGTAGGCGCGCGTATGAGATGTATTGGAGGAGGGGGGATGAAAGAGGAATAAAGAAGCAAATCCTCTGAAATGCGTAAAAGTCCTTCGCAAACACTTTCAAGTTAACTTTATTGCATTACAAAGCTTTCAGAATAATTATGCGGATAGAAGTTCACAGAAAATATTGTACTTCGGACAAACGTATATATACGTCCGGACCAATTAATTCATTGGCTGACCAAAACGTTTATATACGTCTGTGAGACTTAAGAGGTTTCAGCCGCATTGTAGCTTTAGCATCAAAGCACAGTATTACTGAATTCAAAACATTGTTATTGTATGGAGAAAAGGGGGGCGCGATGGAAATTATGACTGAAAATTGGGTAGCAAGAATCGAAAGTTTGAGAAGCACTGCTGTAAAACAAAGGAGTATTGGGCACGTGCGTTTCAGGTTTCTTCTCATAAAAGGGGGGTGTGTTATGTGGTGGATATACCTAAAAACTAAAAAATGCAGTTTGAAAGTATAGGTGCGCGTTATACTCCGGGTTTTACGGTAAGCAATTTTGTTTAGTGATAATATTTTTAAAATGATTTTATGTGTATTGTTCAATTCAGGTGACACTAAATATCAATATATACATGTAGGATTTTCCCTTTGAAACATCTTGTGAAAGGTTGAGTCATATCCTTTTCAGAGGACCATTAATGTCAATTTTGTTTATTACAGCATTCCGAAGCAGCACCGTCTGGTGAGCTTTTGGAGCGCTGGCTTGAATAATTTTTCGGCAAAGGTCTACTAACCACCGCCGATTCAACACGTCACGTTTTTCGCGCATTTCGCGCTCAGCGCGATCTCAGTCCAAGCGTCCAAGCATGAAAAAGGTAATTAATTTCCCCGTCTTCTAAAGGTATAACTCAACTTTCAATTAATCTAATTTCTGCATGTCTCTTTCCTTTTGTAAATATTCCCCTTGTAAATTTTCCCCTTTAACTTGAAATAAATTCTTTTTTTACTTAAATGAAGTATCTGCGTTTAAATGGCTTTGATTCAATTAATTCATCACTAACCCTTTAATACTTACCCCTATACAACCACCTCGCCAATTTAAAATCCCGACTTCTAAAGAATCTGATTTTTATTCGAAGATTTTATTCGGACTCCCACAGAAATAATTGGGGGATCGCCCGGGATTTGATTTCAAAAATCTTTTCTAAATAATTAGTTGATGAACTCCTAACCTTCTTCTTCTTTAAAAAGAAAAAAATACCATTTTTGGCTGCACGCTTAAATTACAAACGGACTGAATCGAAAATGCGCGGATTGCCTCTCATAACATACTAACATTTATTTGGGAAAAAAAGTGACTCCCGGAGTCAAGAGCTTCAACATGTTACCGAAAACACGTTATTTCTGCAGTGTACAACTTCAAAAGATTATCAGGGAACACGTCGCCCAGGGAATCAGATACTGTGATTTTGTTGTTCTTCAAAAAAAAAAAGAAAAGAAAAGAAAGAAAAGGAAATCTTCAGAAAAGAATACGTGAGACACCGTAATTTTGCTTATAAAAAAATTGTTGTAGCCGATTTCATGAAGGAATTTATATTTTTAAATATCATGTGTGTTTTTTTAGAAATACTATTTTTCTATTTGTGTATAGAAATCGTATCAATTAAAATTTTCTACAAGTATATCTTTTAAAATATTAAGGAAGTCGTACGTAATATTAAAGTTAATTTGTATCTCATTTAATAACGAATTGAATTGCATTTCATGTATGTACGAAAAGTTCGTCATTGACCTTGAACTAAGAAATTAATGTTTCTTCCATTCCTAAACATTTTGTAATTTAGATGACTCATATAGTTTAACATCTTTCTCCCGCAGCTGTTTGGCAATTAATTACTGTTACGAGTATTCGAGAAATATATTTTGAAATAATTATGTTTTTAGAATTTATTGATTAAAGATTCTACATGATCTTATTTTTAATGGTGTATTTTATCATTCAATATATAAGTATTTTGAGTTCATTTTGACCGAAATATTAGGCTTTGTATTGAAACGTGTGTTTATTCTTAGAATTTGCTGATTATATCCTAAAAAGATTTTATTTTTATTGGTGCAATAAAAAATATATATGAAATTTTTTTTAAAGTGACTAACTTCTAATTGTTTGCTTTTTTCAGTAAAGAACTTTAAATTATTAAATTCTTTTTTCATATCACAATAAATTTAATCACAGTTTTAAAACAAGATTTTATTAAATTTATTTTTTTTTTCAAATTCTTTTGCATTTATTATAACGAAATGAGATAACTGATATATTAAATGGTTTTAAAAAAAAGTTTTGTTTTTAGTTGAAATTAATAATTTGACTATTTCAAATTAAGCATTACGCATTTTAGCTCGCACTGTTGTGTTTAGACGTTACTGGTTTAAAACATTTCTAAATGAATAAAATTTGAATATTTTAATGTATATTTAGTGTATTTTGATGCAATATCATTTTAACTTGAGAATCTTTGTAAATGCAAACGAGATTTGCCTATAGCATAATCATTTTGTTTTGTTTGAACGCGTGACAATTTTGTTTATTCCTTTGGTTACTATCTAAAATTAAATTTAAATTTTAAAATGGCTCAACGAAGGCATTATACGTCCGAGTTCTTCGGAATATGCAAGTCCAATCGTAATGATAAAAAAAGAAAGATGGATCTTCGAGAATGTGCATTGACTATAGAAAATTGAATCAGAAGCTTGTGAAAGATGAATTTCCGTTACCTCTCATCGAAGATGTTTTGGATACTGTGCAAGAAGCAAAGGTATATTCTACGTTAGATTTACGCAATGGTTCCTTTCACGTCGATGTTGACGAAGATTGCAGAAAGTATACATCCTTTATCGTCCCAGACGGACAATTTGAATTCAACAAAGTTCCTTTTGGACTAAGCACAAGTCCAGGAGTTTTCCAACGCTACGCATCAAATATATTTAGAGATCGTACTCGGAAAGGAATTGTAATCAGTTATTTAGATGATCTCGTCATTCCAGCGAAAAAAGAACAGGAAGGTCTAGAAAAACTTAAAATTATTTTCGAAGTCGCAAAGAAATACGGATTAGAAATTAAGTTCAAGAAGTGCCAATTCTTATAAAAGAAAATTGAATTTCTAGGTCACATTGTAGAAAGCGGAACTATTAAACCATCTCCCACGAAGACACTAGCTTTCCGAAAATTTCCAGAACCAACAACAATTAAACAAGTGCAAAGTTTTCTTGGCTTAACTGGGTATTTCCGCAAGTACATCAAAGATTATTCAAAGATAGCTAAACCACTTAGCGATTTAACAAGAAAAGAAAACCTCTTTGATTTTTTGGGGCTCAGCAAAAAGAAGCATTTGAAAAATTGAAGAAAATCATGTCTGAAGGCCCAATCTTGTACATTTACAAGTATGGAAGAGAAACAGAACTGCATACAGACGCTTGTAAATAAGGGTACGGCGCAATTTTGTTACAAGAAGCAGAAGATGGAAAGTTACATCCCGTTTACTACATGTCGAAGAAGACAAACAAGCAGAAGAAAAGTATGACAGCTTCGAACTTGAGGTACTAGCAATTTTCAACGCATTAAAGCAGTTTCGTGTTTATCTGTTAGGACAACACTTTAAAATAGTAACTGACTGTTCAGCATTTCAGTAGACTATGCAAAAAAGGATCTAATTACTCGCATAGCCAGATGGGAGCTTCAATTAGAAGAATTCGATTATGAAATAGAGCACAAAGCTGGAAGTCGTATGAAGCATGTTGATGCTCTTAGCCGATATCCCGTAATGATAGTATGCAATGATACATTAACTTCAAAGCATAAAAAAGCACAAGAGGAAGATGACAACATCCAAACATTGAAATCACTTCTAGAGAAGCAAGAATCAGAAGAATTTTTTGAGTGAAACGGTATAATCTACAAATACTTAAATGGTCGAGAATTAATCGTAACCCCTAAAGCAATGAAAACTAAACTAATTAAATTGATTCACGAAAATGGTCATTTCTCACTAGGAAAAACAGAAGAAATTGTGAAACAGGAATTTTTTATCCCAAACTTAACCAACGTCGTTAAAAAAGTAATAGTTAATTGCGTTCCATGTATCTTAGCTAATAAGAAAACTGGCAAAAAGGAAGGGTTTTTGAATCCTATTTCTAAGGAACGCATTCCTCTAAGTACGTACCATGTTGACTTCATTGGTCCTTTACCCTCCACAAACAAAAGTTATCAACACATTTTCACCGTAGTAGACGCATTTACCAAATTTACTTGGCTATATCCCGTCAAAACTGTGTCTGCTGAAAGTGCCCTGGAAAAACTAAAACAACAGCAGGAAACCTTTGGTAATCCCATCAGAATTATCTCTGATAGAAGTTCAGCGTTCACTTTAAAATTATTCAACGACTACTGTGATGAAGAGAACATTCAACATCTACAAATAGCAACAGGTTTTCCTCGAGGAAACGGACAAGTTGAACGAATTCATCGAACTTTGATTCTAGTTCTCACCAAGCTATCATTAGACGACTCAACGAAATAGTACAAATACGTCGACAGATTACAGAGAATACTAAACAGCTCTATATGTCGCAGTACAAAATAGACACCATTCGAACTATTAGTGGGAACCAAAATGCGTAATAAGGAGTTAGAAGAAATGGCGAAAGAATTGCTAGAACAACGCGAAGTTTTAAGAAACGATGCAAAAAGGAACATGGAAACCCTACAATCTGAGAATAGAAAGACGTATAACAGAAGAAGAAAGAAAGCTTCGTTATACAAAGAAGATGATTTAGTAGCCATCCAAAGAACCCAATTTAGAGCTGGGCTGAAACTAAGACCAAAGTTCTTAGGCCCTTACAAAGTAGCGAAAGTTAATTCTAAGGATAGGTATGAAGTGGAAAAGGTAGGTCAGCACGTAGGACCGAACTCAACCACCACCTCAGTTGATTTGATGAAACATTTTTATGCTTAATTGAATTTTTTTTATATTAGTTATTATTTTTAATTTTTCTCATACTATATCCCTCTTGAGAAATTAATAGATGTTCTATGGTAACACTCGTTTCCATTAATCATTTTATATTCACTTGTAACATTTATTATATTTTCGTATTATTCTTTATCTTTCTATTGATACGAAGGATTTTTTTCTCATGGTTTAGTTAATTGTAGTTCTCAATAAAGAATATTTTGTTTTTATATGTTTTATTTTAGGTCCGGAATTGTGATTATTAGGTATACATCTTTTCCTCTGTAATATTTTATTTTATTATCTTTAAGAACCGTATTATTTGTCTTTATTGCATCTACATTCCAATAATCATCAAATTTATAGTTGTAGCTAAAAATAGTTTATATTTAAAGTACTTTAGCTCTCAACATTTTGTAAGAGCTGAGATATCAGCTCTGTCAGGAGAGGGTGATTTTGTAGGATTTTCCGTTTGAAACATTTTGTGAAAGGTTGAGTCATATCCTTTTCAGAGGACAATTAATGTCAATTTTGTTTATTACCGTATTCCTAAGCAGTTCCGTCTGGTGAGCTTTCAGAGCGCCGGCTTGAATAATTTTTCGGCATAGGCCTACTAACCACCGCCGGTTCAACACGTCACGTTCTTTGCGCATTTCGCGCTCAGCGCGATCTCAGTCCAAGCATTAGAAAGGTAATTAATTTCCCCGTCTTCTAAAGGTATAACTCAACTTTCAATTAATCTAATTTCAGCATGTCTTTTTCCCTTTGTAAATATTCCCCTTGTAAATTTTCCCCTTTAACTTGAAATAAATTCTTTTTACTTAAATGACGTATCTGCGTTTAAATGGCTTTGATTCAATTAATTCATCACTAACCCTTTAATACTGATCCCTAGACAACCTCCTCACCAATTTAAAATCCCGACTTCTGAAGAGTCTGATTTTTATTCGAAGATTTTATTCGGACTCCCACACACTCTCTCTCTCACACACACACACACACACATATATATATATATATATATATATATATATATATATATATATATATATATATATATATATATATATATATATATATATATATAAGGATAATTAAGTTAGATTAAAAATTAAGTTCCCTATCTAGCACTTAACTCATCTTTCTCAGTTCACATTTTCAAGTATCAAACTTATCACCCATTTATTTCTTCCGAAAATATGGCCTAGCCAATAAACATGTCTAATTCTAGATCGTTAGATTTAATAGTCAACATATGTCAGCATTAACTTTCAAATACCCTCTTCAAATCCGTGATACTTACCACATGTTTTTCAAGTGTTATCCACTTGAAACCATCACAATGGCGTGCTTTTTTCCTCCCTGCTATCAATGTCAGAACAGATGTAAAAATGATTGAATAAAGATCTCCTTTTTCTAACTTTTAATATGATTCTGTCTTCAAAATCATGACATATATATATATATATATATATATATATATATATATATATATATATATATATATATATATATATATACTAGAGGACCCGACACACGTTGTCCTGTACACACATCTTAAATTCAAAAATTCCAAATTTTTATGAATAAGCTTTAACAATCTGGAATGTTTTCAGTAAAATTTGTATTAAAAAGTTATTACAATGTCTAACGTCATTACACATGTACGGTTTTCACAATTCAATCAATCGATAGCGCATGAGTATGTGTATACTATGAGCGAAGTTAAATGTAAAGGCTGTTTATGAATGAATATGCTTGTTTAATTAAAGGTGAAAAAGTTGAGACTCAAACTATTTTATAACAGGTATATTTATTAAATTGTTCATAAACTTAATTTATTCTAATCAGTGTTTCTCAAACTGTGGGGCGCGCCCCCCTGAGGGGGCGCGATAACCCTTCGAGGGGGATGCGAGCATATTGAAAATATAAAAGGCTTAAAAAATTATTTTTTGGAATGAAGTAAAACAAAATGCTTTCTGACAAAATAAAAAATACACATTTACACTGATATAAATTATATATATCATCTGGTTTTCCACTTTCAAAAGATTCCACTTCAAACGCTCATTAGCTATCTTTGATCCTAAAACCAAATAAAAAAAGATATTTTGTTTGTTTTGCTGTAATCCCGCGATGAGAGATTTTTTTATTACGTTTCTTGTAATCCCTAAAATAGTACTTTTGATTATCATCTCTTTGACCTTCAAACTTACTGGTATGCTTAACTCCGTCTACTTTTCTTTTAGGAAAGTTGTAAATAATATTTTTCTGTTGCTTTCCCTCCCATGTAAATGAGTTTTATGGTATATGGATAAGCATATTGAGCACTTTGAAGGATTAATTGGCCAAGATGTATTTTTATGAGTAATCTGAAATATATAATACATTATAAAAAACGTTTTACACAATTATTTTTTTAGAACTAACATCGATGTTTTTGTATCGAATACATTTTTTTCATGGGAGCGGTCGCATGAGGCGCTGAATCACTCCAAATTCTGGTAAAACTGTTTATTCGTTAACAGTTTCTTGACAGTATCCTCCGATATGACAGTCTAAAACGGTTTTTTACAATCAAGGTACTTGTTTTGATCGAGTTCCCTTCACGACCACTTTTGTTCAGAAATATTTTCTATGAATATGCTGTACTTTCCCCTACGATTAACTTTATGGTTTTAATTGCTGTGTTGTACAACTTATTATGGTTTAAAAATGTAAATGAGTAGAATATAAAAAAATGGGCATCTGTGATCTCTCTTTTGAAGGAAGATGAAACTGATCAAGTAATTTCAGAACCTGATGGAATAATGCATATAAATCGTGATAGCGAAATTAAATATGACAAAAGTGATAGACATGAAACGTTTGAGTTGAATTGTAATTTTCAAATGCTACCTAAAGAACTCTATCAAGAAAACTAAGAAGCCATAAATATAACACTTCGCCTTGTCAAAAAGACACAAGCAAGAAAAGGTTACACATGCTATTTGTAGATCATCAAAGAATAGCAAAATCACAATAACGTGAGCAAAATATGACAGTTTTTATTGCAAATAACGTTCTTGTATTGTTAGTGAAAAGTGTCTGTGATTTATGTTCTTTATTAAGGTCACGCACATTTGGAACGGTTTCTTTAGTTTTATTGGATTTTTCTCAAATCATCAAAGAAAAATTAAAAGGTAGGTAAGTATATTTTCTCTTAGTTAAATTATTCACTGCAATTGTGATTTTTATCGAGCACAGAAAAAATAATTATAAAAAAAAAGGATTGGAGTTTCTTGGTGAAGTGATCGCGCGACCATTAACGTTAGTGTGGAGTGGGCGCCTATTTCCGGGTTAAAACATTTTGACGGTTTCTCGCTTTAAATATTAAAAATAACACAATTATTCTTCATTGGAATTTTTCATTCGTTTTCTTTATTTAATATTAATTCTAAATGCTAATTCTGTGAGGCTTAAAATTACAGTTCGTTTTAAACTATTTATAATAGGAGCATTCATTTAAAAAATCATTTTATATTTTTGTATGCATTGTTGTGCACTTGGTTTTACTCTCCTTACAATTAAGCTATTACATCAAGAATAATGTATTATTTTTTTAAAAAATAATCGCAGGACGGGTACTTCAGCCAGTGTACTTATAAATGTATCAGTACTGCACAATTTATTTTATAACTAATTTATTAATACTAATTTAAGAGCAAGTTTAATTATTATTAGTGACTTCCATGGGCTTGTCTTGCTGAGCAAAAGTTTTCAAATGAAGGCTTAATATTAGAAATTGACACTCTGAGTTCTTTTTCTATATTTAGCTGAGATCTATATTTTGTCTTCAAAGCAGCCACCGCAGAAAATCCGGTTTCACAAAGGTACGATGTTGAAAACGGTAAAAGTATACGAAATGCTTTTGTTTTCAGTTCAGAAAATTCATTATCTACTTCTGCCCAAAATTGAAAGAGAGTTTTATTACAAAATTTTGTCTTTTAATTTCGCCACTAGATGTGAAATCTATGAAAATTTCTTCTTCGGTAGTGGAGAGCCCTTCTGGGGTATTTTGAAATGGATCTTTCACCCATTCGTAACTTGCTATCAAGTTGTCCTCATCAAAAAAATATTTTTTTAAATTTTTTGCCAACATAGCTAAATGATATTCAATAGTTTATAAACAACTTCCACATGTTGTTCTTCAATTTTGTAAGTTTTTACACATTCATCTGCATTTTCAAACATTTCTAGGTTTTTTTGCTTTAAATTTCGGCTCCATAATTCTAATTTTCTACAAAAAAGCATTAATTTTATCACTCGTGTCAAACATATGTACATTTGATCCTTGAAGTTGAAGATTCAATATATTTAATTTCTCAAATATATCGACTAAGTAGCTCAACTTCATCAGAAATAAACCATCTCGAAATTTCTCAGCTTCCGGTAGGTTTTTCTCTTCTAGAAAAAGGGTAATTTCATTTCTTAATTCATAAACACGTTGTAAAAATTTCCCACGTGATAACCATCTTGCTTCGCAATAAAATAGCAACAATGAATGCACTGCACCCATGTCTTTGCAAAGTCCAGAAAAGATTCTTGATTTTAGGGGGGTCTCATTTTTATTCAATTTACTACAGTCACAACTGTCATTAGTACAATATTCAGGCCAGGACTAATTTCTTTGGAAGCCAGAGCTTCTCTGTGGATCATACAATGTGTCCAGATGCACAGTGGAGAATTTTGTTTCACAAGTGCTTGTATACTTTTGAATCTTCCTGACATTGTACGAGCACCATCGGTGCATATTCGGACACAATTTTCCACTCTATATTTGCCTCCTTTATAAACATATTTAAAATATCAAATAATGCTATTGCTGTTGCTTTAAGTTTTATTGGTTTGCAAAAAAGTAGTTCTTCTACCGCTGACATACCATCCCAAAATTGAACATACGCAATGAAATGAGCATCTTTATTGCTATCTGTTGCCTCGTCAAGCTGAATTGAAAACAATTTATCACGCAACTTACCGAAAAGCTGTTGCTCTACATCTTCAGCGATATCATCAATTCGACGGGAAACAGTATCATTTGATAGGGGTATGGACTGCAACTCTTTGGCAAAATTGTCTCCAAACATAGTTTCTACGATCTCAATTGTTGCAGGCAAAATAAGCTCTTCAGCAAGAGTGTGAGGCTTTTTACATCTGGCTATTTTATATGATACTGTGTAAGAAATAAGTAAAGCTTTTTCATTCACTGACAAAGTTTTTTTTAAAAATGTTTTTTGTTTTTCATATGATTTTAATTTTGATTCAAAGAACTCTCGAGGTTTGTTAATGTACTCACCATGAAGCGTTTCGAAATGTCTTTTAAGTTTTTTAGGTTTCATACTGTCTGCTGCCAATATTTTTGAGCAAATAACACACAGGGGCTTTTCTTCTCCATTTACTTCAGTAATGGTAAATCCAAAGTTCAAGTATTCTTGAGAATATTTCCTTGATTTAATTTTCGGAACTATGCTCGTCTGTGCACTTGTTGATGCTTTATTATCGTCGAATGTTCGCTTACGACTTAAAAATTTATCCATGATTTTTTTTATTCCAATTTTCTGCAGTAATACTTAATAGTGTGAATTACAACTAACGCGCAAATTATAAAATGTACATTCAAGATAAATTTGGTAGCTATAGAAGCATCGAATCGACCAAGACTGATTGGAATTGTACGAGGTACAGCATTATTACATGTTTTGCGCAGACGTCCGATAGTTTGGCCAGACTCACGCAGACGCTCGCGAGAATGCCAGATGTGATGGATATGAGAGAGCGCAACATAAAGTAGACTATTTTTTAATTTCTACTATAAGTTCACTCTCTCATATATATCTTGTTCAAATTTTCAATCGTTGATAAAATACTTTCTATTCATTCATTCAAGTTCAAATACATTTTTTAAAACTTGTAGTGGGAGACACTTTATGTTAATACAGTTCTTTCAAATTTTAATTCATTAATTAAATAAAAAAAATAAATAAATAGTAACAAACAAAAATTATAGTCCAAAAGCATTTATAGAAAGGAAAACTTTTCGTGCTGTCCCCTATTACGCAATGGATAGCGCGCTGGGCTTCTAATTTGAAGGATGGTAGTTCGAATTCCATCCGAGATGGCCTAATTTCTGAGAATGTGTGTGATTTCTTCTTTACTTTTTATTACTATTTTCTTACACTAATTAAATTTAATTAATGAATAAATAGTAACGAAAAAAGAATATTCCAATACCCCATATATAGAAAGGAAAAGGAAAAATTGCGAGGAAAATCGCTTTCTCTTTTGTCGCTTAACATTGTGATTCTGTCATATGTATTACATATTTGTATTAATTGTAACTATTTAATAGAAAGTAACTAAAATAAGTTTTTCTTTGTTGGCCTCTAAGTAGGAAAATTGACTTAAAATTTATTTTTTATATTACTCGTTCTAATGACATTTGTACTTTTAGAAATGCATGATGGACGAAATAAATCTTTACTTAAATGTCATTTTGCAATCTGTCCCAATTTAAAAAATGAGAAAGGAAAAATAACATAACATTATAATTATTACTTAAAAGTAATTTGCTTAAAATATATATTATTTAAAAGTAACGTATACAAAATTTAATACTCAAAGTGCATTATTATTGCATTTAATACATTGTTATTGGGGGGGCGATGAAAATTATGATTGAAAATTGGGTCGCCAGTAGTGAAAGTTTGAGAAATCACTGTCTTACTTAATTAATTTATTTATTTTGCTTAAAAGTAGTATACAAAATGTAATACTTGTGCTATTAATTTGTATGGTTTATAATTAAGATCGCGTATAGTAGCTTTAGCGTCAAAGTGCATTATTATTACATTCAGTACATTATTAATGTATAAGGGGGGCGCCAGTATTGAAGTTTGAGAAGCACTGTTCTAATGTCATTAGATGCACAATATTTTTGGTTAATTCTTGAGGGGTATAAACAAGTACATTCGATGGTTTTCCAACTCTGGAACACGCAACATATAATTGGCCGTGAGAAAAGCAAAGATTTTCTAAATTTAAGCCACAAATCTTCATTGTTTGACCTTGTGACTTATTAATAGTCATAGCAAATGCCAAGCGAATTAGAAATTGTAAACGTTTAAATGGTATAGGTGAATCTGAAGGAATCATTGGGATCCGTGGTAGAAGTACAACTTCACCTTGAAATTTTCCAATTAAAGCAGTGGCTTCAAGAATTTTGCCCGTGATTTTTTATGACTAATCGCGTGCCATTACACAATTTCGGTGCGTTCAAATTTCGAAGCAAAATTATGGGCGAGCCAATCTTCAGTCGCAAATTATGTGGTGGCATTTCCGGTATAAATCCAGTGAATTTAAAAACTCTACAGGATAACTGATTACTTCATCAGGATCAACAATAGTGTCAATAGATTTGAATGTAATTTCATTACCATGCAATGACTGCTGTATTTTGAAATTGATGGCGTCAACATCCAAATTTTTTGCCGCTAAAATTATTCGCTCACGTAGCCATGCATGATCTGTATAATTATGTCGTAAATCTGGAAATATAGTTTTTATTAATTCATCTTTGGTAGCCACAATGTTGTAAAAATTTTCTGGGAGTTGAATATATTGTGTATCTTCATACAATTGAATTCTACCATTGCCTATGTCTAGCAATTGTTCAGAGAACCTCGACGCTAATGGATCATTTAGAAGTTGAACACGCATATTAATGGTAAGACATAATTTACTAATACTTCGCCATAGATAAGATTCTTTCAAACATGCGTTTATTTCATCCGCATATGTCGCACGGGGAATGACGAGTATTGTTTTTCTGAAATTACCAGACAGCAACAGAAGAGCACCACCGAAAATCCTAGTATTGTTTTTGATATCTTTCAGGTCCTGTCGAGAGCTTCAAGCGAATGCTTGTGGGCCATTGTACATTCATCCCAGATAATAATTTTGCATTTTCTCAAAACTTCAGCCATGCCTGAATGCTTCTTTAAATTACACATTGCATCGGGATTTGTATGGACATTTAAAAGTACTTCAAGCGCTGAATGCGCAGTGCGTCCACCATCAAGTAAGGTCGCTACAATGCCTGGTGAAGCAATTGCCAATGCAATATGATTGTGTGATCGAATGCGCGCAAGTATAAAAAAGATGAGATATGTTTTGCCAGTGCCATCTGGTTCATCCAGAAAAAAGAATCCACCTTGTTCTGCTGCAATAGATACGTTGATTTGATTGTTTCTTTATTTATTTATTTATCTTGGTGGAATTTTCAATCGTTAATAAAATACATTTTAAAGCGCTCAATTGAGCTGAAATGTAATGTACATGATTATTTTGGATGACAAAACAATAATTTAATTATAATTCATAAAAATTAATTTTGATTAAAACTAATTATTTAAAAAATTACAAATACAGCCATGTTGGCGACTTAGCGACCCTTTTGGCGACTTATGTCAAAGTTTGAAAAGGTTTTTTTCTCACGTGTTAAAGCATTCAGTTGAAATGAAATTTTATATACACGATTGTTTTGGATGACAATACGATAATTTAATGATAATTAATAAAAATTAATTACCATTTAATGTTGTGATTCTGTCATACGTATATACATATTTAAATTAATTGCAACTATTTAATACAAAATAGCTAAAATAAATTTTTTCTTGGTTGATCTAAGTAGGAATTGATTGTAAATTTTTTTTTATATTACTTGTTTATAACAATAGCGTTGTTACAACAAAGCAGGCAAATGTTGAGTTATATTTTTTTGAATGTTTTTAATTAATATCTTTTTAACTTATTGTGTGCGATATCGGACCAAATTGGGAATCTAAACCATTCTCGAATTTACTTGAACCCACACAAAAAAATTTCATCGAAATCGGTCCAGCCGTTTAGAAGGAGTTTAGTGACAAACACACGCACTGAAGATTTTTTTATATCAATATACTAGCCGTTACCCACCCGCTTCACTGGGTATTTCACGATGTTGTATATATGTATACTGTTTACATATATATTAATTATTGATATCTAGCATTAAGAATTCGATTGTATTGAAAAATATATTTATAGCTGTTACACTCTCACCCCTTGATATAAAAAGAACATAAATTATAATATCTAATTTCTATTTATGTCTAAATTCGAAGTAGAAAGATTTTTTCGCTCACTTAACCTAATAATCAAGTGGATTTCCACCAAAGCAACTTTAAGTGGATCTCTACTCCATAAAAGATACATGTGTGCTGAATTTCAAGTCTAAATCTAACAGAGCAAAAAAGGAATTTTTATCATCAATACCTCGTTGACAGCATTCTTAGCGGATTCCAATTCAACAAAAGAGACATGCAAACCAAATTTTATTATTATAGTCTTAGCAGTTCAAAAACGGGAATTTTGTCTATCAATACGCCCCAATAACTTTCCCCGCTACCCCCTGTAGTTGATTTCCGTAAAATCCATTTTTAGTGGAACTCTATTCAACTAAAGAAAAAAGTGCTCAACAAATTTCAAGTAAGTGAGTTAAATTCAAAAACAGGAATTTTTCTATAACATACCTTAATCCCTCGCAAACTCATTCCTTTGGGGGTCCGTTTTCGCAAAAATCTTTGTAAAAGGAACTTTATTCCATGAACGGAACATACCTTCTAATTTTCAAGCAGGTGGTTCTATTAGTTGAAACGCGGAAATATTTATCTATTACGCCCCTTAATCCCCCTCAATGACCCTTGGGGATCAATTTCCCCCAAAACTATTTTGTAGCGGATCTCTACACCATGAAATGAATTAGCTTACAAAATTTTAAGACTGTACGTCTAACAGTTTAAAAATGGAAATAATTATCTATAACGCCCCTTAAGTCCCCGCAACCCCACTTAGGAAACGATTTACACAAAACCCATCTTATGACAGATCACTACTCAGTGAATGGAATCAGCTTAGGAAATTTCGAGATTTTACGTCTAATAGTTTAAAAAAGGATTTAATTGCCTATAACGCCACTTAATACTCTACAACGCCACTTGGGAGTCGATTTTCACAAAACCCATTCTGTATGGGATCTGTACTCTATGAAAGGAATCCGCTTACCAAATTTCAAGACTGTACGTCTAATAGTTAAAAACTGGAAATAATTATGTATAACGCCCCTTAAGCGCCCTCAACACACATTGGAGTTCGATTTTTGTAAAAATCATTATGTAGGGAATCTCTACTTTATGAAAGAAAAAAAAAATCTGTGTACCAAGTTTCACGACTTTACATCTAATAGTTTAGTAAAGGAAATAATTATCTATAACGCCCCTTAAACCCTCGTAACGCCCCTTGGGGTTCGAACTTTGCAAAAACCGTTCTTAGCTGACGTCTACACCATGAAGGGAACCTACCTACCAAATTTCAAGTTTGTAGGTTTAATAGTTCCAGAGATATCGTGATTAGTCAGTCAGTGAGTCGCATTTCTCCTTTATATATATATATATATATATATATATATATATACACTGGTGTGCAAAAATTAAGGACGAGACGGTTTTTTCGATGTAAATTTGTACAAAAGCTTTCCAAATCAACACATTTAATACCGTAAGATCCCCAATACGTAAGGACATGTGTAATATGTAAGCAACACTTACTAAAAGAGAAATCAGAGGGATAAAAAGAAGCTTGATTGAAAAAGTAGCATGGAGCGCAATGCGACTGAAGGCCGAAACATCTCTGTGATGGGTGTCCAGCAAGAAACATCCGGTCTTTAGTAGGGGATATGATCTCCCCTGACTGCTAGGCAGGTTTCACAGCGTCTGCCCATGCTGAGAATGAGGGTGTCAATGAGTTGTTGAGGCATTGCTGCCCATTCGTCTTACAGCGCCAATCGAAGCTCCCGAATCGTTACTGGTGGTAAAGTACGAACTGCCTAGAAAATCCCGTACATGCTCGATGGGATTGAGATACAGAGATCGTGCCGGCTAATATCCTCGCTCTCTAAGAGCTGTTCGGCAGCTACTGTGCGATGACATAGTGCATTGTCGTCCATGAAAAGGAACTGCAGACCCATAGCGCCTCTAAAAAGACGCACATATGGAAGAAGAATCTCGTTACAATAACGGGTCCCGTTGACTGAACCTACGTCGAAGATGTGAAGGTCTGTACGACTACCAAGCATGATGCCTCCCCATACGAGAACACCGCGACCTCCATACCTGTCCCTTTCAATGATGTCCGAGGGATGATTACGGCTTCCTCGCTCTCTCGAGATGAGTATGCGATGAGAATCGCTACTCAAACTGAATCTGCTCTCATCTGTAAAGAGTACTCGTCCCCATTCATTGTCTCTCTAATTCCGGTGTTCCCGGCACCACAGAGAACGCCTTCTCCGATGGGCAGGCGTTAAAGGTACACACCGTACAGGGCGTCGTGCAAACAGACCACCACCGTGCAGTCTTCTGGCCACGGTAAAACGCGATATCGGTCGTCCAGTCGCCTGTGTCGTGTGTCTAGCGATTTCTCCCGCTGTCTGCCGCCTGTTTTTTCTGGCCTGTAATACAATGTACCGGTCATCTGCGGGTGTGGTTCCTCGTGGACGACCACTACTGAACCCCCGGATAGCTCTTCCTGTAGTTTGAAGTTGTCTCCAAAGTCGTGAAACGATGCTGTGATTAATTCCGAACTCTGCAGCCACACTTGTCATACTGCGGCCTTCCTCCAACTTCCCAATGATTCGACCTTGGGTAAAAGCATACAGATGTCGTCTAACAGATTGATTATTTGCCATTTCTCACAGAGGCAGCAACTCGGTATGATTTTAACTGCTATACGGCGTGCAATCTCTTTGCCAGAAATACTGATCTTACACCGACAACATGCTTTACTTTATACTACTCAGACACTCCCCCATTACGTCTACCTGCATATCTGCACATGTGCTACCGTACATCACCTTACTTAATTTCCTGATTGGTCTTTCTGTCCGCTTTGCCTCTTCGTTCAGCTGATATGCTAATTTTTCGACTTTGTCCTTAATTTTTGCACACCAGTGTATATATATATATATATATATATTCATTCACACTCTTTTCCACAACCCTGGTTCAACACGTTTTCGGATACCTTAACAATTGGCAAAACTGTTTAGATAACAAATTTGTTCACAAGAATTTAATGTATATTCCATAAAGTTTATTTATTGATCACCTTAATTAGTCTATCTCCATATTGTGATTATTTTTCTTCTTAAATTTCCTTGATGTTATTCAAATTACACCGATTTCGAAATCCTCGTTAATTTGAACCCATTTCAAAAAGAACCCAATCCTTTCTGACAGTAAACAAATTATTTTACCCAACTTACAAACATTCCATTGTCCCGTGTTATCACTCAATCGTTTTAACAAACCGCAGCCAATTCAGAGCAGACGTCGACAGATGATTATTACGAGAATAAAATGATGAAATTATAAGGTTACATGCAAATAACGGAAAAAGTGGTGTTGATAAAAGCCTACGAAATATATCGTTCAACTACCATGAATTATTGATTCACTTTTGGGTCTTCCTTTTAGTATATTGCTACGAGGAAATCAATATTGACATACTTTGGTAAAAATCCAAATCTAAATGTCCTTGAAGAAGGACGAGGACTCAGCACGATTTCGATTTGTTTTCCTCGGAAGTAAATCCTAAATATTCGATGATAGGAGTAAAAAATTTATTCCGGCTTAATTTAATTAATTATTTGGAAATAAGGCTTAAGAAATACAGAAAATTATATATATATATATATATATATATATATATATATATATATATATATATATATATATATATATATATATATATATATATATATATATATAAATTGTTTGTTTTTTTAATGACAAGAAAAATTTGTACTAAGTCAAGGGGGATGGATCAACGTGCCATTTTTTAAAAAGAAGTGTTTAATGAAAGACATGCCGTCAAATAATTTAGATTTATGATTATTGAGAAAATAGTAAAAGTGAATGCTAACAACTCAAAACTATTTATTTACAACGAAAAAATACCTTTTGCGCTGTATAAGTTGTAAATGTTTTAGTTATACATGTAATTCAAATTGAAGTAACATTAGTGTGACTTCCGTTGTTGCAGAATGGATGACAAATAAGATATATTAGGCTTGAAAAATGTTACTTTGAGTAGAATGCATGCTGAATTGGAGTCATCTGCCAAATGGTTTCTAAGCAATTAATTATTTTTGCAGTGGTTTACTTTTTTGACAAGAGGATTTGTGATTTGTCTCAAAATGCCTTTTTACAATATATGTTCTGCATACCACTATTTCAGAACATAAAACACCGCTTTGTCACCTTTACTAACCATGCCATATTTCTAGATTCACCGTTTGAAATTTTCTGTTACACTTACTATCTTGCACTTTTTGTTCATTTTCTGAACTAACCATGTTAAATAACAGTTAAAAATCGTAAATATAACACAAATAAACGTTAAAATACAGTTCTGTCGACGAAATTCACTGTTCTATGCGTAGGCAAAATTTGCATCCTAAGCAACTGTAATCCAAGACGTAACTAAAGTAATAACTAAGAGACAAAAACAAACGAGTGTTCTCCTCGGCCTATCACTCGCGTGTGTGTGTCATACTTCATAGTGAATTTTGTTATTTTGAAATAAAATACAAACCATTTTGATCACACTGGTGTGCCCAAAGTATTGTGTTCGCGTGCCACTGGTTCGCCATCCCTGTACTAAGTATTTAAAATTGCATGTCTACCGTTAAGAGAACATATGTTTAAAATAGTGTTAATTATTACTATAATATTGAACCAACAATCATCATAGCTTATTAATTGCATATACCTTCTTTTCTTATCTGTTTCATTATAAAAATTGCTTATTTAAAAAAATATGTTGAAATAATTTCATGAAGGATTTGGAACTTTCTTTTACATTTTAAGAAATTCCACTCTTATTTTTCGGTAAATATTATTGAAAATTCTCATAAAGTGTCATTAATCACCACAGTTAATTAAGCGTACCTCTAACACTTTTACACGGTCTTTTTTTACTATTTGGAAATAACTCGGTCCAAAATCAAAAGCCTCTACTTTTTGTATGGTCGCCCTTCCGATATAGTGGTTAGCAACCATGACTGTTGTGCCGTTGGGCCAGGGTTCGAATACCGGAGAAGACATGGATATTTGTAAATGTATAGTGCCTTTGCGGCATGGGGGTACTCTAAATAGCCGTCGAGGTGCAAGTCCTCTCGTGAGGTTGGTGGAAAGGAAAAAAAGGTGGGAGGTCCCTGACCCCCTAGGATATTCTCCTTCAAAATTGAGGTGGAACTGAGCTAAAAAAATCTTACTGTCGCCTGTGTAGTGCTCAAGGCTATGGCTAACGACAGGCTTACATCTTGCCCCTTGCCGTGATAAAATTCTTTGGCTTGGATCATACGTAGTCGAGATCAGGAGCCATAAGAAACAACAACATTTTTATATGACTTATTTACCCTTACACATTTTAAGGTAACTGAAAATTCCGCAAAACTAAAAAACATGATAACGAGTGAGTGAGTGAATTTTAACGTCATACTATTCACACACAGCTACACGAGAGCTTCATGGACATCGTAGTTTTGAACCATGATCAAGTGATGAGGATGACACCTGAGCTCTGGCTACCCCCACCCATATCCCAACTTCCATACCACACCGATGGCTTAGACATATTTAACGTGCATGAATCCCCTCTGCACAGCGGGTCTTCAGCGGTACACAGTTCGGATTCCTGACACGCTAGCTCCGAGTTCGTTCCTTGAACCTCTAGTCTACCGCGGCCACAGATGACAACGAAATTACTCAATTAACAACTGTTTTTAATGTTGAGGACATCAAACTCCGTACAAGTCTGAAACATAATTTTTTAAACTCTAAACCAGACGTACATACCCTAAAGTTCTAGTATTTCATTTGCCTAAGGCAGTGTTTCTCAAACTGCTGGGGCGCGCCCCCTGGGGGCGCGGTAACCCTGCGAGAGGGGTGCGAGCATATTGAAAGTAAAAGGTTTAAAGAAATAATTTTTTGGATTGAAGTAAAACAAAATGCTTTCTGACATAATAAAAAATACACATTTACACTGAAATAATTTATTTTTATCATCTGGTGATCATCAAAAATAAAAGATTCCACTTCAAACGCTCATTAGCCATTTTTGATCCTATAACCAAATTAAAAACAAATTTTGTTTGCTTTGTGGTCAATATGAGAACGATGAGAGAGATTTTCTTTTACGTTTCTTTTAACGATATCAAACGATGAGAGATTTTTTTTATTACATTTCTTTTAACCTAAAATATTACTTTAGCTGACCTTCGAACTTACTGGTATGGTTATCTCCGTCTTTTTTAGGGAAGCTGTAAATATATATAATATATTTCTGTTTCATCTTTTTCCATGTGAAAGAGTTTTATGATATATGGATAAGCATGAGTATTTGAAACATATAATGCATCATAAAAACGTTTTACACAATTATTTTTTAGAACATGCTACACTTTCCCCATGAACAATTTTGTAGTTTTGATTGCTGCGTTGTACGACTTATTATGGTTTATAAATGTAAATAAGCAGAATATTAAAAAATGGGCATCTGTGATCCCTATTGAAGGAAGTTGAAACTGATCAAGCAATTGAAGAACCTACTGAAATAATGCATATTAATCAAGATAGCGAAAGTAAATATCAGAAAAGCGTTAGACATGAAACGTTTGAGTTGATTTGAAACTTTCAAATGTTGCCTAAAGATCTCTATGAAGAAAACTATGAAGCCATAATGTAGCACCTTGCCTTTTCAAAAAGATACAAAGAAGAAAAAGTTCAAAATTATATTTGCAGATCATCAAACAACAGCAAAACTACAAAAATGTGAACAAAATATGACAGTTTAGCTTGAAAATAACGTTCCTGTGTTGTTAGCAAAAAGTGTCTCTGATTTATGTCCTTTATTAAGCACACGCACATTTGGAACATTTTCTTTAGTTTTATTGGATTTTTTCTCAAATTTTCTAAGAAAAATTGAAAAGTTCTTGAAAGTAGGGGTAAGTATATTTTCTCTTAATTAAATTATTCACTGGAATTGTGATTTTTATCGTGTATAGAAAAAATAACTATAAAATAAATTAGTTTTAAAACAAACAATAAAACATGCTTTTATAGTGAATCGAACTAAAAAGCAAAAAAAAAAAAAAATATTGCTTAAAATTAAGATATACAAAATTTAATACTTATGGCATGAATTTGTACGGTTTATAATAAAGATTGTTGCTTTAGCGTCAAAGTGCATTATTATTGCATTCAGTACATTATTAATGTATAAGGGGGGCGCGATAAAAATTGTGATTGAAAAGGGGGGCGCCAGTAGTGAAAGTTTGAGAACCACTAGCCTAAGGAATGAAATTCTTCATAGAATTCAAGCATAATGGACTGTTTCTAGGCGGCAAAGGTTGGCTGATAGAAATGGTCACGAACTCGTGGCCGTAGTACTATGGGCTCGAGTTCTTATGCCACTGCAGACCCGCCATTCAGAGGGCCCGATGTACGTTAAATGTGTCGAGGCTCAAAACCCTCCCATTGGCCACGGGGGGTACTTTGGAGAAGAGGTGCCAGCTCAGATGTCCTCCTCGTCATTTAACGGAGTTCAACCTTGGGAGGCCCGTGGCCAATAGCCCTCACGTTGCGTTTTAGTGCAACGTCAATAAACACTCTCTTATAATTTATGGCAGCGTTTCTCAAACTGTGGGGCGCCCCCCTCCCCTTTGGAGAGCGTGAAAACTCTACGAGGGGGGAGCGAGCATATTGAAAAGTCGAATACAAAAGATTATTTAAAAAAAAATTACTAATTTACTGAAAGTAAACAAAAAATAAAACATTCTGACGTAATAAAAATTAGAATACACTTTTACACTGATATAATACACTTATAAAAATATCAGTACTGCACAATGTATTTTATAATTAATTTAACAATGATAAGGTAAGGTAAGTTTATAATTACCAGTGACCCCATGGTCTTGTCATATATAAAATTAGATACAAAAATTAACAATTATCTTAATAATTTGTATGGTTTATAATTAATCCCTTAACTGCTGGTTAAAAGTTACGCAATACGCTCCCCCTGACACCGTTTTCCAATAAGGAGTGTGTGGCCGCGGTAGCCGAGTGGTATAGGTATCGGACCGTGGCTTGCTTTGTCACGGGTTCGAACCCTGTACCACTAAAGACCCGCCGTGTAGGGCAGCGATGCACGTTAAATCTGCCGAGAGCTGAAACGTCCTCCCATTGGTGTGGTGTGGTAGTTAGGAGAGGGGGGTGCCAGCTCAGGTGTCGTCCACGTCACTTGACCATGGTTCAAAATTACGTGGTCCGTCGCCAAAAGCCCTCGTGTAGCTGAACAGTGCGACGTTAATATTCAATCAATCAACCAACCAATAAGGAGTGTGCATGTAATGTATTGGAGGGGTGGGGAAGAAAACGAAAAGAAAAACAAGCAAGTGCTCTGAAATAAGTAAATCCTGCGCAAACACTGTGCTTTTATTGCATTCCAAAGCCTTCAGAATAATTTTATGCAGGCAATGAACAGAAAAGATCGTACTTTTGACAGACGTATATATACGTACAGGGAAAATAAAGTTTTAGTTGAGCGAGACGTTTATATGCGCTGGAGGAAAAGAGGTTTAAATCCTATTGCAGATTTAGCATCAAAGTATCGTATTATTGAATTCAATACAGTGTTATTGTATGGAGGGGGACGCGATAAAAATTATAATTCAATATTGGGTCGCAAGTATTGAAAGTTTGAGAACCACTGCTTTATGGTCGATGTACAACACATTCCCTGTTTACTATATAAATCAGTCGCCCATCCGATATAGTGCTAGGGACGCTGACTGAGCTGCTGTTGGGCCTGGGTTCGAATCTCGGAGAAGACATGGACGTTTGTAAATGTATAGTACCTTCGGGGCATGGAGTACTGTAAATAGCCGTCGAGACACAAGTCCCCTCGCGAGGTTGGTGGAAGTGGAAGAGAGTTGGGAGGCTCCTCTGAACATCCTCAGAGTGTTCTCTCACAAAATTGGGGTGAAACCTAGCTGAATCATTCTGTCACCTGTATAATGCTCAAAGCTACGGCAAACGACAGGCGTCGCTTAGCCCATTACCATGGTGAATTTCGTGGGCCTTGATCTGGCCTTTGCCGATCAGGTGGTATTAGTAACAGCAACACAACAATTATATAAATCGCATCGACCTCTTCGTTGCTCGGTATTTTTACACAAATTTTCGAGGAATGCTTATAAGGTTTTAAGAAAACTTTTGATGCATTTGTTAATATTCAGTCGTTTTTATATTTCAGTCAATTGTATCTAACAACAAGTTATTCTAATAATCGTTCAAAGATGCAAATACTCGCTAAATAGTTTTTTGAAGTATTACAGAGTGAATGTTTAGAACATTTCCGAATAAATGTTGGGAAAAAAACTTGTATTTACCGCCAATGAATATTCTAAATACGAAGAAATGTGCGATAATGAATAAGTTCTTAATATGTGTTCTCCTTCCTTGTCTCGTATTTCATTCTATTGATCAATTACTGTAATCATATATTGCAACCAATGACTCGTTATCTGATGATTTCCAGACTGACAGAAAAGAAGACAGATGCCCATCCAATTACACGAATATCCATCTAAAACAATCAATAACACCGCTTAATAAGAAAAGTCATATAAGAGTCGCTTGTTCATACGAAACGTAGTCGTAGTTTTTCGTTTTCATAGTATTGCATTTTATACACATGTTTTATTTTTACAATTGTTTCAAAGACCCATGCACAGGGTGATTCTGTACCAGACCGAAAAACTAGTAGGGTGTGTGAGGGTGTGATTGCAGAGACAATTTAGGATCGCATAGGAATGCAGGGTCGTAAGCGTCGTAGTTTTCAGCTACGGCAGTGCTTTTCAAACTTTCAATATTTGCGACCCAATATTCAAACAAAATTTCCATCTCACACCCCTTCCATACAATAACAATGTTTTCAATTCAATAATACTATACTTTGACGCTAAGGCTACAATATGATTTTAGCTTGTCACTGGCGTATATATACGTCTCCCTCAGCCCGAACGTTAATTGTCCAGGACGTATATATACGTTGCTCCTAAGTACGTTCTTTTCTGAGCACTGCTACCCATAAAATTATTTCGAAGGCTTTGGAATGCAATAACAGGACTTTGACAGAGTTTTCGAAAGATTTACTTATTTCAAAGGATTTCGTTATTTATTCCTTCCACCCCCCCCCCCCTTCCAATACATTACATGCGATTACATTGATGCCATTGAGGAGCGAATTGCTTGACTTTTAATCAGTAGTTAGAGGATTAATTATAAACACTAAAAAATCATTAAGACAATTGTTAATTCTTGTATATAATTTTATATATAACTAGCCCATGTGTGTGTATGGGGGGGGGTAAATTTGTTCTTCACTTATTATTGTTAAGTTAATTATAAAATACATCGTGCAGTACTAAAACATTTATAACTGTATTATATCTGTGTAAAAGTTATTTTATTTTTTATTGTTATTTTTTGTTTACTTTCAGTAAATTAATATTTTTTTAAATACCCGCTTGTTTTCGACTTTTCAATATGCTCACGCTTCTCTCGTAGAGTTATCACGCCCTCCAGTTTGAGAAACGCTGAGCTACGGGTCAAAGAAGTAAAAAAAAGAACAGAAACAACAAAACATTAAAGGGACAGAAAACATTTTATTGAAAGATGGTACATCAACAAGTTTTCTGAATTACGACCCTGGCAAGTCTGATAGCGGAGAATTCCTTGCGTTCCATAAGATTCCTGACATATCCCATATCCTATCGGCAGCTACTGATAATCGAGCGATGAGGTCTTCCACTGAAGGGACAGGTGTCTCGCGTGCACCAAAATAACCGATCTCACGAAACCTTTTGTTTACACTTACGGAGGTCGTGCGATGTGGAACAAGCCTGTTTGGGTAACATTCATGGTACAACCGCCGAGAGGCATGTCTATTACCATCTGCATTTCCTTACTATGTCAGCATGTTGACCAGTTCCTCGTTTTGAATAAGAGATTACATCTTACTACCTCGGGAAAACGGATCGCAAATGATTACTTCCAGCAGGATCGGTGTTCACGAAACCTTCCGTTCAGCTCCATCTATCGCAAGCCTTCTTGGAGAAATCCACCAGAACGTCAGAAATCCCATGCAGCGTCACTGTCAGATTTCCGATACGACTTCTGCTCGTAATTTAAAACATTTGTTGTAGTACATCGTTTAACCCTTTATCTACGGCATTATGATTTACTGCATTTTTTTTCAGGCAATATTTTTTTTTAAATCCCTTCTTTGAAAATTTTAAGGGATATACAAAAATATAGAATATTCAACTTTGGTAAATTTAATTCGTTAGAACTAATTAATTAATTAAAGATATTCATCTGTAAAATTAATTATATACTCTGTTCAGTTAAAATAAATAGCCAAATCGTTTTCCAATATCGTCTTCCTTAACATACAAAAAAAACCGCTTCGCAAACCGCTTAAAACGCAACTTCTGCTATAAAACTATTCGCCTTCACTGCTTAAATACACATCATAGAACCCGTGCTGCCATATATTTTGGAAGAGATGATTTTAAACAATATTTCTGCTAAGTATCGTCAGAATATTCGTAAAAATGATTATTCTACACTGGTGTGCAAAAATTAAGGACGAAGTCGAAAAATTAGCATATCAGCTGAACGAAGAGGCAGAACGGACAGAAAGACCAATCAGGAGATTAAGTAAAGTGATGTACGGTAGCACATGCGCAGATATGCAGGTAGACGTAATGGGGGAGTGTCTGAGTAGTATAAACCATGTTGTCGGTGTAAGATCAGTATTTCTGGCAAAGAGATTGCACGTCGTATAGCAGTTAAAATCACACCGAGTTGCTGCCTCAGCGAGAAATGGCGAATAATCAATCTGTTAGACGACATCTGGATGCTTTTACCCGAGGTCGAATCATTGGGAAGTTGGAGGAAGGCCGCAGTGTGACAAGTGTGGCTGCAGAGTTAGGAATTGCTCACAGCATCGTTTCACGACTTTGGAGACAATTTCAAACTACAGGAACAGCTATCCGGAGGTTCAGTAGTGGTCGTCCACAAGGAACCACACCCGCAGATAACCGGTACGTTGTCTTACAGGCCAGAAGAAACAGGCGGCAGACAGCGGGAGAAATCGCTAGACACACGACACAGGCAACTCGACGACCGTTATCGCGTTTTACCGTGGCCAGAAGACTGCACGGTGGTGGTCTGTTTGCACGACGCACTGTACGGTGTGTACCTTTAACTCCTGCCCATCGGAGAAAGCGTTCTCTGTGGTGCCGGGAACACCGGAATTGGAGAGACAATGAATGGGGACGAGTACTCTTTACAGATGAGAGCAGATTCAGTTTGAGTAGCGATTCTCATCGCATACTCATCTGGAGAGAGCGGGGAAGCCGTAATCATCCCTCGGACATCATTGAAAGGGACAGGTATGGAGGTCGCGGTGTTCTCGTTTGGGGAGTCATCATGCTTGGTAGTCGTACAGACCTTCACATCTTCGACGCAGGTTCAGTCAACGGGACCCGTTATTGTAACAAGATTCTTCTTCCATATGTGCGTCTTTTTAGAGGCGCTATGGTTCTGCAGTTCCTTTTCATGGACGAAAATGCACCATGTCATCGCACAGTAGCTGCCGAACATCTCTTAGAGAGTGAGGATATTGAACGTATGGATTGGCCGGCACGATCTCCGGATCTCAATCCCATCGAGCATGTATGGGATTTTCTAGGCAGACGCTTGGCAGCTCGTACCTTACCACCAGTAACGATTCGGGAGCTTCAATTGGCGCTGCAAGACGAATGGGCAGCAATGCCTCAACAACTCATTGACTCCCTCATTCTCAGCATGGGCAGGTGCTGTGAAACCTGCCTAGCGCAGTCAGGGGAGATCATATCCCTTACTAAAGACCGGATGTTTCTTGCTGGACACCCATCACAGGGATGTTTCGGCCTTCAGTCGCATTGCGCTCATGCTACTTTTTCAATCAAGCTTCTTTTTATCCCTCTGATTTCTCTTTTAGTAAGTGTTGCTTACATATTACTCATGTCCTTACGTATTGGGGATCTTACGGTATTAAATGTGTTGATTTGGAAAGTTTTTGTACAAAGTTATATTGAAAAAACCGTCTCGTCCTTAATTTTAGCACACCAGTGTATGTAATTTTAAAAATGAGTGGTACTTATAAGTACCTTCAGCAGATAAAGGGTGAATGAAATGTTTTCAGCTCCACAAAGGTGACATTCTTTTTCTCTTCTTCTTTGCAACATAGTTCGTAATTACGGCATTTGAGATCCTGCATTCCTATGTTATTTCGAGTCATCTGTTTAACCTCTACACTCCCTGCAAATTTGTCGGTCTGTTTTCGCTATATATGAACTAAATATGCCTCTTAGATGAAGTTAAAAATAATCTGAATCTTTTGAATATTTTTCAATTGCATAATGCAAAACAAGTATGTGGTTTAACTGGGAATATTAATTATATTAAATTGTGAGGAGAAACAATAATAATTTTAATGGGGAATCGCTTTATAGACTTCCAGTCCAGAATAAAGAAAACTGTGCTGTTAATGCTTTAATTTACAACGGAAAAGAACTCAGACTCCATTGGATTATAATATACAACAAATATTGTAGTAGAGATATTATTTTATTTTTTCAATAACATATTAAAAACAATTAAACACGCGCAATGGTTCTCATAAAATTCCAGTTAAAGAATAGTAACCCCTTCATATTTTTCAAGTTGAGTTTTAACAGGAGTCAGAATTGAAAACCTTCTACTTGATTTCGTTTGGTCTCCTAATCCGGAATCTAACGATGGCATTATATCAATCTTCTATGACTCGTGAACTTTCAAAAAACTGTATTCGCGAATATAATAATGTTTCTGTGAGAGAAAATCCAATTCTCTTATCTAATGATCTCTCTGTCAAGTTTTATCTTCATTAGCTAAGTACGAAATTTACGATCCCGATGCAATTATGTGTGCAAAATATTTAAAATTAATTACTTCAGATGGCGCGGTTAGCGTTGACGTAATTGTGAAATACTTTAGGTCAGCTGGGGAGATCGTAATACACACTCGGTAAGCGCACATGAGAGAATGTTGCAGAAAACGTAAAGTAATAGCTTCAAATAAATTCTTTTTTGCGTCTGTGTGCGTTTTTTCAATTCATTCGTCACGAAAACGTCTCCCATGCGTTTATTGTTAAGGCAGCGTTTCTCAAACTGTGGGGTGCACCCCCTGGGGGGGGGTGATAACCTTACGAAGGGCGTGTAAGTCGAAAGCAAAGATTATTTAAAAGAAATTATTAATTTACTGAAAGTGTCAACAAACAAATATATGCTTGCATAATAAAAAATAAAATACACACACTACTTATAAATATATCAGTGATGCACAATATATTTTATAATTAATGTATATAACAATACTAAGTTAATAACAAGTTTAATAATTGCCAGTGACCCCATAGGCTTGTCATATACACTCTGTCGCAAAAAAATATATGCACCCAGAAGAAATTGAGCTACATTCACGAAATTTGGTATGCATGTAGTGTATATAAAAATAAACAAATGATTAAAAATTCAGAACAAAATATCATTTTATTAAGCGGTTACAGCTTGCAAAAGGTTAAAAATCAGTAAGTAGTAAAGCCACCTCTGGCAGCTATACAAACCGAAATTCGGCGTGGCATCGATTCAATTAGATCACTTATGACCCCCTGTGGAAGATCCTGCCATAGTCTTTGCATCTGCGCAGTTAATTCTCCTGTATCTCAGGATGGCTGCAGTTGCCTTCCCAGCGCGTCCAGACATGCTCTATTGGCGAAAGATCTGGTGACCTGGCAGGCCATGGTAGGACGTCATATCCTTAAAGACATTGTTGGGAGAGTCGTGCAGTATGTGGACGAGCATTATCCTGTTGATAAATGGCACCTGGGTGACTTGATAGCATGGGTAGCACAATCGGCGTTAAAATATCGTCCACGTATCTGCGAGCTGTCAAAGTGCCTTGAAGGACCACTAAAGATGATCGTGTGTCCCAAGAAATTGCTCCCCACACTGTCACACCTTGTGAAATTGCTGTATGCCGCTCGACAATAAATGCCGGATCGGACCGCTGGCCGGTGCGCCTCCAGACGCGTGTGCGGTGGTCATCATCACTGAGACTGAATCGGGATTCATCACTGAAGATGACACGTCTCCAGTCTGTCACACTCCAAGTTGCCCGAGGTCGGCAAAAATCCAGTCGACACTGCCTATGATGTGGGGTCAGTGGTAAGCGTCTTAGCGGACTCGGCTCCTCAAGCCAACTTCGGTCAGTCGTCTCCTTATGGTTTCTCTTGATGGCACTGGATGTCTGGAAGGAGGTAAGTGGCGTTGAATCGATGCTAGCGACGTTGTTGGTGCCGAAGTGGCCACTCTTCTGATTGCACGATCCTCGCGATCATTTGTGTTCCTGGGACGTCCTGACCCTCCGCGACGGTACACTCTACCTTCTGTGATCCACTGTTGCCAACACCGAGCAACTACCATATCGCTCCGACCGAGGTGGCGGCCGATACGTCTATTCGACCAACCTGCTTCTCTGAGGCCTATTATACGGCCCCTATCAAAGTCCGTCAGCTGCTCGTACTGCCACCGGTTACATCTTAGAGGCATCCTAAGTCTCAATATCGTCTATCAAAGTCATCAGATTCGTTTGGATAGCCGAACGGCGCTCGTACTCATGCTTTTAAACTCTCCCAGTTGCGCAACTAATATGCGCATAGCACACTTAGCCTTGTCTCATTGCCTTCGAAATTTTAATCATTTGCATATCTCTTACCAGACTACATTCTTGCCGAGTTTCGTGATTGTAGCTTGATTTCTTCTGGGTGCATATATTTTTTTGCGACAGAGTGTATATAAAATGATGTACAAAAATTAACACTTCTCTTATTAACTTATATGGTTTATACTTAATCCCTTAAATACCGATTGAGAAATACAGGATTCGCTAACCAATGCCACCGTTTAACATGTAGGCGTGCATAAGTGGTGTATTGGGGGAGGGGGAGAAAAGAAATAAGTAAGAAAATCTTTTGAAATACGTTAATCCATAGCAAACACGGTCAAGGTCCTTTTATTGCATTCCAAAGTCTTCGGAATAATTTTATGTATAGCAGTGCACAGAAAAGATCGTACTACGGAAAGACGTATATATACGTCCGGGGGAATTATCACACTGGCTGAGCGAGACGTTTATATACGTCAATGGCATGTGAGAGGTTAAAGTCGCATTGTAGTTTTAGCGTCAAAGAATGTTATTATTAAATTTAATACCTGTTTCCTGTATGGATAAGGGGACGAGCGATGAAAATTATGATTGAATTTTAGTTTGCAAATACACTTAAGTCCATAAATTAAGGATAATTCAGAATCACACAGAAATTGAACTCTAAAATAAAAATTTCACCTGTAGAATTATCACACACATATTGAAGAATAATATGCAAATTACAGGAAACCACCAGATGGCGCGGATAGTAAGTCACAATGACGAGAGTGTAAGAGAGGGGTATATAAGAAATGGTGGCGAAGAAGTAAAATTGTTCACAATAGCTTTAAATGCTTTTCAGTGCAATAACCGCATAGTTATGGCACAAAGGAAGCATTTGGATGATTTTTTTACGTGGTAGAATTATTCGACGACTGGAATGTGGACGTACCCAGCTGGAAGTATCCGAGGAATTTGGAATCACCTAGAGTGTCATCTCCAGGCTTTGGCAACGATTCCAAGATGATGGTAATATGAGTAAATGTTCCACTACAGGTCGCCCCCGAGTTACAACGCCGAATGAGGACCGGTATTTCGCAGTTACTGCCAAAAGAAACAGACGGAGCTAAGCACCAGACCTGTCTCGTCAGCTCTCTTCAGCTACCGGTACGACAGTTTCAAAGCAGACCGTGTACAGACGCTTAGGGCACATTGGTATATATGCTCGTAGACCTGTCAGATGTGTTTAACTTACCGCAACTCACTGTCGCCTGCGATTAACCTGGAGTAGTGAATTGTGAACACCACAACAGTGGTCTTGTGTGATGTTTTCCGACGAGTCCAGTTTTAGTTTGCAGTCTGATTTTCGCCGGACTTTAACATGGAGAGCGCCAGGTACCCGTTACCACCAAGAGAACACCATTGAACGACACCGTTACGGTGTTGCAGGATGGCTCGTTTGGGGAGGAATTATTCTTGTTTCCAGAACTGACCTGCATGTTCAAAGTGTAACGATGACAGGTCACATCTATCGGGAAGTCATTCTGGAACAACATGTACGTTTGCTTCGAGGCGCCATGGGTGCTAAATTTCTATTTATGGATGACAACGCCCGTCCTCACCGGGCAAACATTGTAGACGAATGCCTTCAATCGGAGGATATCACCCGTATGGATTGGCCAGCATACTCACCGGACATGAATCCAATAGAGCATGTGTGAGATATGCTTGGCCGACGAATTTCAGCCCGTCAACCCCGTCCCACCTGTCTACCGGAACTTTGGTGGACATTGCTTGATGAGTGGTGTAATATTCCCCAAGATCAGATTGATAATTTGATACTCAGCATGCCTTGGCATTGTAAGGCCTGTATTGCATCGTCCGGTAGACATACTCCCTATTAACCATCATATTAACCATGTTATACTGTTTTTTGTAAATAGGTTCTTTTTTGAAATTTGTTCCAGGGAGTAAAAATCGCAATTTTTATTAATTATGTCAAACATATAGCATCTTTTTTGCTCTTTACCTTTTGTTTAATATATAGACTTTATAAATAAGTCAAATTCGTTTTCTCTCTGGCTCTTTCTTTACCTGAACTTCATTATCCTTAATTTATGGACATGAGTGAATTAAAAGTTCGAGAAGCACTGTGTTAAAGGTAAGGGCCCTTTTCATACAAATCAACTGTCGCCGTATCTACCAGAAGAAGCATACTATCGAGAGCTAGTTTTGAATAGGAATACCCTGGGTCCCGATACACAAAGTACGATGGTACTTCCTGCTGTGTAACTCCCTCAATTTCTCTAAAACCAAGTTCTTCTTCCCGCTAGTTGATTCAACTAAAAGGGTATTGGGAAAGCTACGCTCTTCACGTGTGACTTTTTGTGTATTGAAAATGGAAAAAGCTTTTTATTCTTTTTTGGACTCTGTCATTGAACTAATGAGACCGATACACCCTTTTCCCCTATAGCAACCCCTTTTCAGTCAACTTTATTTCAGCGTGTAATAAGAATTTTCTCCCCTCTTCATGCTAGATATGTGATGACATGAAATGTGTTGACTGTGTGGCGCAAAGTTACCTCATGTGAAACCGGCTTAAGCTGTTGTTGATGGCTTAGGATTTGGAGCACGTGATTTGAAGGCATGCTGATATCAGTTGCCTCGGACATACATTCTGTTGACCCCTGAAATAATTGGGGTGAAAGAGTATTCTCTCTCAGACCAGCTATTGGAAAATTATTTTTCTTCCATTGCTTGCTGCGACTCGAAAGTAAGAAGGTCATCCTTCCTCCGTCCTTCTTTGATTAGGGACTTTGAAGAGAAAATAGTTTTTTCATCTACTTATGAAATTGCTATACATTTCTTGTTGAATTGGGGCTCATTTCGGAGCACATCATTGACAGTCTCATTGTACCCGTTGATGGCAGTCTCTAGTTTAAATAATGTGTCTATCTGACGCATGTGTCTGTCCTGTTAATATCATTAATTATGATTTATGAATGAGTCTCCTCGTTAGACTCTACATAGGGAACATTCATTCTGCAATGTTAGGTCGTCCTATTATCTAGTAATAGAATTATGGCTCAATACTAACTACTGGTCTACAGGTATGCATCTAAACGAAAAGGAATTCTCCTTCGAACTTGTTACTGAGTGCTTTCCCTCCTTGTATTGCTGTTGCAGTTCGCAAGAGAGGTATCACACCATAGAATGAAGGACAAATACGTCTCGGACATCCTGACGGACACTGTATTTTAGAGTGGCTGCGGTAGCCTAGTGGTTAGGGTCACGAGCTCGTGACCGACGTGTCATGAGTTCGATGCTTAGAGCTCCTGAAGACCCAACTTGAAAAGGGGTTGACGTAGGTCAGGGGTGGTGGAACTTTTTGGATGAACGTGCCATTTTTTCTAAAGAAGTGTTTAATGTTTGCCGTCTGATAATTTTGACTTGTGATTATTTGGAAAGTAATAAAACTAAATGCTAGCAATACAAAACTCTTTATTTACTACGAAAAAGTACCATTAGCACTGTATAGTTTTAAATGTTTTATTTATACATTAAATTCAAATTATAAAGTAACATTACTGTGACTTCTGTTGTTGCCGATTGAATGATAAATAACTTATATTAGGACTGTAAAATGTTACTTTTTTAGAATGCATGCTTAATTCGAGTCATCTGCCAAACAGCTTCTAAGAAATTAATTATTTTTGCTGTGGTACACTTTTTTTGACAAGAGGATTTATTATTTTTGTTTCAAAATGCCGTATTACAGACGATGTTCTGTATACCATTATTCCAGAACATAAAACACGCACATCTTTGTTGCCTTTACTAATAATGCCATGTTTCTCAGTTCAAATTTGAAATTCTCTATTGCACTTACTATATTCACTTTTGTTCTTTTGCTGAACTAGCCATGCAAAATGACAGTTAAAAATCGTAAATATAACACGGATAAACTTTAAAATACAGTTGTGTCAATGAAATTAACTATGCTATGCGTAGACAAACTTTGCATCAAAAGCAACAGTTGTCTGAGACATAATTAAGACAAGACAATAACAAACGAGTCCGCTTCCCGCCGCCCCACGACCGATCATTCGCGCTTTTTCGTAATACTTCATAGTGAACTTTGAAATTTTGAAATAAAATGCAAACCATTTTGATCACTGACGTGCCAAAAATATTGTGTCGCGTGCCATCAATGGCACGCATGCCACTGGTTCGCCATCCCTGATGTAGGATAACCCTGTGACCAGAACATCAATCTCTCAGACGGGGATGATTTGCTTTGATGCCTGTAGATAACGCTGGGGTGTGATTTTTGGAGTGGACTGCCTTGACATCTTCCGTTGAACTTTACCTAGTGATAGGATCAAATGGTGGTACTTGGCGATTTTTTTCAACTTACGATATGTGCGATTTTTCTCTTATCTTTCACAGTCTATCAGTATCTATATTCCAATAGTGTTTTCGTTTTTGGCATTATTATTTTTTACATGAATATAAATAATTTCTAATAAGTTTTTATGAAAATATTAGTCACAATTGTTATGATAAAAATACATTAATATGGTGTGCATCATAATGACTTAAATATTGAAATTTCTACTCAATTTCATAAGCGATAAGGACATTTAAAACAGTCCTTAAGGTAATAAAATTCAATAAAATTTGCATACCCGTCTGTCAGATGGATGTTTCTAAGAGCAGTGTAACGTTTGAAAGAATAACGGTAGCGTATTCTTGGTTAATCTAAATATGGAATTTATTTACGCCACAACTATTGAATATTATTTACAGAATGATACATTAAAGTTATGAAAATTAATTATAGATTGTTAGAGTCCACTATTTTGTGAGAGGAGGATTCGTTGGCCACCGCTCCCATGTAAGTTCAAAGCATCTCTCCTCTCATCTTCCGGTCGACGGGGTTAGATTCCTCGGGGGTCAAAAAGGGGTTGCGCTGCAGCTGCTAGAGGCACGTGTGGGTGTCGAGTCCAATAAAGATGTCCACCGATGTTGATGTTTGGAGAAGCGACGTTACAGCTCTCGCCCTCTCTTAAAGAACTTTTCCGTTGAGAAAAGTTTAATGAAATGACGATGAGACAACAGACATATTACCGACACATCCCTTCATCAAGCACCACTATATTTCTGAGCTGCAATTTTAACTACTAAAGAAAACGCTGAACTAAATTTGGAATTACTTATTTCTAGTGAGTGAGTGTTCTTGCTAGGGAACTTACACAAATCCATATTACGAAAATGATCAATAGCAATGTAAGAAAACATACTATAACATTAAATAAAAATACAAACACTTCTATCACAATGCCTATTATCAATTATACTAACAACATGTTACATCAAATGCTAGTGTAAGACCTTACACATAAAATATTCTTCGCCACAATACTTATTAAAAATTATACTAACGACATGTTGATATAATATGTGAAGTGTACAACCTTACACACACAATATTTTTCACAATATGCCTCTTGCGTAAACTAAATACTCATGTATATTTTAAAACCCTATACACAAAATTAAGCATATTAATACATTTGCTTTTCATGGCTTTATCTTTTGACACGCATCTCCATTCGATATGATATACAGTACTAGTAAATAAATAAAATTAATACAATTATTAACCTTTAACAAAAAAAAACATTATAAGCAACAATCATTATTCATGAGCAAGAGAACATTGTTAACAATTCCTAATTATCTATCACCGATCTGCTGAGACTATCTGCATTTTTGTGACTTTTACCCGACCGATGTACAATTCTAAAATTATATGGTTGCAAAGCCCATCGCATCAATCTAGGGTTAGAACTAACGTTTCTATTCAACCACACCAACGGGTTGTGATCTGTCATAACTAAAAATGAATTTCCATTTAAATAATAATGTAACCTTTTTATTGCGAAAACAATGCTAGCACATTCCATTTCCGTCGTACAATAACGCTTCTCTACCTCTGAAAATTTCTTACACAGGTAAAGGATTGGATGCTCCTCACCTTGTTCAGTTAATTGAGTTAAAACTGCTCCCATACCTGCGTTTGAAGCGTCCGCTTGAACAATGAATTCTCGTTCAAAATTTGGCCCGTACAAGACGGGCTTATCTGTTTGTTTCCCCTTTTGTTCTCGAAATGCGTCTTCACCCTCGGTCGTCCACTTAATTTCTTCCTTCTTTGCTCTTCCCTTCAACGCGTCCGTCAACGGAGCAACGATTACCGAGAACAGATTTATATGTTTTTGGTAATAACCCGCTAGACCTAAGAAGGCACGTATTTGAGTTTTCGTGCGAGGGGTAGGGAACTCTAGAACAGCCTGAACTTTGATCTCGGAAGGGATGCGAAAACCCTGACCCACAATATGACCCAAAATTTGACATTTTGTTGCGCAAACTTACACTTTGAAGCTTTTATCGTTAACTTAGCTCTCTTTATTCTCTGCAGAACCGTTTCCATATGTTTAATGTGTGACTCCCAAGTATCTGAGAAAATTGCGATATCGTCTAGATACGGGACAACGAAATCCTCTAGTCCGTTAAGTAATTCAGCCATGAGTTTACTAAAGAAATATGGAGCATTCCTTAATCCGAAACTCATCCTTAGGGGTCTGTATGTACCAAAGCTGGTACAGAAGACTGCGTATCGCTGTGCAGTTTTACTCAAAGGTATTTGCCAATATCCCTTAGATAGGTCTAAAACGGTAATAAATTTAGCCACCGATACTTTTTCTACGCGTTTTTCGATATTCGGAAGAGGAAAATATTCCGTTCTAATGATCCCGTTTAATTTCCTGTAATCAATACATGGACGAGGTTCTTTCTCAGCTACCTCAACTAAAACCATAGGGGACATGTAATCCGATTCTCCTACCTCAATGATTCCTAATTTTAACATTCGGTTAATTTCGTTTTTTAAGATTTCATTTTGTCGGTGCGACATTCGATAGGGCTTCGTCCTAACTGGTTGATCATTAACTAACTGGATTTCGTGTTCAACCAGATTTGTTAAACCAGGATTGTTTGAAAAACATTTAGAGTATTTATTTAATAATTCGCGCAGTCGATCCATTTGTTTGTCGTGAAGGTGTTTGTTCAACTCGCTAGCCTGGATTACGTCCTCGAAATCATAAACGAGAAAATCGTTTTCTAAGTATGGGATTTCTAATACCTGGTCTGCGAGAGAGTTTTTTGTTTCATCATTAATAATTACGTTAACGTGTTCTGGCCTTTTGTAATATGGTTTTAGCATATTTATATGATAGATTTGAAATGTTTTGCGTCTGCCGGGGATTTCGACTAAATAGTTCGTTTCCAAAATTTTATTTAAAATTGTCCCAGGACCTATCCACTGCACTGCTAATTTATTTGCTCTGTATGTAGCTAACACTAGGACTAAATCCCCATCCTTAAATTCACGTTTTACTGCGTTTTTATCATACCAAGTTTTCCGCTTAACTTGCATTTCCTCCATTTTATTTATCACTACTTCTTGACATCTTTTTAATCTATTTATTAACTTAAACATATATTCCGTGACGAGATCACCTTCTTCTTCCTGTTCCATCCAATGTTCCATTACTAACGTCTCTGGGGTTCAAAAATTTTTCCCATACACCAACTCTGACGGTATATACCCTGTACTTTCGTGAGATACAGTCCGTAACGCTAAAAGAATTGAAGGAAGATATTTGTCCCATTCGGCGCCTGCATCTAAACATAAGACTCGTAAGAGTCGTTTCAACGTTCGATGAAATCGCTCAACAGGGTTACTCTGTGGATGATACACAGAACTACACTGGTGTGCAAAAATTAAGGACGAGACGGTTTTTTCAATATAACTTTGTACAAAAGCTTCCCAAATCAACTCATTTAATACCGTAAGGTCCTCAATACGTAAGGACATGTGTAATGTAAGCAACACTTACTAAAAGAGAAATCAGAGGCATAAAAAAAACTTTATTGAAAAAGTAGTATGGAGCGCAATGCGACTGAAGGCCGAAACATCCCTGTGATGGGTAACCAGCAAGAAACATCCGGTCTTTACTAGGAAATATGATCTCCCCTGACTCCTAGGCAGGTTTCACAGCTTCTGCTCATGCTGAGAATGAGGGTGTCAATAAGTTGTTGAAGCATTGCTGCCCATTCGTCTTGCAGGAACAATCGAAGTTCCCGAATCGTTACTGGTGGTAAGGTACGAGGTGCCAAGCGTCTGCCTAGAAAATCCCATACATTCTCGATGAGATTGAGATCCGGAGATCGTGCCGGCCAATCCATACGTTCAATATCCTCACTCTCTAAGAGCTGTTCGGCAGCTACTGAGCGATGACATGGTGCATTGTCGTCCATGAAAAGGAACTGCAGACCCATAGCGCCTCTAAAAAGTCGCACATATGGAAGAAGAATTTCGTTACAATAACGGGTCCCGTTGACTGAACCTGCGTCGAAGATGTGAAGGTCTGTACGACTACCAAGCATGATGCCTCCCCAAACGAGAACACCGCGACCTCCATACCTGTCCCTTTCAATGATGTTCGAGGGATGATTGCGGCTTCCCCGCTCTCTCTAGATGAGTATGCGATGAGAATAGCTACTCAAACTGAATCTGCTCTCATCTGTAAAGAGTACTCGTCCCCATTCGTTGTCTCTCCAATTCCGGTGTTCCCGGCACCACAGAGAACGCCTTCTCCGATGGGCAGGCGTTAAAGGTATACACCGTACAGGGCGTCGTGCAAACAGACCACCACCATGCAGTCTTCTGGCCACGGTAAAACGCGATATATCGGTCGTCCAGTCGCCTGTGTCGTGTGTCTAGCGATTTCTCCCGCTGTCTGCCGCCTGTTTCTTCTGGCGTGTAAGGCAATGTACCTGTCATCTGCGGGTGTGGTTCCTTGTGGACGACCACTACTGAATCCCCGGATAGCTGTTCCTGTAGTTTGAAGTTGTCTCCAAAGTCGTGAAACGATGCTGTGAGCAATTCCGAACTATGCAGCCACTCTTGTCACACTGCGGCCTTTCTCCAACTTCCCAATGATTCGACCTCGGGTAAAAGCATCCAGATGTCGTCTAACAGATTGATTCATCGCCATTTCTCGCTGAGGCAGCAACTCGGTGTGATTTTAACTGCTATACGGCATGCAATCTCTTTGCCAGGAATACTGATCTTACACCGACAACATGCTTTATACTACTCAGACACTCCCCCCATTGCGTCTACCTGCATGTCTGCGCATGTGCTTCCGTACATCACCTTACTTAATTTCCTGATTGGTTTTCTGTCCGCTCTGCCTCTTCGTTCAGCTGATATGCTAATGTTTCGACTTCGTCCTTAATTTTTGCACACCATTGTATGCCTGACAAGTATTCCGAATCTTTTAAAAAAACTCGGTAGTCAGAGCACTAGTAAAAGAAGTTCCCTGGTCACATTGTATTTCACGGGGAAACCCCATCCGACTAAAGATGTTTAACAGCGCATCTGTGACACTAACGGAACTAATATCAGACACCGGAATAGCTTCAGGGAATTTTGATGACATGCAAATGGCCGGGATAAGATATCGATTCCCTTTAAATGTGATCGGGAGAGGCCCACATGCATCAATATTTAGCTAAGTAAAAACCTCCTGAATAACAGGGAACAATTTTAGTGGAGCTTTCTTTTTTTTCATTGTGCTTCCCAGCCCTCTGACACTGATCGCAAGTTTTTACAAACTGTTCCATATCTCTATAGCAATTCGGCCAGTAAAAATGTCGGTTTAATTTGTCTTTGAATTTCGTAATTCCCAGGTGTGCAGATGTTCCCTCATGACACAAGGATTTAATGGGGTCACGCAACCCTTCCGGCACTACTAGTAACTTCACCACGTTACCTAACTTATCTTCGCGATTTTTGACCAATAATTCCTTCTCTAGCAAATAAACCTGATTGGTAACCTGCACTTGACTGGCTGCCTGTTCGTATAAAGATTTAATCTCCTCGCTATTTTTTTGAGCATTGATTAAATTTTCTCGCGTAACCCTTAGCAGCGCTAATTCCGGAACATTTTCCTGGAGTGCAGGCATTAAAATTTCGTCCTCTGCATCCGAAGAAACAATTATAGCCTCATCTTCCCCTTTCTTAGCTTCACCACTATCTATTCCCCTTTCTTCTCTAGCCGCTTTGACTTGAGCCCTTGTTTGGACCGCATTCAGTATTTCGACTGGCAGGAAGTTATAACCTAAATTTCCTTTTATTAGCTCGGCCTTTTTATTTCCAAGCAAATATCGACCGTGTTGATTTAAGTGATTTCCACAAACCGCTGCCTTAGTTTGCACCATTCCAAAATTTCCAGAAATTTTCACGACCGCCAAAGGTAAACAAACTAATTCTGGGCTTAACGGTTGTTTTACCCAATCATTTTCACCAGAGAAAGAAGAAGGATTTATGTATTTTGCACATTCTAAATCTATTGTCGCTCCCGTATCTCTAAGAATGTCTATCTCGTGACCATTCCCAAAGCCCTTTGTTGTATAAGAATTAAGAAAATCCAGGTTTTCATTTCCTTCAATATTATTAAGAGTTTCCGTCGTTTTGTTTTTTGTTAATGTAGGGCAAATGGCTTTTATATGTCCGGGAATATTGCAATGATAACATCGTTGTATCACGCGTTTTTCAAAAGTTCTCTCTCTAGTACTCTCCGGAACACAAACTCCTAATCTGGGGGAAGTTTTTCCAAATCTATTTTCTTTTTCCTTGACCCCAGAGTATGTCAAAATTTTATCATTCCTGCTCAACCTATCCATGGGTTTCAAATTTACCTTTCGGACGTCCTCATAATTATCAAAAAGTTCTGCTATTTGAGTAGCTGATTTAAGGTTTGCCCAATTATCTAAAAAATGTTCTTTCATACTAGCATTGGCGCGTTTTTTTAATTGATCTACCACCATTAGATCTTTAAGATCTTGAAACGTATTTATTTCTAAGCCAATTAGCCATTCATGTAGATAATTCGTAATTTCAAAAGTGAAATCCTTCCAGGTGCTATCGGATTTTTTCTGGTGTTGGACAAATTTTTGCCGAAAGACCTCCGGACTTAATTTGAATCTTTTAAGTAATAATTTCTTTACATAATCGTAATTTTCGGCTTGTTCCTCCGGTTCGCGAGCAATAAATTGCACGATCTCTAGCGGTTACAAACCCAATAATTGCCCCAAACCACTCTTTCTTTTCTGTTGACGCCCTTTTAGCCTGGCGTTCAAAGATCACTAGACATAAACTAATATCTGACTGCTTAAGATCAAAATCTGGGATCAATTTTTTTAAGTTTAAATTAGAGGTTACAGAACATGTATTTGTAGAATCGTTTGATTCATCGTTTACCCTAAATCCTTTCTAAATCAAATTTCAGCTTTAATTCTTTCTCTTATAATGTGCCTGCTCCTTTACTAACTCCTCCAATCTCATTTTTTCAGCATTTTCTAACTCCTCTAATCTCATTTTTTCAGCCCTTTCTAACTCCTCCAATCTCATTTTTTCAGCCCTTTCTAACTCCTCTAATCTTTTTCCATTTGCAATGATAGTCTCATACAGATTTTTAACAAATTCCTCTTCATAATCTTCACTGTTAGTGATTGCAATTTTTATGCTAGGGACAGTCATATTTAAGGTGGCATTTATTCCTAATTCCACAGCAAGTTGCAACGTATCTTGCTTTTTCCTTTTACCAAGGAAAGCCATTTTTTAAACAATATCAAATAAATGTAACGCTAAATTTTGCACTATTGTTACTATTCTCTATTAATACAATAACACTGGTCCCATGCATACACAGAAATACACAAAGAAAAACTTAACACTAAAAATAATCAAAATCATTCAAGAGACTTAAAACACAATAAATCTTAAGCTAAAATTGCACACAATGCTTGAAGTACAATTACAATTCTCTAATTCACTGTTCCCATGCAAGAAAAAACACTAAGTATTTCAAAATTTGTAAAGAACACTTTAACCAAAATTCCTAATACAATATGCAGTTTGCAACTCAAAAATATAACAGTACTCACCCATTTGAAGTACTCAGCTTGCTGTCAGAAGCAAATTATGTGCACTAGTGGTTTTGAACTCTTCCGTGTGAACAATGGTCCTTTTGACCAATCTTGAATCTTTCACCCTTAACAATAAGTGTGGTCAGTTTGACCAGCCTTGAATTCACTCGTGGCACGGCTTCAAAGATGAATTCAATCGCAGCGCGGCTTCCGAAGATCGCTTTCCCTCCGGACACTGTGGCCGTAAACACTATAGATCAGTTTGATTTTCTTTGAGCAGGACGCTCTCCTTCTCCGAAGCTGAATTCAATCGCAGCACGGCTTCCGAAAATCGCTTTTCCTTCGGACACGGTGGCCGTAAACAATATAGATCAGTTTGATCTTCTTTGAGCAGGACGCTCTCCTTCTCCGAAGCTGAATTCAATTGCAGCATGGCTTCCAAAGATGTCTTTTTCTCCCAGTGTTGCGGTCCGTCCGTAAAAACCCAAAATTTCCTCTTCTCACGGGTCCTGAATGCTAACTTTTTATCCCAAAGCGCTGCCACCAAATCTCTAAGCTGTAACGTTTGAAAGAATAACGGTAGCGTATTCTTGGTTAATCTAAATATGGAATTTATTTACGCCACAACTATTGAATATTATTTACAGAATGATACATTAAAGTTATGAAAATTAATTATAGATTGTTAGAGTCCACTATTTTGTGAGAGGAGGATTCGTTGGCCAGCGCTCCCGTGTAAGTTCAAAGCATCTCTCCTCTCATCTTCCGGTCGACGGGGTTAGATTCCTCGGGGGCAAAAAGGAGTTGCGCTGCAGCTGCAAGATGCACGTGTGGGTGTCGGGTCCAACAAAGATGCCGATCGATGTTGATGTTTGGAGAAGCGACGTTACAGCAGCAAAAAAATTGATATTCCGGCAAGAGAGTTAAATCTGTCGTTGCCCAGTCCTCCTGTTGGCGTTGGGGATGCCAACTCAAATGTCGTCCTCGTAACTTGCCAGTAAAAATTACGTTGTTCGTCGCCAACGGCTCTCGTGTTGCTTTAGAAGGTGACTTTAATAAAGGTAAATTCATTGCATTTTCAAAATCTTGTATAAATCACATATATACGCGTTTTTTCTCATAAAGTAACGAGTGTCTGGTACTCTTAAGGTATCCGACTACGTTCGAAACTTAAGGTATTCGACTACGTTCGGAACCATGATTTTGCGAAAGAGTATAAATGGATAATATTTATGATATTTAGTGTCACTTTGATTAGAAAACGTATATTAAATTGCTTTAAAAATATTATTACAATAAAAATTATTCAAGTAAAATATTTTGACAAAAAATTAACATAGAATGTCCAATTTTAAAAAACCTTCTTCTTTTATGAAATATGCTTCTATTATAATAATATTTTGCCTATATATAGGTCAGACCTCTCTACAGAGGCTCAAGTAAAATTTTTGAAACATATAACTTAGAAGAGGATTTATCCATATTTTACTACAACGGAGGGGAGAAATTTTAAGAAAGAAACGCCGATAATTATTTCAATTGGTGATAACTCTGAAAATAATGTGAATTTTTCAAAGTCCTAGTTGAGACTCCCTGGAAAAGTCTTTACTTTATCTAAGCAAAATATTATTATTATAGAAGCATTTTTTTTAAAAGGAGAACGTTTTGAAAAAAGGTTGTTCTAAGTAATTTTTTGCCAAAATATTGCACTTAAATAATATTTTTGTCATAATGTCCTTAAAGCAATTTTATACATGTATTCTAATCTAAGTGTCACTAAATATCATGAAAATTATCCATTTATGCGTTTTTTTTAAAATCACGGTTCCGAACGTTATCGGATACCTTAAGCCAATTGTGCTCCTCGCTGCAATAAAACCTACTAATATTTTTGAAATAAAAGAGAAAAATGTGTTCACCATTTATATTTAAGACGCTTATTTACGTTGAATAAATATTTAGTAAGGCAATGCTTCTCTAAAATTCAGCGAAATGGAATGATTCCGATTAAATTTACTTTGTGTGTATAATATTCTAGATAAACAAGCGTCTGGAAATTCTTATGGACTGAAAATTAAATTTCCTCATATTCTTAAAAAGGAATTTCATTTAAGTAGTAGATTTATCTTACAGTTAAGTGGCAACATTTATTTTAATTAAAAATGTTTCTGTAGCTCTTAGCATACGAAATAAATCTGTATTATGTCTTTGTTATTTTTATCTCAACGTATAAGTTAAATTTCAAATAAAGCTAACACCATATTACACAAGAAAGAAATAATTTGAAACGAAGTTGTTTTGAGCCTACCATCACAACAACAGAAATAATACATTTATCTAACTTTCAAAAGGATAAAAACTTGTATATAACAAATAATATAAAAAAAATTAAGTCAATTCCTACTTAGATAAACAAAGAAAATTTTTATTTTAGCTACTTTTTATTAAATAGATACAATTAATATAAATATTTATATACATAGGACATAATCACAACATTAAGTGGTAATTAATTTTTATTAATTATCATTAAAGTATCGTATTGTCATCCAAAACAATCGTGTATATAAAATTTCAGTTCAACAATGCTTTAAAACTTGAGAAAAAAACATTTTCATGTTTTGACACAAGTCTCCAAAAATAACGCGAACGTGCCTGTATTTGTAACTCTTAAAATAATTAGTTTTAGTCAATTAATTTTTATTAGTTTTAATTAAATTACTGTATTGTCATCCGAAATAATCATGTATATAAAATTTTAGCTCAATTGAGCGTTTTAAAATGTATTTTATTAACGATTGGAAATTCTACGAAGATAAATAAATATATAAATGTATAGAGAGCGTGAGCTAAGAGTAGAAATTGAAAAAGGGAAAAAAAGCTACTCTCTCACTCACTCCCCACGATACCTACAGAGTTGCCATTTTTACAGCGATGAAATTTGGCTGGCAAGTTCTTTTCATGGAGTAGAAATCCGTTACCAAATGGGTTTTGTAAAAGTCGATTCCCAAGGAGTGTGCGAGGGATTAAGGAGCTTTATAAATATATATTCCCACTTTTCAATTGTTAGATCCATTCTGAAAGTAATGAGCATAATGTTATTGTGACGCGACGATAGATTGCAGCACGGTAAAACTGGCTGGGAAATGTGGTGTGGGATATGCCTTTTCAATGCATCCGGTCGTCAGGTGAGTTCAAGCAGTGTGAGCGGACATACGTGCCTCCGCTTGAAGTATGTTTTCAACTTTTGTAACATAGCGCGATGGAGCGTTCGCTTGAACAACGATACGCCATAAAGTTTTGCATGAGGCTTGGAAAGAATGCAACCAAAACATTCCAGATGCTGCAAGAAGCCTTCAAGGAAGATTACATTTCAAGATCACAGTCTGGGAAGTGGCACAAGGCGTTCAAGGAGGGCTGGAAGGAGGTCGCCGACGAACCCCGCTCTGGACGCCCAACAACAGCCAGAACTGAAGAGAACGTGGATCGAGTGCGCGAAGTTTTGCGTACTGACCATCGATTAAGCATCCAGCAAATTGCTGACACACTACACATGTCCACATTTGCGGTACATGGGCTTGTGACCGAGGATCTGCAAATGCGTAAGGTTTGTGCGAAGCTTATGCCGAAAGTATTGTCGCAAGACCAGAAAGAACTTACGAGTTTTGCGCTGACAAGAATTGTTGGATTTGATTCAAAATGAACCGGACTTTCTGAACTCTGTCGTAACAGGAGACGAATCCTGGATGTTTGAGTACAACCCAGAATCGAAAAGGCAGAGCTGTGAGTGGCACACAAAATCATCCCCACGCCCCAAGAAAGCGCGAATGAGCAAGTCGCGCATCAAAACAATGATGCTTGTCTTCTTTGACATCCGATGAATAGTCCATTGTGAGTTTGTACCGCAGGGACAAACTGTAAACTCAGCCTTTTACCTGGAGGTGCTCAGGAGATTGAAATGCCGGATCTCGCTCGTGAGGGCTGACATTAAAGACACGGTCAAGCTCCACCATGACAATGCAACAGCCACACAGCCTTCATCATTACCAACTTCCTAGCCCGGAGCAACACCCCGGTGATCCCTCACCCCCTTACAGTCCCGTCTTAGCTCCATGTGACTTCTTTTTGTTTCCACGACTCAAGAGAGAGATGAAAGGAAAACATTGGGAAACCGTGGAAAACATCCAACACCATGTTACAACTTTCCTGAGAGGCATTCCCGTCGAGTAGTTTCAAGGTGCCTTTCAGGCGTGGCAAACACGTCTTCGCAAGTGTATTGATGCAGGAGGAATGTATTTTGAAAAATATTGAACATTTGTACAAATTACGATCAATAAATGTTTTTTGCCAGTAAATGCTCATTACTTTCATAATGGACCCTGTACTTAGTAAGCGTGTTTCTCTTAATGATCAGAAATACGCTAAGGAAGAATATTATGGAAATCGACTCCTATGGAAGTGCAGCGAATAACTGGGGGGTAATAAAAAGAAAATTCCCGAAGAATAAGAATATTTTTCAATACAATCAAACGCTTAATGCTAGGATTTAGATATCAATATGATTGATATATATCTATATATACAAAAATGGATGCTTGTCGATAAGGTCTAGCTTCCCTCCAACACCATCCAACCGATCATTATCAAAATTGGAATGTTTATGTATTTTTTGTGGAGAAGGATTTTGCGCTATTCTTTTTGTTGCAACTCCCCACCAGTTGGTGCTACAATATTTCAACTTCTCTACCATTCAATCAATCGCCAAGTTGCCAACATGGTCACCAAAAATGATGCCAACTTGGGTCTATCGCCAACATTTCGCTATGTCTCCATTAAATCGCCATTATAATAAAAGGAACGGCGTTGTTGTTTGCGAATATTCCAATTTTAACATAAAAAAATATAATAGAAAATATTATTAACGTATGACACATCCAGATATAAGTTATTTACACTTTTTTAAGAGTTCACTACATAAAATTTGTAACAATGTGTTACTTTTGCTATGCAGAGATCAGCTTAGGAAGGTGTTTTCAAAAATCACAATCCACAAGAGAGTTACGGGGAGTTATAAATAAAAAAAAATATTTTTATCAGTTTTTATAGATCTTCAGACTTAAAACTTAACAAATATGGTTTTTTTGTTCAGCTGAGATAGGCAAGAAGCATATTTTTTGTTGGTGTTTAATTTGCAATTCACGTACATTTACCTCATTAAAAATTTCTTTATCCTTCAATCTGTATTGTTTAATTTTTCAATGCACCCGCGCAAAGAATGGGTATACTAGCAGGAGCGGCTCTAGGGCTGGACAAACCAGACCCCTACCTTATATATTAAACAGCATGTATTCATAAAACATCACGAAATACCCAGCTAATCGGTTTGGTAATGGCTAGCATTAATAAATGTGTAAATACATTTTTATACAGAATTCGTATCCTTACGAAATTTCTCATATTTAGACATTAAAAAAAACGAATAAAAACTGTTCATTTCCAAAAAGTTACACTAAAATTCCTTAAAGAATCAAGGGTTATATTCATAACATCACAGAAAAAAAAACAAATGTTTTTACTAAGAGAATACTTTGGCTCTGATATTTTAGTTATTTATTAGATATATAGTCAGATACTTGATGTATTTTCTATTAATATATTCAGACACACTTTAAAAAACGAAGCTTATTTGGAGAAATCCTTGTTTATATTTTCAACTACATATATATATTTATGTATGTAGATAAAAAAGCAGAAAAAAATACAGTTTGAAACAAAATTAAGATTTTATAAGTTTTAATTTTTCTTTTCAAGGCTCACTTCCACTCGCTTGATAATGTTAGCTATCACATTGTAAATAATAAGGCGAAATTTCATGAATACATAATGAGGAAGTCCTCTTGGAAACTCCTTTATCTTCTCATTGTTTCTTGCCTTTCAATAACAATTACTTTTTTTGTGCCAACATTAGAGCATATTAAGTTTAATTCCAAAAAAAATTGGCTTCTAGATTAGAAAATAATTTAATTCGGTATAAGAAAAAAATTTAAAGAATAAATAAACCTTAATAAAAAAAGAATATTTATAAAACTTTCTCTCTAATAACATTTGCATACTAAGAATCTATTTTTAAATGTATAATGATGCCATTCTACTCTTAGAAACTTTTTACCTAGACAATAGAAACTCGTGATAAAAAGCGACTGCATAAAAATTGTTGAAAAATGTTTTGAAGATAACAACATGTTTTATTCAGTTATGAAAGTACAACGAATAGAAAAGAAACGTAAAATCCCATTTTCACAAACAATTCGAAGCAAAAATTACTTCAAAACTAAGAAGATCCGTTAACATAGGAAATTCACTGGATAACTGGATCTTGTGAGCTTGTTTTTCTACTGAAAGAATTTAACTCAGTTTTAAAAAAATGCCTTAAGTTTACTAAAAAAAATTTTTTTAATTTCGATTTCATTTTTATATTTTTTTCAACCAGCAACATGAGGAAAGTTCAATAAACTTTGACTTTCTCATACAAAAAATTGTAGAGAACTTTCACTCTCGTTGGTATGAGGATTTACATGAATGAAGAGACATCTCTAAAAATCAACAAAGTTTTTATTCTTATCACTTTCACTTAATATCAATTTTTGAAATATCCAAAGGGGGAGCGAGATAGTTTTCAATCATAATTTTCATCACCCCCTCTGTACATTAAAAATGTATTGAATTCACTAATTTGACGCTAAAGCTACAACACGACTTTAATTATAAATTGTACAAATTATCAAAATAAATATCAAATTTTGAAAAAATTTTATATATGACAAACTTATAGGGTCACTGGAAATTATTAAACTTGTTTTCAACTTAGTATTGTTGAATTAATTATCAAATACATTGTGCAGTACAAATGCATTTATAAGTGTGAATGTGAATTTTATTCTTTATTATGTTAGATTGTATTTTGTTTTGCTCTTCTTTTCAGTAAATTAAAAAAAATAATATTTTGTTATCAACTTTTCAATATGCTTGTTCCCCTCCCACTTAGGGATATCACGCCCCCCAGAGGAGCGTGCCCCACAGTTTGAGAAACTATGCTTTAAAGAAAATAAATGAATATCAATAAAAAACAATAGCCATACAACATCATAAAATCCGGCTAGTTAAAATATAAAACCAATACATAGGCAACTATTCTAAACTTTAAAAAATATATTAAGATATACTAGCTGAAATATTCCCATGTTGATAAATGTATTATTGAAAGTAACTGTGGATTACTTCAAGTGAAGCAAGTATACACTGTTGCATTATGAAAGAAATATAACTTTTGTACCTAGTTTTCCCGTTTTGAAATATTTCGGGGTTTTTTAAACATAATTCCCAATAAAAATATATTAAAAAAAAACTCTTATCATATTTTTGTGTGAAATAGGAATTTTAAAAACATAAAAGATATGTTCTAGTGAAAAAATAGTAGTCTAACGATAATTTTTTTAAAAAAATTAGTAGGTAAAAATCTTTGGAAAAAAAACCTCATTGCATCAGTAACACAAAAAGAAAACAATTCAAATGTCATTTTAAATGTTTATTTATACATTTCCCTAAAAAAAGAATTCGAACTGAAAAAAAAATTCGCTAAAGAAATACAAATATTTTTTTGAATACTGTACAATAGAAGTTTAAAAAGACATTTATATGTGTGAGTTACTCGCATTTTCTATTGTAACACTTTCACAAAGAACAAAATACTTCCTTTGAAGTAAATTCGATTGAAAAGAAGCAGAAATGTGTAAATTTAGAATATCTATATAAATTTATTCGACCGTTACCTATTCCTAACACACTTTAGACGTCATTTTAGTTGAACAGATGTGGCCCAAGCTTCCTTTCTCAAGGGACAAGGTTTTGAAATTCGTTGAAGCTATATAAGAACGGTAAAAATGAAAAGCAAATAAAATTCTCTCTAACATGGAGCGTATCTATTCTACAAATACCTTTTTAAACTAACAATAGATACATCTTTGCCAATAACATGTATATATGAAAAAAGAATGCGTGATTTAAACAAATGGAATGAATGAAAATATTTTCTAACGGTTGAAGAGATTCATTTCATTTTTAGGACTTTCAGTCCATGTTTTTTTCGTTGTTTTTCTTTCCTTGATTTATCAATGCAATATTTACTCTCTACTGTATAAAAATATAAAACTGCTATGCAGTAATGGTTATTTAATCCCTTAAGCTGTCAATGTATTTACACAAAATGTTCCAAAAAAAGGCACATTTTTTAAATTCATATAATTAAGCATAATACTTAACAGAATGTGAAAATGGAATAATTTTGTTTTAATTTTCAATTTTTATACTATTTTTTTTATTTTACAGTAATTTTAAGTGAATATTAACGTTTTCTTATTCAGCTACACGACGGCTTTTGGCGACGAATCTCGTCATTTTGAACCATAGTCAAGTGACGAGGACGACCCTTGAGCTGACAACCCACTCTCTTAACTTCCACACCACACCAACGGGAGGACGTTTGAGCCCCTACAGATGGAACGTTCATCAGCTTTTCTACATGGTGTGTCTTCAGTGGCTCATGTTCGAACTCATGACACGCCAGCCATGAGTCCATTACCTTGACCACAAGGCTACAGCGGACACCACAAAACCTCCCAAACGTTTGTATTTTAAAAGTACACTCTGCATGCTATGAATAATGTTTCATGTATCTTAAAAGAATTTTTCTCTTACATAAAAGAATTGAGTTTCGTACCTTTTTTTTCAAACGGTTGAGGATTGTGTGTGTGTGTGTGTGTGTGTGTGTGTGTGAACACAATTTGAAGCAAGGTGTAATACTAATTCTTACATAGCAATGGGTACAGAATACTTATTTCGGTATTTTTGGCTAATCTTTCCATTTTCATTTCTTCTCAAGCGATAAATTGCACATTGCCTTGCCAATCCCCAGTGGCGTAACGTTCACCCCCGCAACCTTCCCATCGCTGGGGGGGGGAGGACTCTAAGGAGCCCAAATCCTGACAGACGACAAGTACGTACCCTTTTTAAGATCCGGCTTGCGGCACAAAACCTGATTTTGCCTGGGGGGACCTAATATTTTTCGTTACGCCACTGCCAATCCCTGTTCTTTACCGAACATTTTCAAGAATCTGAATTACTCCCTTCAATGAAATATTTTCGCCTTCCCCACATAGAAATCCCCAGATGAGAAATATTTCAGAACCGTGGACCAACTGCATCTCTTAAAAACACTAGTACTTATAATTTCACTATAAGAATTAAAAATATGAACAAATCAAAGATAAAAAGATAAAAAGTTTTTGTATGTGAACGCAGGATCCCTCTCTCTCCCTCCCTCTCTCTCTCTCTCTTTCTCTCCCCTTCCTTATAACGATTCTTTTTTAAGACGCTCGCTCGCTTGGAAATAAATTTTAGTGCTTTCAAAACATTTCACACGATTTAATTTCATTTAAAATCAGGTCAATTGTGTTTTAAAACTATATTTTCCGATTACTTCTATTAGCTCACTCTCTCTCTACATATATTTACTTATTATTATATATATATATATATATATATATATTGTATATATTTATATTTATTATTTTATTTATATATACTATATATTTATATATATATATATATATATATATATATATATATATATATATATATATATATATATATATTATTAATATATTTATCTTGTTCAAAGTTTTTCAATCGTTAATAAAAAACCTTCTTTTCGTCTAATCAAGTTCAAATAGATTATTTTTAAACCTGTAGTGCATGACACTTGATGTTAACACAGATTTTACACAAGTATTAATTCATTCATTAAATTTAATTAAACTAATTACTGGCTTTCGACGCAAACTTAGATTCGTGTCCATTGTTGTAACAATGTAAATGCTAAAACAATAAAAGAAAAGTTGGCTTTGGAAACCAATTTTTATATTACTTGTTACTACATAACAAGCAAATGTTTCCGTTTTTATCTTGATAATTTGTTTAAAAATTTGACAGCTTAAAAGTTATTTCGAATGATTTTGTGGCAATAAAAAAATAGCACTACAAATAAATGTTTCTTCTATATATGTTTAAATATAATTATAATTTTAATAAAAATGTTTTTGTTTAAATTTTAAATCATAAGAAACAATTAAAATTATAAATAACAAATATTTAATAACTCACAACGTAATCAACAATTTTTACATACATTTAAATTTAATACAAATATACATCTAAAAACGAATCTGAATATTATAGTACTTTTTATTTTATTTGATTTTAATTTATATCATACTCTGAAGCAACATGAGGGCTGTTGACGAATTTTGAGCCACAGTCAACTGACGAGGACGCCACCCAATTTCGAAACTCCCTTTCCTAACTTCCCCACCACGCTACAGGACTTTGAACTTCGACAAATATAACATTCAACAGCCTCTCTACAATGCAGGTCTTCAAGGACGTCAGGACCATAACTCGTCATCGCCATAACTAATCGACTACAGCGACTAGTAGTTATTTGTAAAAGAAGATTAATTATAAAAATTAAATGTAATTATTACGATACTCAGGATTTAATTGAAATTTAATAAAAATATAAATTTCCCTCAATAAAAAATTTAAAACTCCTTTAGATCAGTGATCTTCAAACTTTTTCAAATCATGGAGCCCCTAGAGCAAGAAGGTGTTTTTGCGGAGCCCCTACAACTAGAAAGTATTTTCGTGGAAACCTATTCCGCACACACACTTAAAATAATAAATCTTACAATAATATTTGAAATAGATCAATGTAAATACAATTAAAAAAGAATTGCATTTAAAAAATTTTTTAAAAATTAATCTACTTTTAATATAATTTACTCATTAATAACATTCTGTGTCACCTACCCTTAGTAACTGGGATATGTGTTTGCACTTTTTCACACAAAATGTCGAAGTCCAGGTCTATTTAGATTAACTGCAATCGTATTATTTATTCCGAGTTTCATTTGTTTCTGTACTCTGTATTTTGTAGCTACTTACTTTGAGAAATAATTTTCACTTATAAACATTGTTCTGAATGACATTAAAATTTGTATAGCATTGTGAGAAGTACTGTGTATTTTGCATGAATTTTCAACATAAAACTTAAGAGCTGTTCTTGCTTTAATTTAAATTTTTTTAAATTGAATATGTTAATAAGTGGTTCCTTCTCCGTTACTGTGGGTATTTTTTTCAGAAATACAAAAGGGTGCATTTTCTATTAAAAAACTATTTAGTTTCGCAAGGAATTGTACAAACAAGTACAAAATTATTTCGTGGAACCCGGGATAGTAAACAATAAAATATTCATAATCTAGTAAGTTATACATATATGCATGTCATATTTCGAGACAGAATCAAATTAAATTTTAAAAAAAGAATATCTTTATTCAATCATTTCTACATCTCTTCTGGCGCTGAGAGTAGAGAGGAAAAAGCCCGCTACGGTGTTAGTTTCAAGTGGATAACACATGAAAAACAGATGTGGTAAGTATTACAGATTTTATGATTGTACTTTAAAGTTAATGCTGACATATGGAGACTATTAAATCTAACGATCTGGAATTAGACATGTTTATTGGCTAGGCTATGTTCAGAAGAAATAAATGGGTGATTAGTTTGATACTTGAAGATTTGAACTGAGAAAGATGAGTTAAGTGCTAGACAGGGAATTTAATTTTTAATCTAATTTAATTATCCTTACATACATATAAAGATAAAACGTTTTAATAATCTTTTATTATACTATAATAAAGTTTAAAAAGTATTGCAAAATAAAGTTATTATTTATAGATAAAATTTTCATTTTCTAAAAGATAGGGATGAGTTTTAAATTCTTGTGGGCATATAAACTTCATAGAGAACGTGAATCCCTTTTGCATATACTCATTTATAAATTTCTTTTCGGTTTCTTCAATGTCACTCATGAAACCCCAGGGTTCCGTGGAACACAGTTTGAAGACCACTGCTTTAGATAAATAATTCTTAGAAGCATTTTTTTTAGGAAATCGTAAACGCGCCATTTTAGTCATAATTATCAATTTATGATTCTAAATTCAGTTTCTTTTACTTTTTAATTTCAAGTGCTTACACGTGGGGGGGTGGAGGGATAAAAGATTCCTTCAGTGTAATCTTATAAGGTTAGTTTCACTTTCTCTTATTATTGATATCTGTATTTATTGATACAGATTTTAACAGTTTAAATTTTAATAGACCATGATATGAAATATTTAGATCTGGAACTTTGGAGAGAAACGGAAGGGGCCCCGTATCATTGCTACAGCTAATATGGTGGTAGCTCACCCCTAAGATTTAATTTCTTTTAAAATTAAATCTCAATTTTAATTAAGGTATCCAACAACGTACGGAACCGTGATTATGTGCAAAAGCGTATAAATAGATAATATTTATGATGTTTAGTGTCACTTAGATTAGAAAATGTATATAAAATTGTTTTAAGAATATTATTAGAGTGAAAAATATTTAAGTACAATATTTTTACAAAAAATGAACATAGAATTGTAATGGTCCTTGGGGACCTCACTTTGAGAACTAGAATAATTATGAGACATAAATGAACTAGTAGCCATTTTTATAAATAACTTTCTTTATTTGGTTAATTTTCCCAAATAGAATCAAATAAACTTATTAACAGTAATTTTAATATTATGAGGTTTTAAAGGTAATATCCTTTAAATTAACTCAATTAATTAATGATCTAATTAATCAATTTATTAAATAACAATCACGCAGAAATTACCACGATAAGAGATCCCAGAATTATATTTAATAATGTTCTTATTGAACATTTAACTTTAATCCGACTCTTAAAACTTGAGTGAGACTTTAACTTCAAAAAGATATTTACCACTCGGAATCTCAATTCTTCATGAGGATAATTTATCTTCAACAACAATATTTCAATTCAAAATCACTATAACTCTATGTTTCAATGTCTATCTCCTACTGCTCTAACTTTACTATTTCGTTTGACTTAAATACTGAATCTAATCTGCATAACAAGGAATCCTGTCCGCTTTTTGGAGTTGATTGGAAATAGGTAGGGAATTAAATTTCCCTAAAAAGGTCGGTTCAGAAGATTAGTGATAAAGTTCCGTATAGATTCGTCACAATCCCCTCCAAAAAGAAAACGGGATTTATTCGAAGGACTCAAATGTCCTGAAAATAAATTACGTAAATCCTATCTTTGTCTTACAGTACCGACGATATTAATTTTTAACTGTATATTACTGAAACATCTTCCGTAATGAAAAATGACAAAATTAAGAATTAGAATTAATTGCCAAACCTCATAATATTTTACAAGTTTAAATTAATCCCTGCACTCTATCCATTCGGCGAAGGGGCGTGGGAAAAACCACCTAGTGGTGGCAAAAAACCAGCCCCATAGAGTATGACTTATACTTTATACAAAAAAAAAATACAATACAATCTTCTGTGGCACTGGAACATCGAAGACTTCAGGGTCAGCTACCCTGAAAGATTGATATCCATTTGAGAAGTAGGTAAAAGTAGACATGAAGTTATACATTTGTTACATGAATGTCATACAATAAATATCTGGTTCCTTTGCCTTCTCATTCGAAAAACTTGATGCGCTAGTTAGTGTTAATGGTTAATCCTATCTAACTTCGCCGCGCTCTAAGGCACCAGATGTGAAACAAAATATACATAGAAACACACATAGCATATAATAATAATCATTTTGTAATAAACAAATAACACAAACAACCAAATGAATTGTCGCATCTTAGCGAAGTCATACATCGAAGTAAACAAATGCAAAATTTACAGATGTTTTCTCCAAAATACAAAAAGTAACACAAAAGTCGTTTTTTTCTGTTATAGAAAAAAAAAAAAAAACACACACAATGCAGTGTCCACTTTTGTCAGTCTTCTTAATTTTAGAGTCCGCCCGTGACTTGCTTTAATTGCAAAAATTCTTCATTTGTTCGTACCGCGAAGATAAAGAAACAATACAACCTGGATTTTGACTGTTAAATCCTATGCACTGGATCTCCATTCAACGCTTCCATACTGAGGCTTCTTCTGCGGAATGTGCTGCCAGGTATGCCGTTGATTTCGATGTTGTTGAGGTCCTCATGGATTCTGTCTTTTCTTGTATACGGCTCCGTAGATAGTATGGGCAAGGTCTCCTTGTATTGGTTTGATTCGACCGGACTGGTTTCTCCGCTTGTTCGTTGTGTCTTCTCGTTGTCGCTCTGGTTTGACGGGTCTGGTTATCACGTCCACTAACTTCCATTCGGGATCCACTTGTAGTCGTAGCATTCCTGCGATCAGGCAACTTTGATGGACCTGCAATGGACTCTACTCCTGGTGAAGAGGTATTAGGTCTCTTAAATTTATAAGTTCTGGATGAGATCGAGGATGGAATCGACCTCTTGACACCCTGCCTTTGTTCAGGAGCGTGTCTTTTCCGGTCCTGATGATCAGATCCTTGTCGGGATCTCTTCTTACATATCTTGGACCTTTTTAAAGCTTGGTTTTTCGACGCAGTACTATTAATTTTACGTTTATTTCTGGGGATCTCCCGTGTGGTGTTACTCTGCCGTGATCTACACCCCTCACTTTCCTGACTAGAGGTTTTCCTATGCTCTTTAAACTGTCCTTGATGTGATCTATTTGATCCATGACTAACTTCTTGTTCGTCATACAGAGTTTCTACCGGACTATCCGAACTAATTGTGTCTGACTGACGAGGTCGGTACACTCGAACCTGATCAATATTAACAGTTATATTTCTTCCGTTTTTCCAAATAACTAAATTATTTCCTTTTATTTCCAAAACCTTATAGGGACCTTCAAATTTAGGCATAAATTTTCCCACCTGTTTCCTACCCGCAGCACTTAAGAAATGTGTTTGAAGTAAAACCAAATCGTTCACTTTGATGTGAACATCCCTCCTTCTGAGATTGTAATGTTTTTCCCAAGACCTATGCTTTTTTGCATATTTCGTCTTGCCTCCTCGAATAATCTTTCGATGTTATTACCAACATATTTCGCATCCTCCTTAACATTTATGAGCTTGCTAAACGGAGTTATGATTTTCCTTCCTAAAAACAACTCAGCCGGAGTTTTATTTGTCGTCTCATTTACCGCCGTGCGCAATGCGAAAGCGAACTCGTGTAGAAATTGGTCCCAGTTTTCATGATTTTCTTCAACAAAAGAAGCTATCATTTGAACTAAATTTCTATTCACTCTCTCCGTGAGATTAGACTGTGGTCTGTACGTTACCGTTTTCATATGTTTGATGTCCAACCTGTGACTGAGATGTTCAAACACGTCAGAAATAAATTGGGGGCCGTTATCACTTATCAAAGAAATCGGAGCTCCGTAACGCGCTATATAGTTATTAAAAAAGGCATTAGCTATTGTCTGGGCTGAAGCTTTACGAAGAGGAATCAGCTCACACCACTTAGTGAAGTGGTCAGTTATAACTAATATGAATTTATATCTCTCGGGTCGGGATGCGGGGTAGGGGCCTACTAAGTCTAGTGTTACAATTTCATTTGGATATTTCGAAACTATAGGCATTAAACGACCAGCTGGTAGCGCGTTTTTATAATTAAACTTTTGACACCGGTCACAGGTTGAAACATATTCAAATATATATTTTCTCATAAATGGAAAATAGCACGTGTCACGAAGTTTAAGATATGTCTTCCTCTTTCCGAGATGTCCTGCCAATGGCAGATCATGAAATTCTTTCATTATATCTTTTCGAAGAGAACCAGGAATATAAACTCTTAGTTCTCCCAGATTACAAAAATACTTCGCGTAAAAGAGGAGACCATTTATTAACTTGAAGTCCTGGGACCAACTCTCGCATACCGTCGCATTAACAGAACCGTCATCAGGGTTTTCTAAGTATCGATAAATATGTCCTAATTCAGGATCTTCCCTCTGTTCCTTAATGAATTGTTCACGGGAATTTATTGCGAGGGCTCTAAGAGCTGCGCACGAAATTTGCGATCCCTCGACACTGTCTACTGGATTTCTTGATAAAAGGTCTGCGACCACGTTTTGAACACCAGGTCTGTGCTCCCATTCTATGTTAAACTCTGACAATTTCAATGCCCATCGGATCATCCTACTTGATAAATTCTTACCATTGGTTAACTTCGTTAACGCTGCGTGATCTGTAATCACTTTTACAGGTAGGGGTCCAAAATAAGTTTTAAACTTATTTAGAGCCCAAATTACCGCCAAACATTCTCTTTCGGTAACCGTATAATTACGTTCTGCTTTATTAAGGGTTCGAGACGCGAAAGCAATAGGTTTTTGATTTTGTTGAAGCACAGCACCAATTCCGACCCCACTTGCATCAGTGAATAAATTGAACTGTTCAGAAAAATTTGGTAATTGCAAAATCGGTGCCTCCGTTAGTGTGCGTTTGATCTGATCAAAAGAATCCTGTGCTTCTCCCGACCAGTTAAACTTCGCCCCCTTTTTCTTTAATTGGTACAATGGTTCGCATATATCTGCGTATCGCGGAATAAATTTTTGGTACCAACCCGTCATCCCTAAAAATTTTGACACTTCTCTGTTATTTTTGGGAGGTTTCATTTCCGTAATTGCCCGAATTTTCTTATTGTCAGTTTCGATTCCTTCTTTACTAATAATCAGGCCTAAATATTTGAGTTTGTCACGAGCGAAGTGACATTTTTCTTTATTTAACGTTAGCCCTGCGTCTCGTAATAAGGTAAAAACCTGAGTTAAATGATCTAGATGGTCTTTAAACGATGGTGATGTAATAATAACATCATCCATATAAACGGACACGAAACGCCCAATAACAGGTTTGAGAATAATGTCGATGGCCCGTTGGAAATTAGGTGCCGTCCCAGAAAGACCAAAAGGCATGCGTAGGAATGCAAAAGTGCCATTGCGAGTGATAAACGCTGTTTTTTCTATGTCCTTTGGACTAATCGCCAACTGAAAATAGCCACTTCTGAGATCTAGAGTGGACATAACGTTGGTGTGAGGGATATTGGTGAGTAAGTCATCAATAACCGGTAATGGATATCGAGGATATTTGGTAATTCTATTTAGTTTCCGATAATCGATCGCGAAACGATACGCCTCGGGAGAATCTGGAGGAAGGTCATTGTTCTTTCGAGTTAATACGACTGGAGATGCATAGGGCGAATTAATAGGACAAATTGTACCATCCCGTAACATCTTATCTATGTGATAATCAATAATGCTTTGTTTGACCCGGTCGTACTTGTATGGTCTCGACACTACCGGTCCTTTATCTCCAGTATCTATCTCATGATATACAACATGCGTTAATCCCGGTTGATCGGAAAATAACCCTTTAAAATTATTAAATAAAGCTTTTAATTGCCTCTGTTGCTCGTCATCAAGTTTCGATTCTGTGAGATCAATATCAACGAGTTTCTCCTCTTTAGACGTTTGTTTGATCAGATGATCGGGAATGATTAAGGATTTCTGATCAAAATCTAATGTTAATCGCGACGCCTTCATAAAATCAATCCCCAAAATGCACTGATACTGCATGTTATCAAGTATATGGAATTCCTAGGGTTTCTGAAATTCCCTGATTCTAATTTGTAATTCGACTCTACCCAAATGATTGCACGGGGCTCCTTGTGCTGTCACGACTCTGTCTTTCGTCTTTTGACGAGGTTGGTATGAAAAATAATTGCGGTATACCTCCTCCGAAATAAAAGATTTCTCTGCTCTCGTGTCCCATAGTGCTGTAATAAAGGTTTCATTTAATAGAATAGGGACATACGGTAATTCGACTGGGGTCATTCTTATAGAGGATACTCTGATAGGCCGATGATCCCAAACTGGAGGATTTTCCGTACCTCGCGATCGATTACCCCCATTTTCACATCGATCGCTTAAAAGTTTAAATTTCTACTTCGTTCATTTTGACCTCGAAATGAACTATTTCTCGACCCGCTTTGTCGACCGCCTTGACTGTGGAATGGTTGATCCGATTGTCCACCTTGGCGTCTACCCTCGAATCTGCGATTATTTGTGAAACCTTGGTTTTCGAACCGATTAAATTCCCTTTGTGGTCGGCTATTATTGGCGTATCTCTCATTATTTCTGTTTTCCCTCAATTTTCCTGTCTATGCCGGGTATTAAAACGATTGTTTTCATGAGGGCCTGAACTTCCAAATCCCTCACTCGAACCTCTGATTTGTCTATGCATAAAACGTTCTTCGTATTTATCAACGATTTGTAGGAGATTGGCAGTATTTCGTGGATGTCTAACTTCGACATAATCCAAAATTTGAGGTTCTAATCCACTAACGACGTGATCTATTAATTTTTTCCTCCGACATTTCTAGTTTAAGGACTTTATGAATTTTCAACAATTCATAAATAAAGTCCGAAGGCTGTTGATCTCGTCTTTGTGATGAGGAATAAAATCGTGTTTCTAGTTCTGACTTGTTTCGGACCACGGGAAATTGTTCCGACAATGCCTGTTTTAAGTGCGCGTAGTCTGTTGTCTTATCTTCAATGACTCTATAACCTAGAACTTCGAACCAGTCGAGTGCCCGTCCTTTGAGATGACCTTTCAAGTAAGCACATGCCAGTTGTGCAGGTATCTCATAATACGCGAGATTATGATCAATATTCTCCAAAAAATCATCTATGTTCTCAATCCCCGAAAAATATTGTTCCGGAATGATTCTAAAACTGGATCCGACTCTATTCTCGGGATTTATACGTTGGGCGCCATTGTAATGGTCCTTGGGGACCTCACTTTGAGAACTAGAATAATTATGAGACATAAATGAACTAGTAGCCATTTTTATAAATAACTTTCTTTATTTGGTTAATTTTCCCAAATAGAATCAAATAAACTTATTAACAGTAATTTTAATATTATGAGGTTTTAAAGGTAATATCCTTTAAATTAACTCAATTAATTAATGATCTAATTAATCAATTTATTAAATAACAATCACGCAGAAATTACCACGATAAGAGATCCCAGAATTATATTTAATAATGTTCTTATTGAACATTTAACTTTAATCCGACTCTTAAAACTTGAGTGAGACTTTAACTTCAAAAAGATATTTACCACTCGGAATCTCAATTCTTCATGAGGATAATTTATCTTCAACAACAATATTTCAATTCAAAATCACTATAACTCTATGTTTCAATGTCTATCTCCTACTGCTCTAACTTTACTATTTCGTTTGACTTAAATACTGAATCTAATCTGCATAACAAGGAATCCTGTCCGCTTTTTGGAGTTGATTGGAAATAGGTAGGGAATTAAATTTCCCTAAAAAGGTCGGTTCAGAAGGTTAGTGATAAAGTTCCGTATAGATTCGTCACAGAATGACCAATTTTCAAAATATTCTCCTTTTATGAAAAATGCTTCTATTATAATAATATTTTGCCTGCGTATAGCTCAGACCTCTGTACAGAGGTTCAACTAGAATTTTTGAAATATATAACTTAGAAGTGGATTTATCCATATTTTACGACAACAGAGGGGAGACATTTTAAGAAAAAACGCCGATAATTATTTTAATTAGTTGTAACTCTGAAAATAATGTGATTTTTTCAAAATTCCTAATTCAGACTCTCTGGAGAAGTCTTTACTTTATATAAGCGAAATAATATTATTATAGTAGCATTTTTTATAAAAGGAGAACGTTTTGATAAAAGATTATTCTAAATTAAATTTTTGCCAAAATATTGCATTTAAATCATTTTTTGTCATAGTGTCCTTAAAACAATTTTATACGTGTATCCTATTCTAAGTGTCACTATATACCATGCGCTTTTAATAATTTCTAAATTTATGAGTTTTTAAAAAATCACGGTTCCAAACGTAGTCGAATACCTTAAGATAAAATGGAAAGCCAATTTCAGAGATATATCAACACACACATATTTACAATTACCATATTTGTTCACATTTAAAATGCCCTTTTTTCCATTGTTATGCTATTTAAAATCAAGTGCTTATTAGAATCGATGCAGAAAATTTCTTTGGTTAGAGGAAAATGCACATGACACTTACAGTTACAGTAATTACAGGGGTTCATGTACGTATTTAAAAGTTCTTAATACTGGCTAAATAAATAATTAATTCACTTCTCAGTAACTTTTTTTTAATTTCGTAAATATTGCATATTGATAAACCATTTTGCACTATTTTTTTTATTTTTTTACAAAAACGTGCTGAAAATTGTGGGTGGGGCTCAGACTCGATGGAGGCTTGCATTCGAATAAATACGGTATTTGTTTGTACTAAAATAATTCGTGAACTTAATACTTATTTTTCAATTCCTATTAGTTCACTCTCTCCCTATATATATGTGTGTGTGTGTTGTTCAAATTTTCAATCGTTAATAAAATTAGTGGATGACACTTGATGTTAATATATTACTTCAAATTTTAATTCATTAATTAAATTAAAAAATGAATAAATCGTCATAAACAAAATAATAGTCCAACTACATATATAGAAAGGAAAATCATTCGTTGTGTTCATTCTTTGGACTTCTAATCCAAAGGTCGTAGTTTCGGATCCTACCGGGGATGGCCTAATTTCTCAGAATGTGATTTGTTTACTATACTATTTTATTAGAATAATTAAATTTAATGAATGAATAAATAGTAACGAGAGAGACACAAACAAAAAATAGATCAACACCCTATATTGAAAGGAAAATGGAAAATTGAAGGAAAATCTCTCTCTATTTTGCCACTTAATGTTGTGATTCTGTCATATGTATATACATATTTATTTATATTAAGTGTAACTGTTCAGTAAAAAGTAACTAAAACAAAATACTTCTCTGTTGACTTAAGCATGCATTGACTTAGAAAAAAGTTTTTTTTATATTACTTGTTTTATGTGGCATTTTATTTCTTCACTCGTAAAAAAATTGTGATTTCTTTTTATTCTTTCATCCTATAAATTTTTCTCATGCTCAATAATCATAATTGAGTAAAAGTAAATATAGTCGTCATAAAAAATGAGGAATCCTTAATGACTTTTGTGATATGCCCTGTAAATGGGAAAGAAAGGATTTCACTGGTAATAGCACAAAAATAGATATATATTATGATGCGAACACAGATTAATTAGATTATTTAATTAGTAATTACCATCCGAGAACATTTTCTGATTGCATAATATGATATTTTTCTGTTATTGTAAAAATTTCTAACTAGTATGTGCTCTTAATTTCCTGTTAGCTAGTCAAAAGAAAAACGGTTAATGTCCCTTGTGCCACAATTCTTTAACAGAAAGATTACTCTATAAAAATGTTATACATTACAAAAATTTTCGCACTTGTGAATTGTTTATTTTTTTTTCTATTGATTACACGTTATTCTCAAGAAAAAATTTATCTAGCATTTATTTTTCTTAAATCCATACTACAAATAATTCAAAACATGCTATATTTTCCATATATTCAAAGGTTTAAAGAATATAATAAAGCGCGAAATATATAGGTAAGGGAATAAAAACAAAAAGGATTTAAAATTTTTAATACTAAAGGATATTTCAAGAAAAAATTTACAATCCTTAAAAAAAATAAATACTTAAGGTAGAAAATAAGTGTCTGGAAAAAATATAAGGAACACTTATTTTATTTATTTATTTTGTCTATCTGAAAAATCATGCTTCTCTAAAACCTAAAACAAAATAAATCTCTCGGACAATTCACATTTTTGTGTGCTGTTATGTGGCTGTGATAGCATAATGATCAAGGTCACAAACTCGTGGCCAGCTGGTCATGAGTTCAATCCTATGCTGCTGAGTGAGGGAATATTAACTTCGCACTGTTCAGCTACACGAGGGTTTTTGGCGACGGACCTCGTCATTTTGAACCATGGTCAAGTGACTAGGACGACTCCTGAGCTGGCAACCCTCTCTCCTAACTACCACACCACACCCATGGGAAGACGTTTGAGCTCTCGACAAATTTAACGTGCACCGCGCCCCTACACGGCATATCTTTAGTGGTACTGAGCTCGAACTCGTGACAAGCCAGCCACGATCCGATTCCGTGACCACTAGGCTATCACGGCCACCCTAGTGATAATGAAGACTAACCATGTAGAAAAGGGCCTGCCTTTGGTGTGGAAGTCAGGAGAGGGGGGCAGCTCAGGTCTCGTCCTTGTCCAATTGCGAGATCCATTGCCACTAGCCCACTTGCAAACCACTGCAAAGAATCGTAAACGTATTACCTGATTTATACTATAACACGTGACTTCCGCCAAAACAGGGTGGCTACGGAAGCCCTGTTGTTTGGGTCAAGGACTCATGACAGCCGTGTCCTGAATTCGAGTCCAAGTTCAACTGAAGACCCTAGGCATGGTGATCTGGTTGGTATGGTTACAATCTTGTGACCGTGAAAAGCGGTCAAATCTGTCGAGGCTTGATGTCCTCCCATTGGTGTGGTGTGGTACTTAAGGGAAGGGTGCTAAGTGAAGTGTGGTCTTCGTCACTTGACCGACGTTCAAAGTTACGAGGTTTGACGTCACTAGCCCTCATGTTGTTGTTTGTGCGACGTTAATTAAACTCTCACTCCTCTGACCAGTCGTAAAGAGGGAAATGTTCGTAAAAACTGCCGTGGTTCAAAGTCCTTACGTTGGCGTGATATGGAAGTTAGAAGAGAGGATTCCAGCTCAGATGCTATCGTCGTTACTTGACTGTGGCTCAAAATTACGAAAACCTTCTCCAATAGCCATCGTGTTGTTTTACGTAGCTACATTACTGAACTCTTTCAATCGCCAAAACATAAGCTGTAATGATTTTTGCTTAAACTCAATGGCGTAACGGAGAATTTTAGGGCTCCTCTGCAAACTCCGGTTTTGGGGCCCAAGAACAGATACTCGCTTAGCATCAGTCAAGCTTTGTGTCTCCTAGAGTCCTTGCTGCCTCTCCCCCTCCCCGCAAAGCGGGGTGGTGTGGTATACGTTAAGCCACTGCTTAAACTATTCCTTCCTCCGTAGCACGACAGCCCAGGGTTCACCTTGGCCTCCTCAAGAAGCCTTTTCCAGGCCATCCTTCTTCCTCTCAGTGTTCTCCAATTCCTAGTTCTTAAAACTAGGAGATCTTTGTCTAGGCCATCAATCCATCTGAGATTTGACATGCCCTTTCTTCGTGTACTAATCGGTTGAGCATTGAAGCCTTCTTTTAGTGGTGCGGTCTTCATCCATTCTGATAACGTGACCTGCCCATTTAATTCGCTGTATTTTGATGAAGTTGACAATGTCAGATTCATTATATGATTGATAGAGCTCTAAATTCGATCTCATTCCATTTTCTTGAATTCCTCCAAAAATAAATCTTAAAATCTTATTTAAACTATTATCTGTGTAATATAAAGTTATTGAAAAGAATTTATTAAAGACCTGTCTGCATTATAGCTACAAAAATAAATTTTCCGAATCTTTATATATTTTAAAATTGAAATTGGAGAGCTTTTTTGATTCTTGAAAACACAGCAAATACGATAAAAAATACAGAAAATATAAAATTTTCCGAATGTGTATTTTAAAAAAAATATATTAAATTATGCATTGAAGACAACGCTTAATGCGACACAAAATAGGTTTTAGAATTCTCAAGTCTTTTTTTTTTTTACCTGTCTACAAAACGTTTACCAAAAAAATGTAAGATCTTGTTAGTGTATTTGATATTTTTCCCCTAAAATTGTACTAAATTTTAATGTTTGAATTTAAAAAAAGATCTTTTATTCAAAAGTTTTATTCAAAAATGTAAAATTTTAGAGAATCTCACGAAAAATTCCTCTAAAAAGTAATTCGCATTCCAGAACTCTAATAAACTACAAAATGTCTGTCTGCAGTTTCGCAATGTCCATAGCAATTGCTTCACAAATATTCGCAAAATCTAATAAACCGGTTTTCTTTTATTGAAAAAATCTCATACAATTGAATTACCGCGGTTTTGGAATAACTTACAACGCCTTAAAAACTTTAAATTTTAAAACTTCCTGGTTAAAAAATAGAGTCTGTCAGTCTTTGTAGTTTTCATTTTATATGAAAGACATTCACATTAAAATCTTTTCGTTTCTTTTCCCCCTGTGTGCTATTCCTTAACTATTAAAAAGTTGTCATGGATAACAATAAAACATATATGAGTATATAGTTAATTTATTTGGGGGGGGGGGATTTGTATTTTGCAGGAAAAAGAAATTTACATAATCTTTTAAAAAACCATTCAGAATGTTAAAAATCAAAGTTTACAATTTTAGATTAGCTATTAAGATTTCAATCCTTCTGCCTTTCGAGTTTTTCTACTATGCTCGTTCAATTTAGAATTTTGTTGCAAGAAGTCTGAAAAAGAATTTTATATACCTCGTCTGAATCCTAATTTTTGGTAATAGTCTTAGAACAGTGAAATTAGGTTTAAGATTCCTGAGACCCTTAAATATAAAGAGTGTTTTTTTTCCAGGTATAGAAGTTTAAGTTGGCATTACTTTCCAAGATGGCGACCGATTTAACAGCTGTCAAGTGATTTATTCTCAGTTTGGTTTCGCAATTCATCAAAATGATCATCAAGCAAGGCGTAGATTCGTCGAGATTGCCGTTGTTCCCGATTTTCATAAGCGAATTTTGTTTAGCGATGAAGCACACTTCTGGTTGAATGGTTACGTCAACAAACAAAACTGCCGCATTTGGAGTGAAGCTAATCCACAAGTGTATGTCGAAACACCTTTACATCCAGAAAAACTGACTGTTTGGTGCGCTTTATGGGCTGGTGGAATCCTTCTTCAAAAACGATGAAGACCACAACGTTACAGTCAATGGTGATCGGTATAGAGCCATGATTACTAACTTTTTCATTCCTGAATTGAACAATCATGATGTCCAGGAGCTGTGGTTCCAACAAGACGGCGCAACATGTCACAAAGCTCATGCCACAATCGATTTATTGAGAGACACGTTTGGTGACCGCCTAATTTCACGTTTTGGACCTGTGAATTGGCCTCCAAGATCTTGTGATTTAACACCGCTAGACTATTTTCTGTTAGGCTATGTAAAGTCATTGGTCTATGCGGATAAGCCACAAACGCTTGACCATTTGGAAGACAACATTCGCCATGTTATTGCCGATATACGGCCACAAATGTTGGAAAAAGTCATCGAAAATTGGACGTCCAGATGGGACTACATCTGATCCAGCCGTGGCAGTCATATGCCAGAAATCATATTTAAAATGTAATGCCACAAGATTATCTTTCGAATAAAAAAAAATTCATGTCAATCGAATAATACATCGTTGTTTTATTGCAATTTAAAATTCTATACCTCTAAAAAAACACCCTTTATTTTAGCTTTTTTCCAGGTTTTAGATCCCATTGTTTTAATATTGCAGTACATTAGTATTTTTTTGCTTAAGGTATCCGAACACGTTGAAAATGACGAAATTCGGTCTAGACAGATATTTTTGTTTTCTCTTTTATTGAATAGAGCCATCTTTTGGCTTTACAAAACATATTTTGTTTTGTTTCTACTCTACCTAGAGGCCAAGCTACAATCAATTTTATTAAGTTAGAAAAACCGGAAGTGGGTCTTTGATCTACCAGAAGAGGGCATTTAAATTACTCGAAATATTTAATGGCGAGTCTGATTACGCAAAACATTACAAATGTATTTCTATAAACTTTTTCAACCTGATATTTATGCTATTTTCTAGAGAATGTACTAAAATATTGCTTATTGTGTGAATATTTTTTGAGTTAGGGCTTGTTATTTAAATAATGGTCTCATAAAGAATGTGATTTTTCTTATAATGTTTACTCAATCAACTCTAAAATTTTCAAATTTTAATAAAAGATTAAAATTTTAGTACATTCTCTAGATAAATGCATCCAGATTGTTTTGGTAATACTTTTACTAATATATAAGTCTATTACTTTTTTCTTTAATTGCTTTGAAGTTTTACAAAAATGTTACTAAAATTTCACTTATAATTGTGATTTCTGTTAAATTTAGGAAATTTATTTTAAATATTGTTAGTTAAATATTAGTATTTATTGGTATTGAGTCCTATAAAAAAGCCTTTATAATGTTTAAATATGTTATTTTGTTAAAAAGTGCTCCGAACGTGTTCGGATACCTTAATTGCGCTTTCGATAGAGTGTGATATAGAGAGTGTGAGCTAATAGTAGGAATTGAAAAAGAGAGAAAATTATATATAATAGATGAATTAGATCTCCGGATCTATTTGACCTGCAGAATTAGAATTTAGCAAGCATGTATTTTTTCTTGAGTAAATTCGCTAAGAATGCTTTTTTTTTTTTTTTGTGAAAATCAAATCCAAGGATGAGGTTATGGATAAATATAGATACATAAAGAATAAATACACTTTGGTTTCAAAACGGATTGTTATATAAACGGGTACTACTGCCATACTGCTATGAACGGGTTTCGAGGAAATAGGCTTCCAATCTAGTGGGAGTTTTGGTGTCATAGATAAAATTTCTTGTTCTTCATGTGTTAGACCTACAGACTTGAAATTTGGCAAGTTTTATTTTGTTGAGTTAAAATACACTAAAACTGGGTTTTAGGGAAATCAACTCCGAATGCAGGGCGAGAGTTACAGGAGCAATATAGATAAAATTTCCCGTTTTTTAGCTATTAGACCTGCAGATTTGCTATTTAAGAAGCGTGCTTCATTTGTTTTGTGGAGGTCTGTTAAAAATGGTTTTTGTGGAAATCGACTCCGATGGCGGCAGCTGTTATGAGCACGTAAAAGATAAGTATATACTTTCGTTTTCGAAACTCAAGCTCTCTGTCCTTTTTATTTGAAGAGGGAAAGCAATAACTTAAAAACATTAAATATTCAAACAACATTATGAAATACTCAGCAAATCAAGAAGGTACCGGTTAGATAAATACACAAATCATTTCAACAGAACCTAACAATTTTTTTATTAAAGCGCTCAGACTTAAAGAAAATTATAATTTATTACTGTTAAACTATAAATACAAGCTGTTTTGAAAACTATAATAAATACATAGCTACACCTAAACACCGTTGTTTTCGCTCGTGTATACATTCTATATTCTATTTGTTCATGCATAAGAAGAAATAAGTTACCTTTTTCACATATGCTCCCATAGGACGTTATATTTTTTTCCGTTTATTTTTTGGCTGATCCAAACAAAGCCTTCATGTAAAGAGGTAATCAAGTAACAAAACTCAATGTGATCAAAACATGTCTAGTGCTTAAGGTGGACGGAATGTTTTCGGTACTCTGGCATGCAATACACCCATTAGCTCTTATTGCTATTTTCTATAATCGATCACGGCGTAAGTAACCAGGTCAACAATGTTTGGGTTCCAGGAGCAGATGATAAACAAGGAAAAGTAATTACAGATAAATTTGCATCCTGAAAAAAATGTAGTTGAGGAAAGATAACAAAAATATATTGGAAAAGGGAATATATCTCCAAATGAAAAGGATTACATGACAGCTTTCTGACTAAATCAGTGGTTCGCAAATTGTGGAGCGCGCCATAAGTGGGGGCGGGAGAGATTGCTAAAAAAGAAAATAAAAGATTATTTTTAAAAAAATATATCTATTAATTTACTGAAAGGAATCACAAAACAAAATAAATATACATTCTGACACAATGAAAAATCAATTACAGTTAAAAAAACTAAAAAAGGCCCTTTTATAGTTAAGGCTGTTTTCGGCTAATGTTAAAGAATACGACCCAAATTCGGAATATTTTTTCATTTATAAAAGTACTCTAACATTAATATTACACTCTGGCTTCACTATCCTGTAGATAATCACTTGTTTTATCATATTACTCATTTTATCTTTGTCGGTACATATTTTCTTTTATAAAATGTGTTTCGCACTTTCCTGATCAGGATTATGGAACAAAATTATTAAATTATTGCATTGTTATCGGTCCTGGACAAGTGAGCAAAATTTCGAATTAATCTGATTATTTAAAGTTGGTAAAAATTAAATTCAAAGATTTCGTTACATACAAGTGAAGCTTATAAAAGGGTGTTAATAAAATACAATTTATATGCACAGATATAACGTATTTATACATGTAGAAAGAAAAAGTAAGATAATAATCTTATCCTATTACTTAAAAGTAACATATAATAAATCTTTTCCTATTACTTAAAATATCTATTACTTAAAAGTAACATAATAATCTTATCCTATTACTTAAAAGTAACATATACAAAATTTACTTCTTATTAGGATAATATATTTATAAATGTTAGTTAAATAAAAATTATTTATTTATGATTTTTTATAATAATTTTTTAATTTATAATTGAGATCGTGCCATAGCTTTAGCGTCAAATACTTTAATATTGTATTCAATAAATTGTTATTGTATAAGGGGGGGTGATGAAAATTATGACTGAAAATTGGGTCGAAAATATGGAAAGTTAGAGTAACACTGGTCTAAATAACAAACGTCTAATAAACGTTTTTAAACTGTGGTCTGCATGGAACCTAATGGGACTATAGAAATTTTCTCGAGAAAAAAATAGCACTGCTAAGCTAAGCAATATGAACTAATTGGAAAACAAAAAGATATCGTTGGAAAAATGCTTTAATAACAGTAATAAAATAAACTGTCCCGGGAAAATTTCAAAAAAATTTCATTCGTAATTTTAATAACTTTTTTTTAGTTAACTGGGGAAAAAATTCTGTTCGTAATAAACTTTCAAATAAAATCACTATTTTACAGCCACATAACCCATAAGAAAGTTGATTAAGAGCAGTTTCTATAATGAGAAACAGCTATTTCTCTGGTGATTGAATGATTGTTTATTAAAGCGCATTTTAACGGTATATGAAGGCTATTAGCAAAAAATCTCTTAATTTTGAATATCGGTTTAGAGCAGGTGTACTCTACTTTTTCCCTACTGGGCCGCATACATATATTAGTTATTTCACGTGCGCCGCATGGGAGAAGGAGGGGGGAAGAAATGCTTTAAGACCAAAATAAAATTGGAAACTTAAAATGTGGAAAATTGATCAAAATATTATAACTCCTCTGTTTTGCTTTTTTTTAATTTTCATTTTTTTACATTTTTTATTTTTGTCACTAACACTAAATTAGAAGCTTTTAAGAAACACTCCTTCATAATTTCTGTATTAGTAGACGGTTTTTCATATGATTACCAACAATATAACAAACTTCATAGGATGTATTTGTTACCACTGTGGTATTACCACTGACAAAACACTTTTTTGGTGTTGTAAAGATTATTCAAGAAAAAGCATATTTATCACCTTTTGAAAGAAATATTCGAGAAAAAGTGTTTTTGTAGGATTCCTGTTTATTGGTATTTTTTAAATACAGCACTTTCGTGACAAGTCAAGCAATTACTGATCCATGTTTGTTTTTTTACTACAAAATAGTCATCCTCCCAATCGTCTTGAAACGTAATATTTTTTTGAATATTTTTCTCTTGCAAGATGTGAAAGATAGTTAAAAATTAGTTCCACCCATAAAATTGTCGCTACTCTACTGTTGTCTGTTATCACTAACCGTAACCGTTCCAAATAGGAAAAGAATATCATTTCATACCCGTATGATACCGACAGCAAGACAAAATTGATATAATTGATTTCTTGACAAAGAATTTCCCAGCAAATTTTTAATACAATGTTCTCAAATTAATAAATTTCTCGTAGCAATGGGCCATGACCGGGCCTCTTAAAAAGGCTCGGTGGGCCGCTGGTTTAGAGAGTGACTAGGACAGGGGTGTCCAACACGCTGCCCGCGTGTGACCCACCAGTGCGTAAGTTGCGGCCCACCGACTCTTTTAAAAAAAATTTAAATATTAGGCTTTTAAAGTTTTTCATTTTGAAATTATTTGAGCGGAAATTTATATATATATATATATATATATATATATATATATATATATATATATATATATATATATATATATATATATATATATATATATATATATATATATGAAATGCCTCTGGAACAATTCCGTTGAGTGGTAAATATATTGTAAGACGTGGCGAGTGGTTGATTAAATAATGGAGAACCAATGGTTGGGCGTGGCTGGTGGTGTGATTTTCTATGTTACGTGGAGCATGGTCTAATACGAGAGTATCGAAGAGGAACTCATGGAAATCGAAATTCCTTTTTATTCACATCCACACACACAGGAACACATAAAGATCCAGTAGGGACGGCATTACAGATACAAGAAGCAAACATGGACGACACAACACAAAGACACACACAGAACGCGCTACATGACTACAGAGAAAAATCGAAGAGCAGAGGTTTCCAGAGACATCGGCTTTTATACCTGACGTTGAAGACCACGTGACATGCTTGTAATAAGAGCTCTGATTGGTTACAAAGGGCGGGAAAGGGATTTATGATGTGATATTATTAGTTGATTACGATTAAAATCAGGGGGTTAGTTTCGAACCAAATAATTAAAAGATTATTTGAATACTATTAAAAGAGTTAATTAAAAGAATGCTAGAGGGAATTATTGCATTTATATATATATATATATAATGTATTTGCCTGTTACCTGTTCTTGATTTTAAAAAAATCCTTTTTGATAATATAAATGTCCGTTAGATTAAAATAGATTTATATTTTATCTAATAGTCACATTTGATTTTTTTATAATAAATTCCGAATTCATTATGCATATTCTATACTCTACGGATGGTACACGATTCTCTGTATGTGCGGCTTTGCTTTCTCCGCCACCTTTTCTGTTTGGAACACACACTGTAATATTTTAAACATTATTTGATCATTGCATTATTATATTATATAAACATTATTATATTATCTATTGTATGTCTGTATGCATGAAAAATAATGAAAACAATAATAATAATTCTTTCTGTTTTAAATTTTCACTCCCAAAAATGATTTTTTTTCCAAATCTGATATAAAGTTGCATATTTTTATATGCTGCCCGGGGGATTGTAAAGTTCTTCCGAAGTGGCCCGCGAGGTTATTTGTGTTGGACACCCCTGGACTAGGATCCCATTTGAACTAGTACATCAGTCTCTAACAACTATTAAAAAATTTATACATAAATAAAACTTTATAGAAAATTGTAGATAAATTTTTAAATTGTAATCTGAAATAACTACGGAAAAGTAAATTTACGTATGTTCATAAAAATATACTAAAACGATTTCCGTTTCTGTTTTTTACCTATTCGTCAGAATGTTATCATTACAGAATGATCCAATTTTAATTTAATTTCATATATTGGTACCAATAAACTTTAATCACTGAAATGCTAGGTTTTTTTAATCAGAAACTTTATGTAGAACTTTATTAAATGCCTGAAAATATTTAATGAAAAACCTATTGAATCTATTTATAAGTAGGGGGAAAGTAACTCACTCACTCATCACATCTACGGAACTGTTAAACCTATAAATTTGAAAGTTAGTAGGCATGTTTCTTTTTTTTTATTAGAGATCCGTTAAGAACGGGGTTTGTCCGCAGAGTTAAAGGCAAAATTTCTGGCTTTAGAACTATTGCATCTACTGCAGATTTGAAATTTAATAAACTGATATCATTTATTAAGTAAAAATCTCTTAAGAACTGGTTTTAAAAAATTGACTCTCAATGCGGGAGCAAGGGATCGTAATAGGGAAAATTCCTGTTTATGGACTAAAAGATCTAGACTTGAAATTAGGCAGGCATGTATCTTTTATACGGTAGAATCCGCTAAAAAGGGAATTTGCGGAAATCGTCTCCCGTAGGTATTAAAGGTAATATTTAGATCTTTGCTTTGTATAAAATATTTCAAACTGACAGGGTTATTTTCAGCTTTTATTAATTATAATTTATTACTTCGCTATTTTATTTCCTAAATGATTTTTTCTAGAGTTTAATTCAATATGTACTAAAACTTATATTCGAAATAACATTTAAATTTTGACCACATTAATTTTTTTATCTCTTTAGAGATGATTATTATAATTTTCAATTCAATAGAGCGGAGAACGGGTTTAATTGCAAGTATCTTATAAGTATATGCCATAATATTTTTTAAAATATATCTTGTAAGCTGTAAGCAGCTTAGTATAAAGAAAATCTTTTATAAAAAATATTTTAGTCCTCTCTTTTATTCTTCTATAACAAAGATTCTTCAATCCAGATCGAAGAGATTATTTCAGAAGAAAATTGAGTAATTTTGATACAAATTGACGTTCTTTCCAAGTTAAATTTTCAGCAGGTATATTAAAACGAATCAAAAAATTTAATTGAATGCAAAGGCGTTAAGGTATTAGAGCATATTTCTTTCTTTTCAATTTTATAAATTATTTTCTGTGCAATGATAATTAAATATATCTCAAATGCTTCAATTAAAAGAAATCAAAGCCAAAAAACCGTCTAAACAAGCATTCATGCAAATCCGAGATCAAAAACACATTCATCTAAAACTAAAAAACAGCTTAGGTAACGCATTAAACATTGCTTAACTATCAAAACAAGCCTAGTCAGCAAGTGCACATGTACTTAGTAACTTTTTTTCAATTTTCTAGATAATCTCTCCTCTTCGTCAGCTGGAATTTCAATTAAATTCGCTTAAGATCGATTTCAGCTCGAGCTGAGTTGTATTAAAGCTTCCTGTAATTGCCTGAAATTAAATTCCTGTCGCGGAAAGAACACAAGAGTAACCACTTTCAACTTCTCATCTTATTAATGTAAAGTAATTACTTATAGTAAAATTTATGATTATTTTTTAAAATAAGTAAATTTGCCTTAACATAATATTCCGAAATATTGATGATTAAATCTGATATGATTTGTGGAATGTAATCTCAAAACTAACCAGTGATTGAAAATGATTGTGAAAGCAATTAAAATTAGCGTTATTAAGTCTGAATTTCTAAAGTTGTTTGTAAAAAATAATTTAAGTTATCAACAACTGTCTTTTTTTGCTGCATAACATACTTTCTTAAATATTAAAAGAATTTTAATACAAAATCTGATAAAAAAATATTTCAAAATTTTAAAACCATCAATTTTTGCTGTAAATGGCACACAAAAACTCCCAAAAATGATACCTATAACTTATACCAGCCTTATTCGTCCACTTATTAGACGAATATATGCCAAAAATTACATCTCAATTATACAGGTTGATCCATAAATAGTGTGATCAATTTCAGAGGATAATAATTTTTTATTGAATCAAGCGTTATTTACATGCAATTTCCTCTAGCACAGTGCACTTTATGTTGTTGTTTCTTATGCCACCTTATCTCGACATCGTCAGATTCAGGCCCATGAAATTCATCATGACAAGGGGCTAGATGTAAGCGTGTCGTTGGCCGTAGCCTTGAGCACCATACAGGTGACACTTCGATTTAGCTCAGTTCCAGCCCAATTTTGAGGGGGGTATTTTACGTAAACGTTTCGACCAAGCCAAAAGAGTTTTTTCGACCATTTTTGGGGTATTTTTCCAACTACCTCTTTGATTGCTTTTTGAAGCCCTTGAAATGCTCTTACTTCACGTCCATTTAATTGTTTTTTTTAAGTATCCTCATAAAAAATAATCACAAGGAACACAGACAGGGGATAGTGATAGTCATTTATCAGGAGGAAGAAAGTTTATTTTTTTATATTTCAGTCATTTTATAGTGGATTTTGAAGTAGGATTTGTGGTGCTCAAAATGATGTTGAAAAACACAGTTTCCTTGAGAGTAAAGATGTATATATACTTTTTCTGACCAAGTGCTTTAAAACTTTACTATAATAGAATTTAACATTAATTTTAGACTTCAGTTCTACAAAAAATGGTTTTGTTAAGTTTTAAGAGGACATTCCCGTTCATATCATTACACCTGACGGTCAACTTGCCTTTTGTAAAACAGCTGCGTTTTTGCGACGCTTTTTGCAAGAAATACGTTGCTTCTTCGTTTTGCCAGTTGTGAATGACAGGTGAAACAGAGTTATCCATGTTTTGTATCTACCTTTGTGTAATATTAAATACAGAGATCAAGAATATTTTCTTCGTTTTTCTATGGTCTTACAGATATTTAATGACAGACAGGAAAATTTACTTTTTTATAGCAAATTTTCTTTATCTGACGATAAATTGTCGAATGCTATACCTGTAGTTCCTTACCATAGTTCTTTGAGGAAAAGGATTTTCTACAGCAATAATTCTTTTGAACTTCTTTTTTTTCCATTAAGGATTTCATTTCGTTCACATTTTTTTTTCATGGAGCTTTTGATTGCGGACAAAATTTTATTAATTTTTTTGAAGTTTAGATAGTAATACAATATAAAAATGTCTTTTTTGATTTTTAAATGCTTTATTTATAGCAGAATTCAAACAACCATCCTTCAATAGCTTTAAAATTTCGTTCTGGGTTTGAGGATCTAATTTCAGTTCTATAATTTATTCCCTCTAATAAAAATGGTTAGAATAGTAATTTAAATGTTTCATTTTTAAAGTAAAACCACAGTAGTATAAAACGATAGAAATTCACCATAAATAGCTACATGCTTTTAAAATTGGTCACACTAATTTTGGATCAACCGGTAATAATCTTAAACGTTCTGTCAGGAAAGTAATGGAGGCAGCGCGTACCTTAATACAGCGTTTCTCAAACTGTGAGGCACGCCCCCTAGGGGACGTGATGATTCTACGAGGGGACGCGAGCATATTGAAAAGTCAAAAACAAAAGATTATTTAAAAAATTAATTAATTTACTGAAAGTAAACAAACAAAATACATTTTTACACAATAAAAAATAAAATATATACACATTTATACTAATATAATACACTTATAAAAATGTGTGTATCACTACTGCCCAATTTATTTTACAATTAATTTAACAATACGAAGTTAAGAACAAGTTTGATAATTACCAATGACTCCATGGACTTGTCATATATAAAATTATATACAAAAATTAACTCATATCTTGGAAATTTGTACGGTTTATAATTAATCACTTAACCTCTGATTAAAAGTTACGTGATTATCTCCCCAATGGCTCCGTTTTCTACTAAATGCGTGAATGTGATGTATTGAGAGAGGGGAGAGAAAAGGAATAAATAAGCAAACCCTCTGAAGTAAGTAAATCCTTCGCACACATTCTTAATGTCATTTTATTGAATTCCAAAGGCTAAAGAACAATTTTATGGATAGTAGTGCACAAAAAAGATCGGGCAAATAACGCTTTGGCTGAGTGAGACGTTTATATACGCCGGTGACACTTAAGAGGCTAAATCATCATTGCAACTTTAGCTTCAAAGCATAATACTATAGAATTTAATAGATTGTTATTGTATGGACGGGGGGGTGATGAAAATTATGACTGACTATTGGGTCGCAAGTATTGAAAGTTTGAGAAGCTCTGCCTGAATAGATAAGCATCCAAAGAGACTTAAAGCCCGTGTGAAGTCAAAAAGGGAATCAATCCGAGTAAAAGGTGCATAATGTTAAATTTAAAAAGGTAAATTAAAACATTTTTACTTTTAAATTTATTATAAAAGGGTTTTTTATTTTAATTCCTTCACAATTGTATGAGAACTTATAATACGACTAAGTAATATCAAATGATATAAGGTAACATAATTATTTTAATAATAATATAACTACTCTATCTCTCTCTCTGCTTCCAAATTAAATTATTATTTTTAAATGCTCCATTATAACTATAAATATTACACTGCTCAAAAAAATTAGAGTAGCCAGGAAAAAAAGCGAGGAAACCGCTTCGCGATAGCTATGGATGGGCATAAAAGGGAGAATAAAGCAACAAAGCGCAATACGTAAAAAAGAAGCAAAAAACAATATTATGAGAACTTTAATTCTCCGGAATCTTATAAAAGCATAAAATGATGCTTCAGTGCAACAATTTAGTTGAATGTAAATGACAAAAACTTATTACTTGCAAAGGATACAGGATTTATTATATGGTGTGTGGTCCCCCTAAACTCCTAAGACTACTACATCCATGTTTTACATGGATGCAATGAGGAAAATTGTTAACCGACGAAGTTCGCTCATCCTTTTCTCCAAGTAGCAGGGTTTTTGAGTTCGTCCCAAACATGCTTGATCGGATTGAGATCAGGAGAGCATGCTATCCACTCCTAACGCTGATTGTTTCAGCCTTAAGAAAGTTATCCACAAGACGAATTGTATAAAGTCTGGAATTGTCTTGCATTTTAAGAAAGAAATCTCCTTTGGCTGCAGCATAAGGCACGACATGGGGTCTCAGGATCTCGTCTGCGTACTTTTAAGTACTAAAATTTCCCTTCCGAATGATATGCAGGTCAGCGCGTCTGCCAATGAATATTCCAGCTCATGCCATCAAACCACTTGATCTGTAATGTGAACCTTCATGAACGAATATGGGGTTATTTCGAGTGCCCCTTTCTTGCCGTACCAAAACACGTCTGGTGTCACTCTTTAAGCTAAATCGGGACTAGTTCGTAAACAACCTTTGACTCAAATCATTTTGCACCTAATCTCAATGTTCAGCAGCTCTCTTTCTTCGAGCCCCAAAGTGCTTTTCTGTCAACGGAACACACACCATTGGCCTATGTGCATACAGACCACCTTTTTGAAGCCTATGTCGGATTGTTTGGCTTGATATCTTTCATTCTGTTGCCAAAAGAAACTGTCCTTGAATCTGAATAACAATGGCTGATCTGTCTTGATGAGCTGATAACAGGATACATATAGGTCATTATTTGCTGTTTGATGACTAATATGCCCTGTTTCTTGGAATCAATTCCAGAGTCTTCAATGCCTCTTCTTGCCAATCCAACGGCGTCGGTTACCATTATTTCTGTTTCACCGGGTTCCTGTTTCCCGATAATACTCCAAACCACATGGATTCCGGTAGACCACGTTGTCGTGATACTTTCCAGTCAGCCTTTCTCAAAACAATAGCCGAAAGGTTGAATCTCATCCCTGAAACAATGAAAAACAATAGCTTCTACAAAAGTTCCATTTCTCCACTTACAACTGTTTTCTACTTTTTGAAATCATAAACGTTGATTCGCAGAAAAGTTTCATTTTTCAGTTTCATTCTACATTTTAGACCAGGGATGGTGAACCAATGCCACTCGTGCCATTGATGGCCCGTCACACCATATTTTAGGCACGCCATCGATCAAAAAGTTTTGCTTTTTAGTTCAAAGTAACAAAGTTCACTTCGAAGTATTACGAACAAACGCGAGTGATCGGTCGCAGTGAGCGAGGTGGGGGCAGCACATTAATTTGTTATTATCTTACAATCCGAACATAAGTTATTTGTCGTATAATGTGCAACAACAGAAGTCAGACTAATGTTACTTTAATTTGAATTACACACGTATTACTAAAACATTTACAACAGTACAGTGTAAGATGTATTTTTAAGTAGTAAATAAAGAGTTTTGAGTTGTTAGTATTTACAACTAATTATATAATTTTTCCAATAATCACGTCAAAATTATTTGACGCCCCGTCTATACCTTATGAAACATTTTTTTCAGAAAAATGGCACGTTGGTCAAAAAAGGTACACCACCCCTGCTCCAGACTATAGATATTTTATTTTACGTTAGTAATCAGAAGAAATATTTGTATAATTTCCTTAAATCCATGTGCTTCCCTAATTCTTTTGAGCAGTATGCATAAAATATTCATAATATGCAATGCAATACATTTATAGTTATAGTATTTGTATAACTACAAATAAACAGACACTATAAAAAGAAGACTTAAACTTTTCTGTCCATCTCATAAAATTTACACTATACTTGTTTACCATAGTAGTGTGGTACTAAATAAATACGCATGATTAATTATTGTGTACTTCTACTGTTTTTAAATTGGTAACTTTTATGAATTCCCATGGAATTTTTATGCATTGTTTCACTAGAAATTAATTTGCTCTGCACATCATAAATTTTAAAACTTTAATATAGAATTGTATCAACCCGAAGATTAATTATAAATATGCTGATTTTTTTAAAAACTACACATTTTAAATTAAGAGTATGTTTTATTATGTTTTTTGGAAGATGTAATCCCCATTAGGATCAGGTTATTTCAGAAAGGTTGGATTAACTTCTTTGTTTAAATTACTATTGGGAATTAATTACAACACTGCTAAGCAAACTCATTTTAAGATGTAATTTTTAGCTTTTTTGTATTATATATACAGGTATAAAATAGAAATCTTTACACAAAACTCAGACCAATCAATTTTCCTTCTTTTAAAAAAATTTAACTTTTCTGTCTTCTAAATCAAAGGTTTCCTTTTACGTAAGAAGTGTGTCATAATTATAATAAATAATTAATATATGAAATAAAGTTAATTTAGTAAAGCAAGTTATATTTCTAGGGTAAATTTTCATTAAATAATGGCATTCTGTAGAAACTATAATCCCTTTAGAGTTTCGAAAAATATTTTTCCAAATTTATGATGTTTTTTTCTTTATTGGAATGAATATGTTTATAATATGTATATATAATCCATACAATCGAATTTTTTTAGCCAATTATTTCTCTGGAATTTACGACAGAATACATTGCAACAATTTTTCTTGGTGAATAATACCCAATGTACGACTGAGAAGTATTATCAATTATTTTTTGGTGATTGTGTCATGGTACAGCAGAGTTTTTTTTGTAAACGTGGAATAGAAAACGAAAAAAATAATATTACTCAAAACTTCTGGTAAATTGGTTTAAATTATCAAAGGAATTCTAATAATGAACTATTAATATTAGGATAAAGTTCAATTAATTTTTTTAAAGTTTTTTGACAATAACTGCACTTTACCTTCCATTAATGGTCAGAGGTCAGTAACCTATGATACCTTCGACAGCTGTGTTTATCTTTGAAAACAAAACCAAGTAATAACAATTAATCTGGTGTTTTATGTTTTTTTAGTTCGTAAAACTATGTGTATTTAATTTTTTTTTCTTCGTGTTTAAGGCTTTTGATAAATTGATCAAAATATGAGCATAAATAAAAGTTAGCTTTATTAAAAGTTTATCATTTAAAGTTTATCTTTATTAAATATTTATCTTTGTTAAAAGTTTATCTTTGTTAAAAGTTTATCTTTGTTAAAAGTTTATCTTTGTTAAAAGTTTATCTTTGTTAAAAGTTTATCTTTATTATAAGTTTATCTTTCTAAGTTTGTATTTGTTATAAGTTTATATTTGTTATAAGCTTATAATTGTTATTAGTTTATATTTGTTATAAGTTTATATTTGTTATAAGTTTTTATTTGCTATAAGTTTATATTTGTTATATGTTTATCTTTTTATTAAAAGTTTACTTTTATTTATTTTTTTCAATAATTTTTTTGTTCGAAAGTAATTTGACTGAAAATAAAAGAATAAACTCAATATATTTTCTTACATATAATACAGGATAGCATCTTATCTTTTTCTGTGCATTATCAGCAGTTGATATATCATGCCAATAAATAAGAAAATTTATGTATTAAACTTTTTTATTTTTCAGAAATTTTTTTGACCTTTTCTGGAAATTTATTTTGAATCTCTCACATAAACTTATTTCTAGTTTCACACATTATCGAATAATTCCTTTGTTTTTTTTTTCGTTTTTTTTTTATTTTAATGCATACCATTTTTGGAAGAGATTTTTTTTAATACATATATATTTTTTTTAATTTTAAATCAACTGAACGTACAGTTCTTAAATGAATTTTGGTGCAATCAGTATAACTCCAATAAATAATTTTCATGTCAAATTATTACATAACCTTTACTACAACTTTTTCTTAAAGAAACGCTGTAGTTATAATATTCCGACGACCGGTTTGCAATTAAATTAATTATAAAGCTTGACATGAATACGCCTACTGGTTGCCAAACTACTGGTGTAAATTGTAACAACAGAATTGACATAATTTATCTAGGTTTAAATTCGAGAAATATGTCCATATATTGCATAAGCCTTATCAAAAATAAAGCAAAACTATTGCAATCGGGTACACTTAAAACCAACTAACACACATTAAAAATGCATAATCTTGTCCACTTATTTTCTCAATTAAAAATATATTAAGATTTAAATTATTTTGCATTTTTTTATGTATTTTATTCACACATTAATATGCATATTTTTTTTAAAAATTGCATTTGTATTTGATTTTTTTTGTTTGTTTAAATATTGTACAATTAGCTGCATAAGGAAATCAAAAGGGCACCAGTATTTGATTTTTCTTTCAAGATTTCCAACTACATTAGGAACTTGGATTTTGGAAAAGCATGTAAATGAATAATGTTTTATATTTAAAGTCATCTGAAAGAATACACATTAGAGAACCTCTATATAACGAACTTCTATATTGTGAATGTTTCTATATAGTGAACTTTTTCCTTTATGATTCAAATTTTGTTCTCCCTTTTTTTTAAAGTATAACTGAAAAAATTTCAAATTATTCTCTCTTTAACACATTTTATGGCTCCATAAATTTTGAACTGGTTTTATTAGATCCTAACTCGCCGAGAGAAATAGACTTCTGTACGTTTCATCCAAGAAGTGCAACCTTTAACACCCATTGCCCAGTTTACTAGAAATATCTTCTACATCCTTCTTTCACCCTCAGGGGAGTTGTCCCGGTCCCCGTGTTCTAATTATAAAATAATGTATGTTTAATATTACTTGTATGCTTTAAATCATAAAATAAAATTAATTAATTTTGGTATAAAATTATTTTCTTAATATTGAAAATACAATGAATTCTTCGACATTCTTTTTTCTTGTTTTCCTTGCAGTTTTTCTTACTTTCTCTTTTGATGGGTAAGATATATTAAATAAACATATACTAATTTTAAAAAACGTGTGAATAATTCCTTTTTTTTAATATATAGTGTTTATGAATTTAAAATTTGTTTATAAAGTATATTAAAAGATGAACCTCTGTATAGCGAATTTTCCATATAACGAACCTTTTTCCGGGATTTATCGACTTCGTTAAATAGTGGTCCGACTGTACTTATAAAATTTTCATAAGCATATTATTGCATGAAAAATTATTCAAATGCAACTTTTTGGCAAATAAAAGAAGACAAAAATAAAACATACTTTCAAAACATTATCCTTTTATGAAAAACGCTTCTATAGTAGTAATATTTTATTTATATTTAGCTAAGACTTCTGAACACACGCAGAGCCTGTACTTTCAATAAATAATTTAGAAACGGATTTATATATATTCGTATTTCAATAAATCCAAGCAGAGAAATTTTTTAAAAAATACTGCTTTTTATTTCAATTAATGATATATCTGAAAATAACGTGAATTTTTCATAACTCTTAATTGACGCTCTGTAGAGAAATCTTAGCTATGTAAATGTAACACTTTATTATTATTCCACAAAAGGAGAAAGTTTTAAAATATGTAATATTTTTCTTCATTTTTTGCCAAAAAATTGCATTCAATAAATTTTTTTATTGTAATAATATTTTTTCAATATGCATATTCTAATACAGGTGACACAAAGTATCTGGAAAAACTATAATTTTTTACACTTTTGGAAAATTACGGTTTTGAGTGTAGTCGGATACCTTAAAGCAGAGGTTTTTAACCCCGTGCCCGCAACTGTCTGCGACTTAAAATTCTGTTTCGGTTCCACATATTAATGCGAATCGTTGTTTACACAACAATGAACGCAATTAAATCAACAATCAGTTGTCGATTAAAGGATAGCAATCTGGAAGATGCTATAAGATTGAAAGTATCACTTTATACACCTAACTTCGGCAAGTTAGTGTGACTGCGGTAGCCGAGTGGTATAGGTATCGGATCGTGGCTTGCCTTGTAACGAGTTCGAGCCCAGTACCACTAAAGACCCGCCGTGTAGGGCAGCAATGCACGATAAATCTGTCGAAAGCTGAAACGTCATCCTGTTGGTGTGGTAGTTAGGAGAGGGGGGTGTCAGCTCAGGTGTCATCCACGTCACTTGACCATGGTTCAAAATTACGTGGTCCGTCGCCAAAAGCCCTCGTGTAGCTGAACAGTGCGACGTTAATAGTCAATCAATCAATCAGAAAATTAGTGGATTGTAAACAATGCCAAAAATCGCATTAAATGTAACTATTTTGTATTTTTGGTTACCTTTTTAGCGCGGGATATTGTTTAGGGTGTTTATGATCGCAATAAAATAAAAAAAAAATTTAAAAATTCGTTATACTTTTTTTCGAACTGCACCCGTCAGCAATTTTCTGCCTGTCAGGTATACCCAGACGGGGAACAAGGTTAAAAACCCCTGCCTTAAAGTATTAGCTAAACTGTGTTTGAAAGTTTGGGACTCACAATATTAACATTCAATAAAAAGATTTATTTATTTGATTTTTTATCAATTTCATTTTCAATTAATAATATTAAAAAAATTTAGCCGCTCATCCAGTATAGAGGTTATGATACTCGACTTGTAATACAGTGGGCTCGGGTTCGAATCCCGTAAAAGGTATGGATGTATCTTCAGGAAAAGAAATCGAACTTTCGCCTGCAATCGATTCCCGTCTTGAACGGAAATAGCCTTCTGGTCTATGTTGGAATCATCGTTTGTAATAAAGTCTATATTCTTCTGTGGTTGTATTGCATGTTTCTGTTCATCTATATCTCATCTTTCGTATGTATCTCAGGAAGAAACGCACAACAGCAAAGATTCGAAAAACTCTTCAATTATTCTATTCACTTGACACAGAGAGAATTATCCATAAAAATCATTACCTCATAGTGAAAGATTGATACAAAGAAACGTAAGCAATTCCATGTAATTTCTTGTTTATGAAATTTCCTGTTTGTTTAAATACAGCATATTAAAGAAATTTATGATATGTATTATTTTCTTTCGATTGTGACTTAAGCTCTTATTTTTATTGTTATGTTTAGAATGTTTTATTTATTCTACTCCTTCCAAGCGTGCCAACATTCATTTCCTGAGGTTGGCTTAAACAAACACACTAACAACAAAGAGTTAATTGTTTTCTCTCTCAAGCTCTGCTCTATTAAGAAACAGTCGATAGGAGAGAATTGAATCAGTTTTATTCCGTGAAAAGGGCATATAATTGCAGTTACTCTTATAATAAAAATGCTGATTTAATGTTGGACGCATCAACTTCAGATTAGGATTTAATCATTAGTCCGTGAATTGTACATTACAAATTGTATTTATTCCCCTTTCCCACTTCTTTTTCAGCTATTCAGTTTGTAACGGGCTAACGCGTCTTTTCTTTAACATGTCCTTTGGGTTCTTTGGGGCCAGAATTAATGGCAACTCTTTTCCAACCAAATCCAAGAAGTGAAGTGTGAAAGAAAGATGCAAATTAAGAACCTTTTAAATATCAGAAGTTAGAGTAAGCGCGATGGCAATTTGTGGCAAGTGATGGCAATTAGAGGAATGTAAACAGTCCGTGGTTCTATATTGAAGAAGTTTTAGATAACGTTACGTGGCGAAGAATAATAATTATACGTGATAGAGATCCATTAATCAAGGTGCATACCATTGCACACGAGTTATCGCAAGACCTAATCTAAAACTAGTGTGAGGAAGGATTGATTATTTAGTATTAGGATCAGTGATTGTATTAGAATTGAGTGTAAGCGATTCAGTTATTGATAGTGGTCCGAATTAGGTTAAGTCGTTATTATAAATATATTGTGTGTGGTGTATTTTACCATCGTAGATTCTCTCACATAAATTATTATAATGTAATTGGTTAAAGGTTTAAGTTGAATATCTTAATAAAGTCATATTAAGATAATGTTTGATGCTAGTTCTTTCGCTAATCCTAAGCCTCTAGCTCACGCTGATACTTAAAGAGATAATCACCCTAGAGGGAATTATCACAAGTTCTTGGTTTGTCTCGCGAATGTTTTACTATTCGAATTCTGAAATGCTCGATTTATCTTTTCGTTATATCTGTTGAGAGCTCAAACGTCCTCCTGTTGGTGTGATAGTTAGGAGAGGAGGTGCCAGCTCGGGTGTCGTCCTCGTCACTTGGCCATGGTTCGAAATCACTAGATCAGTTGCTAAAAACCCCCGTGTAGCTGAACACTGTGACGTTAATATTCACTCGCTCACTGAACCAGTTTCGCCAAATCGAAAGATATCGCCTATTCTAAAGACGTCGCCAAATCCTGTCATCTTATTATTAGTAGTATGTTTGAACTTGAGTGGAGACATTTTTCCACTGTTGGTTGCATATCGCGTTATTTAGCGACATATTTTGATTTGACGAAAATGGTTGAAGATATAATTCATAAATATCCTTTTAATGTACGTAGAAGCGATATTTTAAATTTCTTTTTTGTTCCAGGACATAAAATAAAATGTAATGTTAAGTCACAATCTGTTGAAAAATTAAAATATAAAATCAAAGTGAAAAGTGTTTTCGAGAAATTAACCCTCTTACCGGAACATCCGTCTCTCAGATGGCTATGATTTACTTCGATGCCTGTATATAACTCTGGTGTGATTTTGGGGTGGGCTGCCTTGACACCTTCAGTTGGACTCTACCCAGTGAGAGGACCACTTGGTGGGGTACTTGGCGATTTTTTTCAACTCACGATATGTGCGATTTTTCTTATCTACCACCGTCTATCAAAACGGATATTCCTATAGTATTTTCGTGTTTGCTATTATTATTTTTAATTGCTTTTGCATGAATATAAATCATTTTTAATCAGATTTTATAAAAATACTAGTCAGAATTCTAGTGATAAAAATATATTGTTGTGCTTCTGATTTAACCCCACACATCTTATTGGAGCCATACTCAATTTTATGAGCTGTAAGAACATTTAAAACAGTCCTTAAGCCAATAAAATTCAAAAAAAATTTACGTACCCGTCTGTCAGACGGATGCTCCTCAATGTAGAAAAAAAATTGATGTTCCGGTTAGAGGGTTAAATTGGATCTAGAGTAAAGTAAAAAAACAGAGTTTTTTTATTTTAATTACTTATTTTTTAAATCAACTTATTCTAATTTAATAATCCTTTTTAAGATAATTTTCTTAGAATACCATTATTTATTTGAATTTATAAATATGTAACAGTATTTTTATGGAAGCCTATATTCATCTGATGCTGCAAAATAGGATCCTTAGCCTACATCTCCATTCATCCCCAACGTGGCAAACTTTGATCCTCATATTTGATGTAAGTCCAATACAGAAAAATGAGCGAAAGTTGCAATTTGGCACAATTAGTTTCCTTTATTTGCCAAAAGTGTGGACTGAAATAGGATTTTACTCATTTGCTCTTTTTATGCATAGAGAATGTTATGTATTTCCTTTCTCATATATTTTAATGCAAAACGGGCATCACATTTTATATATTAAATTGAAATTTGTCTATTCTTAATTTTTTTTTATTTTAAACACGTGAAATGATAAAAGGATATATGAATTATGTTCGCTAAAAACTTGTATTATTAATGTAACACTTTTTTATAAATATAATAGAGTTTCAAAAATTAAAATTTTTCGCTTAAAATTACTGTAAGTTAATTTAGTAATTTAATTTTTCTAGTTGTTGAGGCAGTTAATTATTAATTAATACTTTTGAATTGTTTTAAATTTTTAATTTTAAAACTTTAATGAACAGATTTTTTTTACATAAGTAGCGTTTGATCCATGATTATTAGCGATAATACTATTCATATTTCGTTCATAACACTTGCTTAGATTTCTAGAGAAATCGTTTAATCAAGTATATTGATGGTTATGTCACCAATTATTAAATTTCATCTACATGACGTATTCAATTAAAACAATTCATGAAAATTTTAACATTTTAACTAAAGATTTGATTTCTGTCGTTTATAAAGACTCGTGATTTTTTTAAAGGAATTTCTGAATATTTTTTGTCCAAGAAAAAGAAACTAAAATAACAATTAGAACATTATTCATTTTCTTTAATTTCCATAAGATTAAATGTAAAATTTTTGCTAATTTCTGATTTTCATTTTTATTGTTCTTGTCGAAAATTAAAAATTATAAAATCTTGTAAAACGTATTTAAATGAAGAACAACTTTTTTTTTTACCTTAAGGTATCCGACTACGTTCGGAACTGTGATTTTGCAAAAGCGCATAAATGGATAATTTTCATATTTAGTGTCATTTAGATTATAATATATGCATAAAATTGTTTTAAGGACATTTTGACAAAAAAATTTGTTTAAATACAATATTTTGGCAAAAAATTAACTTAAAATAATCTTTTCCCAAATGTTCTTTTCTGAAAAATGCTTCTATTATAATATTTTGCCTGTATATAGCTCAGACCTCTCTACAGAGGCTCAACTAAAATTTTTGAAATACATAACTTAGAAGTGGGTTTATATTCATTTTTTACGAGAACAGAGGGGAGCAATTTTAAGAAAAAAACGCCAATAATTATTTCAATTGGTGATAACTCTGAAAATAATCTGAATTTTTAAAAAGTTCTAGTTGAGCCTCTGTAGAGAGGTCTGAGCTATATACAGGCAAAGTGTTATAATAGAACCATTGTTCACAAAATGAGAACATTTGGAAAAAAGATTATTCTAAGTTAATTTTTTGCCAAAATATTACATGTAAATAATTTTTTTTGTCAAAAAATCCTTAAAACAATTTTATGCGTGTATTCTAATCTGAGTGACCATAAATATCATGAAAATGATTCATTTATGCGCTTTTTTAAAATCGCGGTTCCGAACGTAGTCGGATGCCTTAAGTATGGGAAAAAATTAAATTCTTATTTATCTCTTTCAGATTTTTTTCCCTGTGCTGACATCATTTGTCTTCCATTTTTTTAAAATATCTATTGCAGACTTAAACTTTACCCTAATTCTATATCGCAGATTAAACTTACGCCGTATAGAGTATATAGAAATAATTTTTGATACTCAGTGTCGGTTGAATAAGAATATGCATATAAAGTTGTCTTAAGAATATTATTACAATAAATAATTATTTTAATGTAATTGTTCGAGCATGCGCGGTGAGTGCCGCCCGGCGGTGATTAAGTGTATTAAGAAAAACGAGAGTCGGAGTTTCAGAGAGTGTGTGTGGGAGATCAGACGAGCGAGAGCGTGGAATAACGGTGCCCATCTCAATGTTCCGACAAACGCCCCGAGCAACCGAGAAATAAAAATAAAGGTGTTTGGTCAACAACCCCTCGTCTGGTTTCCTAAGAATAACACATAGGGACCACTCCCCAACAGTAATATCTCATCAAAATATTCTACTTTTATGTAAAATGCTTCTATAAGTTTTTTTTTATATATAGCTAGATTTCTATAGAGTCCGAATTAGGATTTTTGAAAGACATCACATTATTTTCAGAGTTACTTTCAATTGGAAAAACTATCCTGTGTTTTTTTTTATAAAAATTTATCTACTGTGATTTTTTTTTAAACATGAATACATTTTCATTTCTGAATAAAATATTTCGATATTCTTAATTCAGGCTCTATAATGTCTATAAGTCTTAGCTATATATATATACAATCAAACGCTTATACAACGAACCTCTAATATGGCAACTTTTTCCCGGAACCAAGAACATTTTAGTGTGTTCATCGCACAATAATTTCCAAATAACGAAGTGCAATTTTCTATTTAATAAGGTGACCAATTTTTTTACAATGAAAAGGAGGACGCGCGAGAAAAATTTAAGAAAAAGCTGCAACGTAAATATATGAAACATTTTATTAATTCAAATAAAAAATATGATAATTAGCTCTTGCATTTTCTTTTTAGTTATTTACTTTAACGAGTATTTTCTCACACACATTGAATATTTCTTTTTTTATCAATATATCATTTTCTGATGTATCGGAAATTTCGGAGCAAAAAATGTCCTTTATACTGAGCTTTACGGTAAGTGCTACAGCTAAATTATCAATATTCAATCTTGATTTCTCACTTGTCCAAAAATCATTACCAACTGAAAAAACTCTTTCAATTTCTGCATTTATTCCAGGTAATCACAATGTAAATTCAACAAGAATAATTAAATTATTAAATAGAAAGTGTTCATTTTTTTAAAATTGTTCAGTATTTCCACCCCTCTTTTATCAATTTCTCAGCATGCTTATTTACTAGTTGTTCCAATTTATTAGAATTTAAATATACACTCAAATTCTAATTTATTCAAACAGACAATTGTCTTCGATTTTAATATCAGGCTTAATATAATTCAGGCTTAATATTTTAATATAATTTCCTTTCGATAAAAACTCAACACAATTTTCTATATCTGCCTAATGTACTTGCGAAGTCAAAAAACACCATTGAAAACTGTCATTTCCTGTGATATTTGTTTCAGAGCATTTCTCCAGATATTGGAAACATGTTGGGTTCATCTCTGAATAGATTAACAGATCAGTTTTAAAATATTGAAAAGGAGGTCAAGCGGGAGGACACTTTTCGAGAAAGGACAGAACCTATAAAAGGAGGACTGTCCTCCCTAAAGGAGGACAGTTGGTCACCTTATACTTAATGAACTTTTTCTCTTGTGATTTGACTTTTTTCTGCCAATTTTTAAAGTGGTTTCCGGGCATTTTTCAAATTGTTCTATCTTTGAGAACATTTTATGGTGATCAATAGCCTTGTACTAGTTTTTCCAGGTGCCTATCTCATCTAAATCAGTGAAATTGCCATAATTTCTTAAACAAGAAACTCAAGAAAAATAACAGAAATTATCAATAATTATATTAAAGGACGCATGTGGTAAAGTATGCTTAAAATTACTGGTTATACAATAATATATTATACGTCCAAAATTATACAAAATGTCGTTAAAAAAGTTCATTAATTTTAATATAAAATTATTTTTAATGTAGAAAATACAGCTTATTCCTGGGTAATGTTTTTTTCCCTTGTTCTTCCAGCAGAATTTTTCTTATGGGTAAAATATATAAAGTAATTATAGATATTAATTTTCAAAAAAAAATGTGAATAATTACTCTTTTAAAGTTATATATAGTGCTATTGAATTTAAATCTTTTTTCCAGAGGTCCTAAAGTATATCAAACGATGAACCCGTATTTAATGATTTTTCCATATAACGAAATTTTTTTTCGTGATTTAGCAACTTCGTTAATTAGAGGTTCGACTGTATATGCAAAATATCACTCCAATAGAAGCATTTTTCAAAACCGGAGAATGTTTCAAAAAATATGCTTTTTTTTTTTTCATCTTTTGCAAATATGGCATTTAAATAATTTTTTATTAAAAAATATTCTTAAAGCAATTTTATTTATAAATTCCAATTCCACTAGCACTAAATATCAAACAAATAATTCATTCACATGCTTTTTCAAAGTCATGGTTCAGTACGTTAGTCAATCATCTTAATTTTTAATAACAAAAACACTTCTAGCGTAAATATTAACTTCATGCTTACATTACACCCCCTACTTTGCATTCGACCGCTCTAGTGCACACCTCCATTTAATATTGGACTATTCCTCTCAAACAGCATTCAGTCCAAGATCATTATATACAGGTCAGTCCACTAGGCCAAGCGCAAAGAAAGTGAATATGGATTGGTGTCCAAGTTACCTATTTAATACTTTGAGGGAGTAGGAACTGATTCTCACTGGAGTTATGCGGAAGCTGTGAAAATCGAACGAAATGTGTTCCATTTTGTTTTATGTAGGTGAGGAAGGTCGCCCAAATGTCGAATTCGGGTCATACGGGGTCGAAAGAGGGTTTGGAAGTGCATTCTTGTTCCGCATGGCTTCAAGGATGGCGGATTGTTACAGAATCATTATGAAGATGATCTGGATGAAAGTTTCAAGGTGACCCACTCGAAAAGGAAAATGGAAACCTGCGATCTACATTAAAATGAGCGCGCGGAATAAATGAATGGAAGGAAAGTGAAAAAATGGTTAATTCTCGTTCTGTGGCAACGAGGTTGGTAGACGAAACAAAAATCATTTCTGGTTTTTGAAATAAAAACGCATTGAGAAGGGCGTGACTTTTTACTCGCAATGAATAAATTATCGGATGGCCTTATATTCACTTAAGGCTTTCTGAGCTCAAAAAGTAATTATTAGTAGAGTTTAACTCACAGTTTTCACCTTCATTTTTACCCACAGGAAAAAAAAAGTTTTCTGGAAAAAAAAATCATCTATCACTATAAGTACATATTTACAAAAAATATATATAATACAAGTTCTTCTACAAAAACAGAAAATAATTATATGCAGAATTTTATTTCCGAATCTCGTAGGAGGCCGTCATAGTCTAGTGGTCATGGACTCGTGGACGGGATGTCAAGTGAGTTAATCAGTGAATTTCGTCGCACTTTTCAGCTACACGAGAATTTTTGATGACGGACCTCGTCATTTTGAACCATGGTCAAGTGACGAGGACGACACCTACGCTGGCATCCACCTCTCCTAAATACCACATCACACCAACGGGAAGACGTTTGAGCTCTCGACAGGTTTAGCGTTCATGGCTCCCCTACACGGCGGGTCTTGAGTGATACTGTGCTTGAACTCATAACATGCCTGCCATGATCCGATACCTTGACCACTGGGATACCGCAGCCCCACGGGATGTCAAGAGTTTGAGCCTTATGCCAGTGAAGAGGTGGCGTGGCTACAGCGGACGCGGTTGGAGCGGACACATAACATTTCGTGGTCTGAGCGGACACTTTGAAACTCATCGTGGTTAGAGCGGACACATTTTTTTCCTCTTAGAGTGAGTGAGTGAATATCAACGTTGCACCGTTCAGCCACACGAGGGCTTTAGGCGACGAACCTCGTAATTTTGAACAATGGTCAAGTGACGAAGACGACACCTGAGCTGGCACCCTTCCCCTCTCCTAAATGCCACACCACACCAACGGGAGGACGTTTGAGCTCTCGACAGATTTATTGTGCATCGCTGCCCTACACGGCAGGTCTTTAGTGGTGCTGCGCTCGAACTCATGACATGGCTGTCATGATCCGATACCTTGACCACTGGAGTACCGTAACCCCAAAAAGAGAATGCCAACGGCACGCGGTGTTTTCAGGTGGCCATCCTCTCGGGTACTGACCGCGCCCGATGATGCTTAACTTCGGTGATCGGACGGGAACCGGTGTTTTCAGCATGGTATGGCCATTGGCTCATCTTAGAACAGATTCAATTATCGAATTACAAGGATAAATACATTTTTGCCAATCAAATTTAACAATTTATATTAAATTGTTAGATATTATAATGCGAATACCTTTTAAACATAGCAAAATGCAATAAAAATGAAAAAAAAACTTTCAGAGAAATATTTAAAAGTTAATAGTAAGTAACAATATAATGAAGGGTATGAACGAATTTCAGGAATTTTGTGAAAAATTGTATTTTAGTGTCAAATAAATATTAGAACAGGTGCAATTGTAATAAAATTAATTAGTTTCATTTATGTAAGTAAAGCTAAATGCTAGAAGTAATGTATATAAAACATATACAAGCAAATAAATGCAAGCAAATTACCATTGTAAATAAATAAAAGTCATTTACCATTGAATTTAGTCCAACTACACAAAACAAGATTTTTTAGACATTTTTCTAAATTGTTTGATTTTTCGAATTCTTTTAGGGTATTTTCAATTCTTATCCAATGGTAAATAATATTTATGCCTTAATAATAAAGGTTAGCAAATATTTATTTACTTGTATTTATTTTTCTTATTTACTTGTATCTTACTTCTAACATTTATTTTTACTTACATTAATAAACTAATTAATTTTATGGCGATCGCACCTGTTCAAATATTTGTTTGACTCTAAAATACAGTTTTCCTCAAAATTCCTGAAATTCGTTCATACCCTTCATTATATATTGTTACTTACTATCAATTTTTAAATATTTTATGTAATATAAGTTTATATATTTTAAATATTTTATAATAGAGTATAATATAAGTTTTTATTTTTATTACATTTCGCTATGTTTAAAATGTATTCGCACTATAATATCTTAGCAATTTAATATAAATAATTAAATTTGATTGGGAAAAATATATTTATCCTTGTAATTCGATAATCGAATCTATTCCAAGATGGGGGGAGTGTGCGTTCTCTAACCACGATGAGTTTCAAAGTGTCCGCTCAGTCCACGAAATGTTATGTGTCTGCTGTAGCCACGCGCCCAATGAAGAGCCCCCTCCCCGTTGGTGCACGGTAAATCTGTCAAGGCTCAAAGTCCCTTAAGAGTGGTGTGGTAGCTCGGAGAGGGTGTGCCATCGCAGGTGCCTCCCTCGTCACTTGACATTTAAAATTATGAGATCCGTCACTAATAGCCTTCGAGTTGCTCCATAATGCACATTAATAAAACACTCGTTCACTCCAAATCTCGTAATTGCGTAAGCTTTATTTTTTTATTTATTTGTTTGTTGTTGTTTGCTTTTTTTTTCTGAAAAAAAATATAGTTTCGACCTTGTGGCCATCGTTGTCGAGTTGCAGGTTCGAATCAAAAGTTAATGAAGATACACCATGTGAAAAAGCTGATGTACAATAAATCTAGTTGCCCATCCGGTATAGTGGTTAGTGAGTTGGGACTGGGTTGGAATCCCAGTGAAGACATGGATGTTTGTAAATGTATAGTGCTTGCGCGGCAGGGGGGTACTTTAAATAGCCGTCGAGCCGCAAGTCCTCTCATGAGGTTGGTGGAAGTGGAAGAGAGGTTGGAGGCCCCTGACCACCCCCAGGGTGTTCTCCCTCAAAATTGGGGTGAAACCGAGCGAAATTGTTCTGTCGCCTGTATGGTGCTCAAAGCTATGGATAACGACAGGCGTCACTTAGCCCTTTGCTATGATGAATTTCGTGGGCCTTGATCTGGACTTTGCCGATCAGGTGGCATTGATAACAACAATAAATCAATGGATGATTAAAGTCGAGGCGTGGTGTGGAAGTTTTAAAAAGACGTACTAGCTCATATATCAAGTGTCACTTATCCGTGGCTCAAAATTACGACCTTCGTTACCACTAGCCATTGAGCCCTAATAGTTTCAGTATGTAAAGTAAATTAAAAATCAAAGCTGGAAAAAAAATCATACATCGGGGAGGTTATGAAAATAAAGAATAATTAGTAAATCCACATCAAAAAAAGAAAATCATACATCGGGGAGGTTATAAAAATAAAGAATAATTAGTAAATTCATCTAAAAAGAAATGTATACAAAATACATCATGACTTTTAGCTTATAAATTTTGACTGTGTTGAGTGTGAAACAGAAAACTGATGCTAAATATTTAAAGTACTTCTAATAGTGTTAATTATTTTTAGTGAAACGTTTTAATATTCTACAGATATTTTTAGTTACATAAACAAAGAGAATAGAAGCTTAAAATGTATAAATAAGACTGAAAGAGGAAAAATTAAACTGGTCGGATGTATGAAATTTGTAGATATACCTTTAAAAAATTCATAAGCATATTTAGTTTGATTTCCTATTAGGTAATTAAATAAATATTCGATTTACGTTTTCTGGTGATTGACTACTTTTGGAACTGCAATTTTGAAAAAGCGTATAAATGATTTTTTTTCTTCTGATATTTAGTGTCAATTGAATCAGAATATACATAAAAATTACAAGAAAAATTATTTAGATCCAATTTTTTTATCCAAAAAAGAGGAAGAAAAAAAGTATCTGCAAAATATTCTCCTATTTTAAATGCTTCTATAATAATATTTTGTCTGATATAGTACTTATGTGCAAATCCAGGAGAGAGTGCAGAAAAATTTTTGAAAAACATCTTGTTATTTCAGAATTACGATCTATTGAAAGAATAATCGGTGTTTTGTGTTAAAATTTCTTTACTCTGTTATATTAAAATATCAATAAATTTCCTTCGAAATTATATCTTTCACAAATCCTAGTTTAGGTTTTGTACAGCAGTTTAAGGTATGTAAATGCAAAACATGATTACTACAGAAGCATTTTTCATGAAAGGAAAATATTTTGAAAAATATGCCATTTCTCCTTTTTATTCCTAAAAGTGGCATTTAAATAATTTTTCATTAAATAATATTCTTAAATCAACTTTGTAGGTATGTTACCGTTAAAGTGCGAAGTCCGTTATTTCATAGAATAACTAGGTATTTCATGAAATAACTAGACAAGTCAGTTAAAGTACATAAAATTATTGAATTCTACGATTTTTAGGTATTCTATAGAATAACGATCACACTTGATCGTTAAAGTATGAAATACAGCACTTGAGAGTTCTTTCAACCAATTTTAGCTGCTTTGGGAAGGATTTTTCCGATTAGGAACTCGAGATGGCCGAACAAAACAATTGCACTCTAACATCAATTCAGAATATATTAGCAAGAATTAATTTTCATTGAAAAAGTTCCAAATATTGACACAACGCTTCGATCTGTTGTATCAGCTTAGAGTTGCGGTACTGGACAAGGATTTAAAAAGTGCTCGTGTAAGAAAAGTGTGTAATGCTAAGGTGACCAACCGTCAGGTGACAGTCCTCCTCTTATAGGCTCTCTCCTTCCTTAAAAAGTGTCCTCGTACTTGTCCCCTTTTCAATATTTTAAAATCTCTATTCAGAAATGAACCAAACTTATTTCCAATGTGTCGAATAATGGTTTGAAACAGAAATATCGCAGGAAATAACAGTTTTCAATGGTGTTTTTTGACTTCAACGCAAGTAAATTGGCAGACAAAAAAAATCGTGTTGAGTTTATATCGAACGAAATGCTTGATATTAAAATCAATGACAATTGTATATTTGAAGAATTTAGAAGACTGAATGTTAATTTAAATTATAATAATTTGGAACAATTGGTAAATCAGCATGCGGAGATTGATAAAAAAATGGGCGGAAATATATTTAACCATTTCAAAAACTTCAATGAATTTTGGACAAGTGAGAAAACTGTATTGAATGTTGATACTTTAGCTGTAGAACTTACTGTAAAGCTCAATATAAAGGAAATTTTTTGTTCCAAAATTTTCAATGTATTAGAAAAATGATATACTGACAAAAAAATTATTCAGTGGGAAAATACTCGTTTAAATAAATAATGAAAAAAGATGTAAGTGTAATTAGTGTATTTTTGTCTGAATAAATAAATTGCTTCATACATTTGCGTTGATTTTCTTTAATTTTTTGCTCGCACGTGCCCTTCTTTTCATTATAAAAAATGGTCATTTTAGTAATGGTAATAAGTGGACTTGTTTCAAAAATAATAAGCAGACCAATCCAAGTGACATCACAGCAATCCTATATCTAATAAATAATGAAAAGTAAAACAAAGGTATCTCATAAAATTTAAATTAATATTCCCTTATTTTTGTTTTAAAAAGTTTACACAATGTGTTTTATGAAGCAACGGTTTTTCTTGAAAGCATGTGTTTTTGTTGATAATATTTAAATATAATCTATTTTTGCAACACACACACATATTCTTTTTTCCCCTTTCTGCTTAACTAATGTTAACAATATGAGCAATCATAAATTATTCAATTTGCTTTCCCTTATTGTTCATCAATTATTCATCCGCAAAAGAGATAAAATTTATTTTCCGAGAGATTTTAGCTATTTTTATGATCAATTAATTTATAAAATATCTTTGAAATTGTTTATTTTTCACTTTAACCGTCTTTACTTAGGTATTTCATAGAATACTTAGTTATTTCATAGAATAACTGGGTAAAAGTATGAAAATTTTTCCACTATTATATTTTTTAACTGACTTGTCTAGTTATTTCATGAAATGCCTAGTTATTTTTACGAAATAACTGAATTATAAGTTTTTAACGATGCATGTTTTTTTAATTCAGCTGGCACCAAATATCTCAAAAAATTATTCAGTTATACGCTTTACAAAATCACGGTTCCGAACGTAGTCAATCACCTTTAAACAACAATTTTCATTTTAGTGTTAAACACGTGATAATTATTAAATATCCCATTAAGAGCATTTTTCCTTTGTAACTTAACAAAGAAGGCGTAAAGATACTCTGGAAGCACATTTGACAGGATGTTGCTATGTTTGTTTAATTATTTTAAGCGATAAAGCAATTTGTTTTATCTCATAATGAGATATTTTACCCAAATTAATTATCCAACGCCTTTAAAAGTCCTTTAGATCTTAAGCAGAAAAACGCATGGAAACTTAGATTTACGTTAATTCCAAAATTTCCCGTTAAATGGCAATAATTTCAGGAGCAATGGAAAACATCAAGCGATGCATATAATTGCCTCCTTCAATGAACTTTGAGTGTCAAAGCAAAAAATTTAATTGCCCATTAGAAGATTTAATTTAAAGGTTTGAAAGGAGCGAAAAGTGATAATTAGATTTATCCTTTTAAGTTACAATTATTCAGGATCACGGAAATGATTTTCAGCGTTTTTTAAAATATTTGTTTAACTTTCATTCTTAATTTGACTAATTGAAACAACGCGTCTCATACAAAATGAAACATTTTTCAATCAAGTGGAAGGAATTGAATAGTAACCTGGTATATGTGTTATGTTGAAATCAGGCGAATTTCCTAATAATCGAAAATGATAAAAAGAACATTCTTTGAAAGGTTTTTGTTTATACTGTCTTCGCATAACGTTGATGAAAAGAATTCAATATGGAAGACAATTTTTAACAGAGAATATAATTGTTCTATTACAATTTTCCAATTTAATTATCAAAAATTAAGAGATATTTATTTCATTATACTGTACATTTCTATATTTATCAGACGATATTTTTCTGAATGATGTATTCTGTATTTCTTCGCTTCCAACATATTGCCAAACAGAACACTTAAACTTGAAATAATAAAGAAGAAATGACGTATTTAAAAGAAGTTTCAACATTTTATGAGTAATGTACAAGGTATAGACACATAATTTGTAAACACGTGAACTCCTATGTCTATTCAAAAAATTTCTATGAACACAAATGTTTTTTATTTGATTTTAATTTTCGTCGCATTCTGATGTTTTTCTCTAAGGCCATTACATATAACAAGAAAACTATATATATATATATATATTTAATAAGATAAGATTGAGATAAATATACCTCTAAACTAAAGCTTCTCCCTCTCACACGGTACAAAACTATGATAAACTTAACCCTTTATCTACCGTCGTTACTTATAAGTACCACTCACTTTAAAATTACATACAATAACCCTTTTTGCGAATACTCTAACGATACTTAGCAGGAATATTCTTTGAAATCTACTCTTCAAAGATATATGGCAGCACGGGTTCTATGGTGAGTATTTTAGCGGTGAAGGCGAATAGTTTTGTAGCGGAAAATGAGTTTTCAGCTGATGGCGTTTTCAGCGGATTGCGAAAATTATCATTTTTGTTCGGAAAAAATATTTAATGTCAAAAGGTGTCTTCCTTACTTACTTCTTTGTATGTTAATCAAGACCTTGGCAAACGATATGACTATTTATTTTAATTAAATAGTGAATTAATTTTACAGTTGGTTATCTTTAATTAATTAATTAGCTCTAACGAGTTAAATTTCTTAAAGGGTATTTTGTTTATGTGTATTCCCTTCATTTTCAATGGAGTGATTTAAAAAATATATTACATGAAAAAACTGCAGTGAATCATAATGCGGTAGATAAAGGGTTAAAGTTCGAATAAGAAATTTCTTTTTACCACAAATGGTGTTTCCCACACTCCTCACTTAACTGCAACTGAGTGCGCCAGACTTTCCACTCCTCACTTAACTGTAACTGAGTGCGCGAGTTTTTCCCGCTTTCCAACCCCAACGGAAACTTTTTTGAACCGGTACGGGGACTTTTCTGTAAAAACTGAAACGCAACGGACGGACGCAAGGTCTTGTTCGCATCAATCCGCAGCACCTTCAAGGGTGTAATTTTCATTTAACCGCATTATTACCTTTTAGTAAACTTTAACTGTAAATATTTATTTTCTTGTAATATAAACATAAGTACTATCTCCATCTCTGGCTATTATTCGAACTCAACCAACGGCATCATTTGGAGGCATTGATGAGACTCCGTCAACGATTCAGAGAAACAAGAGATAAGTACTATTTTATATTTTCATTCAACGTTTGACTTTGGTTTCTCTTACTGATTCATCCCATCCATATTTCGTTTTATCAATTAATGGACGCCGAAACGGCTACAGTGCTTCGCGGCAGAGCGAAGGCTGCACTTTTTACAAGAACTATAAATTTCATTGATAAAAATGATCAAACTTTTGACAAAAATGATATACGCAACAAGTTAGAGAAACTTGAATTAACTTATACGGAATTTGATAAAGTGGATGCCGCTTTACCCATCGAATCCTCTGAAATGGAAGAATTCGAAACAAAATATTACGAAACCAAAGCCAAGCTACAGAATATTTTAGAAAATTTATCTGGGTGAGAACATATGTATATAATGATAATTCTGATGTCTTTGAAAATGTCTCAAATATGAAATTTAGCAATTTTAAGTTACCAAAAATTACTATTGAGCGTTTTTCTGGTGATTATAAAGATTGGCCTTCATTTAAAGATTTATATGTATCATTAGTGCATGATAATATGTGTTTATCAAATATACAAAAATTTCAATATCTTAGAGGTTTATTGCTGTCGAACCAGCAAATATAATTAAGCATATTCCCATTACTGAAACGGCTTATAACGAGGCTTGGGAAAAATTATTAGCTCGTTATGATAAAAGAAGCAAATCATTTTTCACTCATTAAAACCTTCATGGAACAACCTTCTTTTTAACGATACTAACTCACAACTTACGCAACATAGCAGACACTTCTGACGAAGTAATTAGAGGTCTTAAATCTATTGATACTAAAGCAGAGTCTAGAGATGTATGGTTGATTTACATTTTGTTACAAAAGGTTGATCTCTAAAAACGCGCCAAGAATGGGCGCAATTCTCAAATAATATTGATTTTCCCACATTTGAAGCATTTATAGAATTTTTAAATAACAGATGTACATACTTAGAACTTTATAATGTTAGCGTTACAATTTCATGAAAAAAAACAACCTTATATTAATAAATCGAAATTTAACAATAGTTTAAAATGTTCTTGTTGTAAAATGAATCATCTTGTTTTCAAATGTTCTAAATTTAAAGAAATGTCTGTTAAAAAGAGCGTATTCAACTTGTTAATAAACAAAATTATGTATGAACTGTTTATCCGATAAGCACACTGAGTCACATTGTAATTCAACTTTTACTTGCCAATTATTGTAAGAAAAAGCATCATTCGCTATTACATGATAGTAATTTTAAAAATTTCGCAATGTCAGCAAATAATAAATCTCATCGTGCTGAAGGTCAAAACCAGACAGGAAATGATACTAATCAAAACAAAGAAGTTGCAGCTTCCGTGAACTCTATACAAACATGTTTTTCTTTATTACCAACTTTAAGCGTTAACATTAAAAATATTTTGGGGAGAACTGTCAAGTCTTCGAGTTATGGCGGACAGCGGAAGTGAATCAACATTCATTTCGGAAAAATGTTTAAAACTGCTAGGCCTGAAAAGAAAAAACGCTAGATTTCAAATTAAAGGGAAGGATTGCAAGATTCTAAAATCGCGATGACTAGAGGGTGTGTTGAAATAGATTTAGTATCGTTACATGACCCCGAGGTCAAACTACCAGTTAAAGCATATGTTTTGAAAATTAACTGCTCCGTTACCAACGGAAAATAAACGAAACACATTTCTCTTATTTAAAAAAATGCCTGCTTAGCGGATCCGAAATTTTTTATCTCAAACAATATCGGTATGATTCTCGGATCTGACTACTTTTTCTTTTTCTATTTTGCTTCCTGGGCAAATTACTTGCTCTCAAAGTAATTTAATCGCTCAAACCCATTTTTGGTTTCCTAATTTCAGGCAAATTAACTGAGTCTTTAAACTCAAATTCAATGCTAAATCTTCACATTAATGGTACAAATATTGACAATCAATTAGAAGCAATTTTGGGAATTAGAAGAAATTCCTAACGTAAAAGATAAATTATTAACTTCTGAAGAGCAATTTGTGGAAACACATTTTCAAAAATACTTATGCATGTAATTCGATGGACGCTTTGTTGTAAAAACTTCCATTTTATAAATCAAATTCAGAATTGGGAAACTCAAAACCCGCAGCAATTTCTCACTTATTAGCAATGGAGCGGAAATTTAAAAATAACCCAGATTTTGAAAACAATACAAAGAATTCATGAACGAATACGAATCGCCAGGTCACATGAGCTTAGTAAATTCCAGATCCCATACTTCCAAAGATCAGAATTTTTTACCGTATCACGCCGTTGGTCAGTTTCATCCAGCCCACAACAAAGTTAAGAGCGTTTTTTATCGCATCTTGCAAAACTACAAATGATACGTCATTAAATTCCTTCAGAGTAGGTCCCAAATTACAAAGGGATATTTTTTGAAATATTGCTTAATTTTAGAATTCCTAGAATTGATTTACAGCGGACATTGAAAAAAAATACGATCAAATTTTTAGTAGCTGATGAAGACTCAGAAATACCGAATCAAATTTCCTTGTGGAGAAATAAATCTCTAGTGAAAACATTTTCGCACATGCACAAGCTAAAATCATGTCACCTACGAAGCGTAGCCCCCCAGCTTCCTTTTTGGTACCAACCAGGTGTATTAAGCAAATCGTCTCTCGACGATAAAGATAATCCCAACTCCTCCCTGAGTTTTGCGGAGAGATATATCATACGGATGATTTTCTGATTAGACAGGAGCAAGAGAGCCGCCAAATAACGCCATCTCCATTGACAAGTGACATTGTCTGCATGCTTTTGAGAATTTCCAGCGGATTCTCACTAAGAATGGAATGTACTTACCTCCACCGAAATTTCGCTTTCACCTTTCAGAACACAGTTCTCTAGGATGCAACGCTGAATTTCTCCACTTGTTCTGAAAATGGTTTCAAAGATAGCTTATTTTTGAAATTCCATCCAACTGACACCACTTTTGGTTTCCAACCATCGTTTTTGAACTTACACCACCACTACAAAGAGACGTATTTATCTGAATCTTCCAAAATTTTCGATCCTTTAGGACTTCTTTCACCTTGTACAGTATTCATGAAGATTTTTTATCAAAACTTTGGCTTACAAAAAAACAGATTGGGATTCTCCCATTCCACAACAATTAACAGAGGATTGGCTTAGGTTTTCAAAAGGCCTTTAATGCCATCAACTACCTCACTGTTCCCAGATGGGTCATCCTTACAGCAGACAACATAGTAGAATTGCATGGTTTTGCAGATGCTTCTTCATTAGCTTATGCTGCTGCACCTACTGTCGGCAGAAACACAACGGCAAAATAAAAGGTTCAACTACTTGTATCAAAACTAAAGTAGCCCCTGTCAAACAAGTTTCCATTCCTCGATTGAGTTGTGCGGTGCACATTTACTTCATCCAAGCTATTTATAATCGGTCGCACGGACATTAGAATATTATTATACCTTTGATGTATTTCGCTTGGACGGGATTCTGAAAATAGTTCTCCCCTGGCTGTCTGGTCATTCCTCGCCAATGGAAAACTTTCGTAGCAAATAGAACATCTGGAAATTATAGGAAGTTCCTACCTCTACAAAGCATTGGAGACATTACGTGCCTTTGCTAAGGAAAATCTCCGCAGATATTAGCATCCCGAGTGTGTATTGGATCCTAAATGCGCACTCTCGATTGCAAAAGTTATGGTGGGCAAGGACCACCCTGGCTAAGGCTAGAAACTTCTAGTTGGCCCAAGGCTGAATTCCAGTTGCGATTGAGGCCGGACGAGGTAAAAGCGGAACCAAAATCAGTCTCAGCCTCTTCAATCTGTTTACTCACACATCAAATGATGTAATCTCACGGTTTATTCGAAACATTACTTCTTCACTCACCAAAGCTTAAACTCGCATTTTTGCTTATTGCCAAGGATTTATTAAAAACTGTAAAAGATAGCATTCCGAGGATCGATCGATGAGTGTCTGTATCCCACATTAATACTACTAATCTCACCATCTTTTCGAAACCAAAACCGCTGAAGAAACCATCATCTTCAAGTTGGGCTCTGGGGCTGTTTACTTTCAGGAAGAAATACGAAGCATTAAAAACAGATTTCTCTGCCACCCAAAAAAAGCTCACTTACGTGCCTCTCCACCCCTTTCATAGATGAAACATGGTTTATGCACGGGTGGGAGGGAGATTGTGCCAAATCCCCAGCTGATCTGACTCAATTCGCTATCTCATCACACTTCCCTTCCTCGGGCACAGCATTAGTGGAAACTCCTTTATCAAGGAACAACACGTCGCTCATTTACGATGCGTGGGCCGATTCTTGTTAGTTTCACGCTTCTTTCGGACAAAGTCCCGCCTGGATCGGTAGGAAGTAGAAAATTAATTGAACAAAATGTATTAGAAAATGCTTTAAAGTGTAACATGTTTCAAAACCCCACCACAACACCACAGCTGATGTGTGCATCTACCAAAACACCAAAAAGTGCTGTAAGTCACGCTGGATGAGCACCTTTCTTCAGTTGCAGGTGGCTGATTATGCTTCGGTCCTGTACCGGATTAAACGCAAACAAAGGCTCGTGATCGCACCATAATTTACGCGGGTTACATTGTTTTGATTCAGGCTGCTTAGCGAACTGTGCTGTTCATGGCTGAAGGATTATATTGGAAGGTGCTTCTGCTTTCTTTCTTCTCTTCTTAGAGACTTAACAACCGATTTCCTTTTCATAGCTGCACTTAACGTCGCTTTAGTGCTTCGTCGTGGGGCTCCGCCACATTTATAGTGACAATGGAACCGACGTGAGTTGGAGCTGCGTCGAAAACTTAGACGAAATAACGGAAGCTATGGCTTTCTCTCACCTGTCCAGTTGAAGCCATCTTTACTACTTATCTCAAATCTTTCAATAGATTGGCACTTTATTCCACCCTCATCACCACATTTTGGAGGTATTTGGGAATCAGGAATTCGATCCGTCAAATTTCATCTGAAGAGAGTATTGGGAGAAACCATATTAACTTTTGAAGAGTTAACAACCTTTGCCTACGCAAATCGAAGGATTACTAAATTCCAGGCCTCTCTCCTACGTTAATGACTCTGACATAGAATGCATATCTACACTCACACCTTCACATTTTCTCTACAGTGTGATGTGTTCTTCTTTCAGTTCCAGAGAGCTTCCTTCACGAAACCACAGAGAGAGATCGTTGGGAGTTGCTACAGAACATCAAACGGGGCTTTTGGAAGAAGTGGAGTTCCGAATTTGTCTCCCTCCTTACAACCTCGCAAGAAATGGCAGGACGCACAACCAAACTTGAAGGAAGATGACATCGTATTGATCACAAAAGAGGAGGGTCCTCCTGGTACATGGCCAATGGCTCGAGTTCTTCAAGTGCATCCAGGCAACGACGGACTGTCTGAGTTGCAACTGTGAAAACCCACAACTCAAGCTAAAAAACGACCTGTTCATAAACTTCACAAACTTCCTATATATCCGAACTAGTTCGGATATAGGGTGGTATGTTTCCTACACTCCTCACTTAACTGCAACTGAGTGCGCCACTTTCCACTTCACTTAACGTAACTGAGTGCGCGAGATTTTCCTGGCTTTCCAACCCCAACGGAAACTTTTTTGGAACCGGTACGGACTTTCTGTAAACTGAAACGCAACGGACAGACGCAAGGTCTTGTTCGCATCAATCCGCAGCACCTTCAAAGGGTGTAATTTTCATTTAACCGCATTACCTTTTAGTGTAAACTTTAACTGTAAATATTTATTTTCTTGTAATATAAACATAAGTACTATCTTCATCTCTGGCTATTATTCGAACTCAACCAACGGTATCATTTGAGGCACCGACGATTCGTCAACGATTCAGAGAAACAAGAGATAAGTACTATTTTTATATTTTCATTCAATTGTAGCTTGACTTCCTTTGGTTTCTCTTTACTGGATTCATTCCGTCCATATTTCGTTTTATCAATTAATGGACGCCGAATGGCTACAGTGCTTCGCGGCAGAGCGAAGGCTGCACTTACAAGAACTATACTATTGATAAAAAAATGATCAAACTTTGGACAAAATGATATACGCAATGTTAGAGAGAAACCTGAATTAACTTATACGGAATTTGATAAAGCGGATGCTGCTTTTTACCTATCGAATCCTCTGAAATGGAAGAATTCGAAACAAAATATTACGAAACCAAAGCCAAGCTACGAGAAATTTATCTGTGAGAACATATGTATATAATGATAATTCTGATGTCTTTAAAAATGTCTCAAATATGAAAT